>WWET01000385.1:575655-588611 GCA_011038615.1 Limnodynastes dumerilii
CACTGCACATGTGCAGGGTTTCTGATCTCCTGCGCATGTGCAGTGTTTCTCATGTCCTGAGCATGTGCAGTGTTTCTCATGTATTTGCGCATGTGCAGTGTTTCTCATGTCCTGAGCATGTGCAGTGTTTCTCATGTCGGGAGTTGAAATTTTCTAAGTCCCGAATGAGAGCTTTTGCGCATGTGAAGTACTTCATTCATGCATCTCATGAATGTGAAGTACTGCGAGGACTTGGCGGATCATCGCGGGACCTCGGAGGAGGGGGGAGTATTTGTAAATAATGTAAGCAAAGCTGCCAGGCTCGCTGCAATGATAAACGAGCGTGATGCAGCTTCATTCACAGGGAACGAGGGAGGTAAGTAAATAGACCCCTAAGTGAGAGAGGGTGAACAAACAGAAGACGCAGTGATGGAGATGGGGAGGGCAGGCAAGCTTAGGTGGAGGAAGGGTAGGCAGTGTATGGCCGGCTTTACAACACAGATAAGCAGTTAGCACACACAGACTACTTTAATTCCGTTGCTCATCATTACGATTCAGATGCATCATTTCTGTGAAGACAAGCCATTCCACAGGTACATAACAGGGCTTTCTGTTCACTCATGGTTTCCAACAAGGGCTCTTGTGTGCTTGTAACTTAAGCTTCTGAGTAAAGTTACTGAAGCAAGGTAGTGTAACATAAAGGTTTCCCTCTCAGTCCTCTATCAGTCTTCAGCCCAGAGGATGCATTTTCCCAGAGCCTCTATTTATTTGTTTAACCTTGCACTGTTTAAATCCATGTTCTTCACGACACTATCTGCTCCATCCTACAATTTGTACTACGCTGGTTTCTTTCTCCAATCATTATAGTTGAAATGGAAATCTTCCAGCTGACAGTGATAGAGTGGAAATTTGTACTTTGTACTGGTCGCTTTGTCTGCCTTTCTACACCTGAGCCTTCCGTAAACACCATGTGGTTTGTTTATCATGGCGATTTCTTCCAGCTTCCTGTGTAACAGCTGCTGGTTCTGTCTGGAACATCAATAATTTACAATTGTTTTATATTTTTAAATTCAACATGAAATAATTTACCAAGGATGTAAACTCTACTTAATCTTGTTAAAATAATGTAAAAAATGTCACTTATAAAATATCGCAAACATTTTTATTTTATAGGATGCAAGAATTCCTGTAACCAAATATTTCTGTCTTCTTATGTTAATGGCATTGATTTGAGTATGACTTCCACCTCTTGTTTTAGGAGAGACTGAATTATGATATGCTTTTTCACTTCCCACCTGGGTTGTGTCATCTATTCTATTAATTCAATGGCAGCAGTGGTACCTTAAGTGCAGGGAGTGTGGCTGCTTCAATGTGTGGGATACATAGGAAACAACCCTGTTCTTTTGAGACCAGGGGCCAGATTTATTAAGCGGCAGGCTTGGAAAAGTGGAGATGTTACCCATAGCAACCAATCAGATTGTAGCTGACATTCTCTTCTATGTAGTAAAAAAGTGAGAGCTAGAGTCTGATTGGTTGCTGTGGGCAACATCTCCACTTTTCCAAACTCACAGTTTAGTAAATCTGGACCCAGAGGGGCAGAGCTGCAAGCACCAGATTTCTGGGAGAAGCTCCTTTCTGGAAGACAGATTACAGAAGCTCCGTGGATCTGTGACATGGTCTGGACAATATAATAGAACCTCAGTTACCCAGGGCTCTAAGGAAGGCTAGTAAATGTGTTCCTTCCCTTAGACAAATGGCACCTCTTGGAACATGCTTAATTTCTGCCTCCAGATGACAGGCAATCATATGGTGTTGGTATATGTCATACTTTATGGAAGTACAAGGTGTGCAGGTTTGTGCATTACACAGAGAAAGCACAGTCCACACCTGATAACTACATAAGAAAAAAAGTAACCGGTTAACTAAAATCTTAATCCATTCATCACCCAGGACATGTTAGGAATTTCAGTTCCACAACCGCTTTTAGTGCTTTTAAGATCATGCTTTGTTTAGCATTATTGATTAGTCTGTATTCATGCTATACCCAGTGGAGATGCCAGACAATGCAGCAGGAATGGCTAGCTCATGCCCAGAACTCCTAATTCAGCTGACAGATGCCCTTTGTTTTCGCAAGCATCTGGAAGTAAATATTGCAGGCAGCGGCATAAATCTCTGTGGAGCGGTGGATGATATTTCTCATGTGGGATTTATGACATTCATCCTTCATGCTGTGCGTTATGACAACCTCATTCTCTATCAGCTGGAAAATTAATTTGCTTGTATGCGCTGCAGATGAGATCAGATGAATGAGGATTTGCATCGGATTAGACTTTTAATTGTTAAGTTATCTTGTGAAGTGTGAGGTACACTGGTGTGGAGGTGACTTTATAACCGTGGCAGCATTGTTTACTTATAGTGGACCTTTTATCAGACTATAAGTATGCTATAAGAAAATATCATGATCTAAAGTTGAGCAGACTTGGTGCCATCATTGAATGACCATTTTGGTCATTTTTATAACATGAACCCACCATTTTACAATGTGTGACTCCTTAACTAGATGTATGTGCCGCTAATGCAGTATTTTGCAGTGTGCGGTATTGGTCACTGATGGTCTGTTGATAGTCATACTAAAATGCTGTTATGTACCATGAAGGACAACATAATGCACAGATAATTTCAAAATCCTAAAAAAATTGGCTGAGGCTTTTTCTTCCTCTGAACTTATAATTTATTGAGGAGGAAGAAATTGTGTAATACTATTGTATTTTTGTACTTTATTAATTTGTTACGTTTTTATATTCACCTCCACCCTCCCTCTCAATATTACAAACCTGTAGCTACATTCCCCACAATAACATCACACAGCTGACGTTGCATGCCCAATGACATCACAGAGCTGCAGCTACATGCCTGTTATCACAAAGCTGCAGCTATTGTACATTGCCTAATAATATCATAAAGCTGTAGCTACATTCCCCTCAATGACATCACAAAGCTACAGCTATATCCCTGTTATCACAAAGCTGCAGCTACTGTACATTGCCTAATAATATCACAAAGCTGTAGCTACATTCCCCTCAATGACATCACAAAGCTGTAGCTTCAATTTCTCAAAGACATTCCAAAGCTGAAGCTATATCCCCAATGAAATCACAAAGCTGCAGCTACATTCCCCTAATGAAATCATAATGTTGCATCTACTGTACACTCAATGACATCACAAATATTCAGCTACATCCCCCAAAGACATCACAGAGCTGCATCTACACTCCTCAAAGACACAAAAAGCTGCAGCTTTAGTTATATCAATGACATTAGAAAGCTATAGCTAAATCCAATCAAATAATAAAGCTGCAAATACTTTTCCAAAGACATCACAAAACTGCAGCACCATTCCTTTATGGGTCCAGTACGAAGTTTCCCGAATAATAAAATCTTGGCAAGTTAAACATCCTGGGCCGTACTGATAGATAGCTACTGCGCATCCGCCTTAAAGACCGCATATACGCAATCTATGTACCGAAACGATGCGTAGATTACATACAATAGTTACTACGCATGCGCAGTAGCTATCTATTGGCAAATTACGGCCGTGAGTGGAAGATGGCCGTAGTTGAGGATCCGGCCCTAAGTGCCAGATTTACTAAGCTGCGGGTTTGGAAAAGTGGAGATGTTGCCCATAGCAACCATTCAGATTCTAGCTGAAAATTTCTAGTATGAATAGGAAAGTTAGATCTAGAATTTGATTGGTTGCTATGGGCAACATCTCCACTTTTCCAAACCTACAGCTTAGCCCTAAAGCTGGTTACACACTAGCATGAGGGGACCCGAGAAAGGGAACGATTTCTTACCAGGGATAGGTCCCGATATCTGCACCATACACCTCTTCTGCTGAGACCAATAATCCAGGCAGAAGAGGGAGGGCCATGTTTAGGCGCTAGCAACAGATATTTTTATGCATGTCAAAAGATCAAATAATCGTACGAGTCCTAGGTCCAGCGTCCGTCCATCTAATAGCCTAATACTCCAATACTTGAGTACCTAATGATAAATGTTTTAAGATTTATTGTCTAAGATGTCTGGATTGATGATCCATGTGCTGGAGGTTTGGATGTTGCTATAACTTGCCTTTGCTAGATGTTATGTACTATACAAACATGTACTGTTTTTACGTTTTGTTTTTATTTGCTCTAATAAAAGAAAGTTATATAAAAAAATAAAAATAAAGAGCAAGTGACACCGTTCACAATCTTAAAAAAACAAAAAAAAAATAATCGTACGAGTGTTTCTGGCACAGTTATTGCCCGTTTGAAAACATCCATCCTGACCATACACAATTGGGCCAATCACCTGATAATTAGATAATTGGACTAATAATCGCTCTAGTTTATGGCCAGCTTTAATATACACCACAAAGTTAGGTCCTGATATTCTAAGCAAGTTGATGTTACAAGTTAGGTATTGTTCTATTATAATACCTCATTCAATAACCATACATGCCTGGTGCTAAAGTAAGAATGCAGCACATTAGCTACAAATTGTTGCACATTAGCTAAATTTGTTACAGGAAACTAAATAATATTTAATTGCAGTTATAGCCTTTAAATCGTTATCAATGAATTTGGGCAGGCTAGATAGTACATTTTTTTTTAAACATAGACTAAATTTCTTTCTGTGTATTAATCCTTGCACACAAATAACTGTTACATATTATAACTTGTACACTTGCTCTATATTTTCTCAGATACACGCATTTCAGTTATTGGGGCTGATTCAGAGATGCACTTACACCTTTTTTTAGGTGCAAGTATACAGCTCGGCTAAACCATTTTTCAAAATAAGGGGTGTTAATTTCAAAAAATTTGCATGCAGGGAAAATGCAGTACTTTTACACATAGAACTAAAATACTGCATAGCTTTATGTTTATTCTATAAAATAGTTTCGCTCAGAAACTTCACCTCCTAATTTTAATTCTGGATTTACAATTTAAATCTTCCTCCCCTTGCAATTCAACATGGTATTGCTCAGGTCTACACTTGCACTTAAAAAAATGTGGAAGGGTAACTCTGAATCAGCCCCATTAACTCCAAATAGCAATGGAAATGGAAAGAAATATGAAATGATAAAAATAATCTAACTTACAACACAAGTCTACATATTTATTGAAAATTACCTGAAACTAGCCAATGAAAATACTAAATTTAAAATGTGAAGCACATTACCATAGTACTTATAACCAAGGTGTGTGAAGTTTTGTTAATTGCATTGGGTGCACACATCTTGAGATTGAGCAAGAAAAAAAATGGATGCAAATATGCTCCTGGGCTAATCGTGTTACACTGTGAGGGGTGCAAATGAATTTTATTTCTTTACATGCAGGGGAAATGCTCTGCTTACAACTACTGTACATCTTTAATGTATAGTTGACTGGAGTTAAGAAATATTACTTTTTCTACTCTACTGCTACTCTGGATTTGCACCCCCTGCTGGTGGAATGTGGTTATGTCAACTTAACAATTTTTATGTAGTTAGGGGTTACTAATGACACCTTTTTCCACATTTTATTTCATTACATTTATATTGTACAAAAAAATATTAGGACTCGTCAAATGTCTTGCATCTTTTCTTCATTTCTGGCTGGAGCGTTTGTGCTACATAAATCTTTGCTCTCTGTGTGGACTGCAAGCAAATGACCTCTATGCCATAAGATTTCCTCAGCTCATCTGGATGAGTACATTTCATTTAAAAGTTTATTGTGACCATAAATTTCTATGCTGTTGGAGAGAGTTGGTGAAAGGAGTAGATGATCTTTCCATCTCATATTATTGGTTTATAAACTGGTCTGCAGCATTATAAATTCGACATAAGTTTACACACAGCTTACTATAATGAAAGCAGGTCGTATACTTCTATGTCTTTTGTCTTCAGCCATTATAAAATGATATACTTTGCTGCAGGAGATTTTTAAGTGATTTTTAAATGTACTGTTTGCTAGACTAAACATGCTCCATCTGCTCCAAATGTTGGCAGCAGCATATGAAAGAAATTGTTTAAATGACACAGAAGTTTTTTATTGCTAAAACACAGTTTTTTGTATTGGTTGATATATCTGTGTAATACCCACTGTGGGTGTCATTTATGAAGCACCTTTGAGTGCTCAGGTCCAGGCCATGCTGCACTGTGCCTCTGCAAGCTTAATTGTATTTAGAGAGCAAGTAGAATAACATGAAGCAAGCTTTATAAATGCCCAAACACCAAAAATCCTAGCAATATTGTCATATTGTAATGCAAGTTCCAAACACACACTAATAATGTTTTAATGTTAGTTTTTAATAATGAATTCTGCTGAATGGTAATTAGGGACCTGATTCACACATGATTGAGTTAGGTGCGGACAGAACCACACTTAACCCACTCGTCCAGCCCTTAACGTGTGCCTCGTTTTTAGGTACCTTATGGCTTAAGAGGTGCCGTAGGGCTACCTTATCTAACCGTGCGTAGTTTCCTTCTTAAGAAGGAAAGTACGCACGGGGACTGGCTCTCCCTATCTCCCCCGGCTAATCTACATCCCTCCCCCCTCCCACTTCTAACTAAACACTCCCCAAAGCGGCATTAGCACGCCTCCTTCTTCTTAAACTACTCAGTGCGGTCAATCTATGTACCTAACTGGTACGTAGATTGCATAAATTACCTATTACGCATGCATAGTAGGCCATTTCGGTAGATTTCACACTTAAGAAGCAGGAGCTTCTTAAATGTGAATCAGGTCCTAAGTTACCATTACAAATGGCCTGTTTTAAACAGTGATAAAGCCAAAAACCTACTGGTTTTTTTTGCCTTTAAATGAAAAAGACCATTCCGGAACGTGTGCAACATTGATTTTAATAAGGTACTCTTTCTGGTAAGGGTTCGGTTCCAGAAAGGGGAGGGTTAAGATTAGTCGATGATGCATTAAACGATAATGCATTAAATAATAAGTTAATTTAAATGAAATTTTTGTTATGGAGACATAATATAGAAAAGTATATAAATGTCAATTCGCACACATTACACTGGTAATGTTACAATGTAGCTTTTTTATATTAGCAAAAAATCTATCACAAAATACATTTAATAGTCAGATAATAGTGTATAGATAAATACAAAGAAGTTCAGAGTTGTAAATCAACATTTGCGTACAGTTGTGGTTAAGTAAATGCTGATTAACTTTAAGTGCCTAGATGTCCTCTGTGTGATTCACAGTAAGGAAACTCCTAGAGAACTTTCCGTATGCGGCATTCGTGAGACTGGGGTTGTGGTTAACTGGATTCTTTCATTTCCACACGGACTTTACTATTATGTCTGAATCTGGTCCAGGGATAGGAAAACTTACCTTTCACCATTGTAGTGTGTGGAAACCATGCCATCACAGGCGCCAACTTTTCTACAGGCAGACTGTCAAAAACTGCCGGGAATTGGCCCTTCATTGACGCAAAGTGATCTTTCAAAAGATAAATCACTCGAATCGGTAAACCACATTCTATTGAAAGATTTGGTTCCTTTTACTACCTCATGAGTATGGTAATAACTCGGATAATTTTCTCTTACCTCTTATGCCTCTTCTGGCATTATGGCACTCCCCAACTTACAGAAGTCATCTTCTTTTTTAAATAATCTCCAAATCACCTATCTCCACAAGGTTGATATAAAGAAAAGGCTAAAACAGCCATCTACACCTTCTGACCCCTAAGTGACACGATTCCAGGCAGTAAAGTTAATAGAGCCAAACAACATTGAAAGGAAAAGAGCATGCTGGGTTATGGATTTAAATCTGATAACCAATTCTAAAGGGTCTCTTAGACCATGTACCTCCAACCAGACGCTTGGCGCTCTGTCCCTATTTTAAGTTTTGACAGTGAGGAAGTTGATACAGGTTTCAAGCAACAATCATTACCAGCTAGCTAATCCTTGTTGTATGTATAAATGTGTATAATTATTGTTTTATACTGATATGCATATAAGTAGATAATTTTTTTTTGCTATGTACTTGCTTAATGCAAAACCTTGTCTCATTATTCCTTGTCTAAAAACTCATGTTGTTTTATCTTTTACAGCAAAGCTTGGAAAACAACCTCAGCAGCCTCATCAAAAGGAACACTGAAATGGAAATGTTGTTAGCCAAACTTATTCAGACCTGTCAGCATGTTGAGGTAAGTACAAATATCAATTGGACTCTAGTTCACTTTCTATTTATCCCTATTAGGAATACTTACACCCATCAGGGATTCATTGAAACGTTTCTGTTTGAAGAAAATATAGGGGATTTAGGTTACTGGAAATGAGAGGATATTGCGTGTTCATTCATGTTGATTCATCCAGCAGCACAAGCATTTATTACAAGGCAGGTTTATACTGTATATCAAGAAAGAACACAAAGGGAAGGAGAAAGGGAAAATGTATATTTACTCCAAATAACGCCTAGAAAGTCACTATGGCATTTAGTTGGACATGGTGATATTTTTAGAGCGCACACCTGCTATATAATGAGCCAGTTTGTTTGAGTTATGCATTTTTACTCTGTACTGCTAAATATATTATATTTGAGGCAATATTCTTTTCATTCTTTCTTTCCCTGAAGAATTGTAGGGAGTCTAATGTTTGATAAACCTATGACTTATAGCTTAGCAGCTGCAACAATTCTTGAAGTTAAATATGTCATTGACTCCATTTGGGCAGTAGCTTAATGAAAGGCGGTACGGGGCATTCAGTGTGGGGTGGGGGTGTGCACACACAAGTCGAAAACAAATGCCACCCTATGTTACTTCTGAGCGTATCGACTTTTACTTTCACAGCCTTGTAGCGGGTACATAAAAGGGGGGTAAGTTTGTCAAATCCGTACGTCTGGCATAAGCTGCCATAATGTCCACACGACACTCCCCTCTGTCTCGCGTAATTACAGACTCCCGCACGCACGGAAATCGTGCGGGAGTCTGGATCAGGCCCATTATAATCCTACGTTATACTGATAAATTAGCCCCTTTCACAAGGAATTGTCTTTATTGTCTTTATTTTTTAGCACAATATTAGTTGCACTGGAGGCTAATTCGGAAAAACAACTTGCCCTTGTCTCAACAGTCTCCTCCCATAATCCTTTGCAAATGTCTGCTCATCTGCTGCTATCTCATCCAGCAGTGGCCTTTCACAGTGTAAATGAAGTAGACATTATCGCATGACATTTTATAATCCCTGGTGAACACATTCCTTAAAGAGGAGTCTAAATTAGGAAACTTTGAAACCATGATTTTTTAAATATACAAAGTATATATAGTGTAAGCTGCGGAAATGGGTTCCATATCATGATTGCTTTCATCAGCTGTGTTGCTTAATGATTTTTCTCCGATATGTTTAAATGTCTTCTGTTTATGGAATACTTGCCTTAGTCTACATCTGCTTTTACTTTCCTGACAAACTACCACCGGGATAAAATGAAAAAAGGGAACAAAATGTTTCGAGCTGGACCACTTTGAAGTAGTTTCGTCTGTTTTCGCCTTCGCTTCCTTTTGTTACATCTTTTGGAAATGTGACAGATACTAATTACAAGGCTGACGCATTCTGATCAAAGCTTTGACGCGTAGCTCTCATTATACCTGACATATGTGGAAGTGTTGGCATTTTAATAGAAAAGAGGGATTTGACTAGAAAGCTTGTTTTTATTTCACTTGCAACGTCCTGTTTGGTACATGCCGTTGTAATATGCCTACAACAGTCCTTGTAATTATATCATCATCATCATTTTGGCAGGAGCACCTGCCTGACAGAGTTCTGAATACAGGTTTGTCTATTTTTTTTACCTCTGTCGTGTTATATCATGTCCAAATTTAAACCAAAAACTTAGTTTCCTCTAGTGCAAATTTTGTTGTAAATCTTGATAAACTTCTAGTACCTTCACTTACATTTAATAAACAGGGAATAGACCCTGTTCTCCACATTGTGCCTGACATTTTTATTTTTTGTGTGCACGGATCTCCCTATGGATCTGATAGCGTTGTGGTCACACTATTAAGACCATCATGCGTGCACTTTTTATCCACTCCACCATGAACCGAACAACCATTTTTTTTAGCCTCACCAGTTGCGTAAGCGAACTTATGACAGCCAGGTCCTACCTTAAGTTTTCCTACTAAAGCCTGCATAAATTCTTCATAAAGGTCCGGATTCGCAACCGCGGACGTATCACACATACGTCCTTAATTTACCAATAATAGCTACTACGCATGCGTAATAACTATATTACGTAATCTATATATCGGTTTGTTACGTAGATTGCTTATATGCGGTCTTTAAGTTTCGGTATTTTAACATATAAAGATAATCAGTCTGTTTTAGTATTAAGAGGCTGAAATATGCTAAAATACCCATTTCTTCCGGTATTGCAGTTAAAATGCTACTAATGTACACAAGTTATGTAACATTATATATGTTCCACTTATAAAGTCTTCCAGGTGATTCCACAAGACATTACTGTACAGTTTCAAATATCTGAAATAAGACATTTGACATTTGTTTCTGTGAGTGTTACAAAAGGATCCGTTTTTGCGTTTGACCGGCTAGTGTGTAGGGTTTGCTGATTGGGTCACGGAAGGTTTTATGACTGACACCGCAGACAGCCTGTTGCCTAAGAAGTGTGTGGCCCAGGTTAGACTTTGTGTATCCAATATTTTTGGAACTAGTATTTCTGTTCTCCAGTGGCATTCTGGGTAGCTGCCAATAAAACATGAGAAATATGTTTTTGAATATTTTAACGGCTCATTATAGAGTTCTGAAATGATTGTTTTGTTTGTCTTTTTGGCATTATTCCCAGAACTAAAGATCCAGAGCCACCAGCATTTTGGACCAAACTCTTTGCCCTACCACCCAAGTGTCTTATTGAGTAGTCCCTTAGTGATTTGGTTCCAGGTCAGTGTATAAAACTGACTCCATATAAGCTGCATGAGTTGACTTTATTAGCTTTTCGGATTTATACCTAACAGTCTATGAAACAAAAAATACCACAAATTGGAACAGACTATGGAATATAATATGTAATTTGAGTCTGTTTCTGCTTTTTAGGGTGGTTTTTATTCTGTAGTGTAAAGTTTAAGCCTGCTATGTTTATGTATTCAGCTCCTAATAAGGTGACCTGTATTTAAAGGTATATAAACACCTCTTGACCTGATCTGTAATTGTCCTCTTATGGTAATGTTCAGTAAGCAAAATGGATTAAATTTAATCAGATGTGCCTTGGAGTCATCTCATGCACATAAATACTGTATGATGATTGAGTTACACCAGAGAAATGAATTAAATTATGTTGTAGTACAACCTGCATACCTGTTTAGACAAAGAGGAAAGTGTTCTGGGAGAAGTTGCATTAATGCATTTCATTTAGTTGTTGCATTTTATTTTACAATGTGAGATGTATTTTTAAATACATATTTTTAGCAGCTACATATATATTTTTCACATTTCAGTTACATAATTGAATTTCTTAAATTTTTTCGTTTTTATGGTGTACAAAATACTAAATAAAAAAACCTATGTATACAATACCACTTGTAGGATACATTATTAAAGCTAAAATAACCTACACAATAGACAGGAATCAACTGCTGCTAAGAAAAATGTAGGGTATAAAGATCTATGTATAAGACAGTCCTATGTATAAAGCAGAAGATGCAGTAGTAGAGAGTAACACAAAGTGTGAGCCCTGCTTTAGAGCGCTTATATTCAGCAACCGGATACATTTATTTTATTTATTAACAGGCTTTTATATAGCGCCCACAGATTACATAGCGCTTTACAATTTAACAATCAGTATAAACAACACTGGGTAGTAACAGACAGACTGGGTGGGTAGGAGGGCCCTGCTCACAAGCTTACACTCTATAGGACACTGGGTTTGATATATAAGGGCAAGTGCTATATGTCACACAGTGGACCAGCCAGGGTGTATGTCAAAAGTGCTCTCAGTGCTCTGTATGATCCTGCCACACAGCAGTGTTAGTAGCACTGTTAGTAGCAGAGATGAGGGGATGAGTAGCAGTGTTAGTAGCAGAGATGAGGGAATTGTAGAAAAGAAAGAGAGTGTGCAGGTTTGTGTTAATAATGTGTTAAAAGGCAGAAATGGTTGTTAATATAGTACTTAATGCTTAGGGAGGTTGTGGAATTTGACAAGCTTGTCTGAAGAGATGAGTTTTAAGGGAACGCTTGAAAGTTTGTAGAGTAGAGGATAGTCTTAATGGGCGAGGAAGGTTATTCCAGAGAGTGGGTGCACCCGGGAGAAGTCCAGTGACCGTGAATCAGAGCCTTTATGAAGTGCAGAAGTGAGTTGTAGATCTTTTGATGATCTAAGAGAACGTGCTGGGATATATCTTGAGACAAGTGAGGATATGTATGCAGGTGCAGTATTGCTTATGGTTTTATAGGTTATAGGCAAGAGGATTTTGTATTTGATTCTGTAGTTTACAGGCAACCAATGTAGAAACTGACAGAGTGGAGTAGCTGTAGTTGAGCGTTTTGCCAGGAAGATCAGTCTCGCTACTGCTGGTTTTATAGGTTAGCAAGAGGATTTTGTATTTGATTCTGTAGTTTACAGGCAACTAATGTAGAAACTGACAGAGTGGAGTAGCTGTAGTTGAGCGTTTTGCCAGGAAGATCAGTCTTGCTGCTGCTTGCAATATAGACTGTAGAGGGGAAAGTTTATATTGTGGGAGTCCAATAAGAAGGACATTGCAGTAATCAATGCGGGATATAATTAGTGCATGAATGAGAGTTTTAGCAGTTTCTTGTGAGAGATATTTTCGGATTTTGATATTTTTTAAGTGTATATAACATGATTGCGAAACAGATTGAATGTGGGGCATAAAGGACAGTTCAAAATCAAGTGTAACACCTAGGCAGCGTGCTTGGCGAGTAGGGAATATTTCAGTGTTGTCAACAGAAATAGAGAGACCAG
>WWET01000385.1:591166-605338 GCA_011038615.1 Limnodynastes dumerilii
CGCGTCTCCCGGTCAGATAAGTTTAAACCATTTTCTCTTCTTTTTTTATTTAATTTTTTTATACTTGTTTTTGGTTTGTAAAATTTTTTTTATTTTTTAACAAATCTACTTACATATAGTCTATCGGTCTCCTCATATATACCCCCATTTTCCTCCCCCTAATAACAGCAATTGGGGGGAAAACGGGGTTATATGGGGAGATTGCTGGAATTGAAGCACTAACGCCAGCCTGTGCTGGCGTTACTTTAGCTCTCAGAGTGGAGTGTAAAACTCCACTCTGAGGGTTAGTAAATATGACGAGCACTGAAAAGAACGGGCCGGCGAGGTCACCATAGAAACTTTTTTAGTTTTCCATGGCGATCCATGCTTTGTAAATAATAAAACCTTCATTTTCATGCGCTAATGACAACGACCTAGAGCCCATAGACATAGCTGTATTTTACATGAAGTTCAGTTACATAATACAAGACCATATCCTGCCCCAAATTGTTTGGCACAGTGTTAGTTTGGATAAAAATAAACATCATGTCGAGTGGATTTTCTTTGGCGCAAAACTGGAGTCCTGAATCAATGTTATCAATAGCAAGGGCTCAAAGAAATAGTCTTTTCTTTTCCTTAAGCGAATGTTAGTGATTCGCCCCCACATAAAAATGATGTTCTTTGTTTGTGTAGGTGAAATGTGCTCTTAATAATTTGGTAATATGGAGTTGCAGTAGTTCAAGCTCTCCCTTTGATGTTTACTAGCAGAGCGTGGAGGCTCCTGCTCAGTTTTATGTTACAGAAATAAACATGTGGGTTTGTTCTGACATGAGGCTACCCCAAGGACATTGGCCATTTTGTAACAATTACCTGAAATCCTGCTTTACAGTCGGTCTCCTTTGATAGGCAATGGGAGAAAAATCAGATGCTTATCGGGCTGATCACTGCTTGAAATGGTTTGAGTTAGCGTGTATATAGTTTTGTGGTTGGTATTGTGCATTTGTAGTTGATGTCTGTTTTGCTTGTGCAGAAATTATACATCATGTAATGTAATTCATTTCCTACTTGTTGGATATGTGCAATATCACATTTATCGCTAACTGAATGTGAAAAGTACATCTCTTTGCACAGAGCCAATTGTTAGACAATAAACAGAACAAACTACATTTTTAAGGACACAGACCTGACATTTCAATGTCATTTTGTGCTGGACAAGTTCCTCTCCCATAACTAGTAGAATCATGGGGTGAGTCATGATTGGGGTTCTTGCAAACACAAAACAAATATTATGCCCCATTATGTCCTAAAGACATTTGACCAACAACTAGTTATGTATGTTCAGATTTTGTTAAAGTCAATGGGCCGGATCCAGACCTATAGACACATTACGGACACCCGAGGTCATTGCGGCTGGCATCGTAGCGGGGAGTGCACTTACGTGTCCAGATTCCTACCTTAAGTTTTACGATCACGTACGCAGTCTTACGGCCGCATACCTGATCGTAATGGGCCATCCCCCGCCCTGTCCCCCCATTTACATCTATATCTCCGCCTTTACAGTGGAGATATGGTTATCGTAAATTAGAGGATAGCCCCTCTCCCGTAACCCGCGGCGAACAAACGTTACGTAGGCCGACCAATACGACGGTGCATGCGCACAACCTTCAAATCTGTGAAAGTACATACGTGCTGTACGTTATTTCACAGTCGCACGGACCTGAGGATCTACCACAATGTGAATAGCTGTCTCTTTTTAAAAAGCAATAAAAAAGAAACATTGATTATGTTATTTTAATGAGCATTGTAATTATATTGTATTTATCATCTAGGACAAAGTTGCATTTTTATTTTTATTTCCAGTTTACCCTTAATGCGCATAAAAAAAATCGTTGCGAGTCCCCGCTGCGATGCCTCTCATTGTGAAATAGGGACAGCTGAAAGTTGGTTTTCGGATGTACCTATTACGAATGAGAACCCTTTGAGAATTTTTTTTATGAATTGATGAGTATGCGATTCGTCAAGGCATAAGCAATCGGACCTATCGAAATCGTGCACATTCAACACAACAAAAGGAAACATGGGTCATTTTATGATGGGAATTTACGTGCTTTTAAATTGCACACATTAAGGTAAATCATGTAAGCTGATAAGGAACTTAAATCGAGTGTGGGTCTATAGGGCCGTTCACTCCCAGCCAGTTTAATATAATTTATTTATAACCAGGTTTTTATATAGTGCTATCAGATTACGTAGCACTAGAATATTTAACATTCACATCAGTCCCTGCCCGTTGGAGCTACATACTAAGGTCCCTACCAGATAAATACATACATAGATACACACACACACACACACACACTAGGGCAGGGGTGTCAAACACAAGGCCCGCGGGCCAAATCCGGCCCGCCAGACCTCGTCTCATGGCCCGCGGTGCCGCCGCCAGCCTTGCAGCCTCCCCTTTTTTTTCCAATGAATTTACTCCGTGCCTGCACGGAGTAAATTCATTTAAAAAATGGCTCAAGTAAAAAAAAAAAAAAAAATTTACTTACCTTCCAGGACCTGGCCCGACTTCTTCCTGCCCCACACTGCCCCCTGGGTGNCTTTGCTTAAAAAAAAAAAAAAGACCAGAAGCAATTTCAACAGACTAACCACACCCTGCCTGTATGTGCATGCAAGTAATGCAAGTAGACACAGGTGGACTGCGCAGCTGACAAGTATTTCCTAGGCTGCCAAAAATAAACGTACGGAGAGAAAAAAAATTACTGGAAAAAAAAATGACCTGTTATTTGATGAATCCATAACATACATAATAAAGCACCTAGTAAATCTAAAGAGAAACAGTATTGTTAAATAGTATGAACAACACATGTCCCAAGTCGAGTGCAACTGTTTATGGGTCTTGACAAAATTTCGTAGCAGTGGTAACAGCTACATTATGCACAGGGCCGTTCCTAGCTAAAGGCAGTATAGGTGATTCCCCTATGGGGGGGTGATCCAGCACATGTTTAGCAGCAGTGCCGATCTTCATTCACTGGTCAGCTGCCGGGCCAAATAATAGGACAGGCTGCCAATGTGCATTACTGTATCTTATTGCCTGCATTGGATATTTAACTGGCTCAGATATCCAAAACAGGCAATAAAATACAGCAATGCACATTGTAAAAAAATAAATATACATATATATATATATATATATATATACATACATACATTATATATACCCACAAAATTCATGAAATTGGAAAATTATGAGATGAATCGTACTTGTTAGGGGATCATTTTAGGATGATGCTTAATGCTTTAGGATTGGAACCCAAAGCATTAAGCTTAAGGTTCCCATGAATGAACACATACAAAGTAAACAAAGAAACCACAACCATAACAACCATTAACCTGGCTACTGTTTGATTGGCATAAACAGACAGACGTATTCTAGGAGAACCTTGATGAGAGACATTATTCATAAGTAAATGTGGCTTACAAGAGGAAATGTAATGCTAACCAAGCCTGTTCATACTTAATCTTGGGCACAAACGCTCTATAAACAGGATTTTTATGTACATGTCTGTGTGAAAAGAAGTATATGTATGAGACATTCCAAATAAGTCTCCTACCTCCCTTTTCCTGTTAAATTTCCCAAAACACTAATAGCCAAACTACACACTTGCTGATCTTTTAACTGCTGAAAAGTGCAGGTGTTATGCTGTGGGAGGAACAGAATGCTGGGAACCAGGAAGCAAGTTTTTGTCCCTGAGGACAATGAGGGGAACTCATCAAAGCTAATTCTTCAGTCATTGTTCCTCGGATAATATAAAAAATAAAAAAAACCTTTTGTTTTAATGTTACATATACATAAAACATTTATTTGGACAAACAATTTCAGACTATTATTTGGCTGTAAATCTTTAAATAAATATATTAATAAATCCTGTACACTGATGCTGTATTTTATACATATAGGTACACAGCATAGGCACAACATGTGGGGGCTGATTCAGAGTTTGGGAGTAAAGGTAAATCAGGTGTAAGTGTACAGCTCAGCTATACCATTTTGCAAAGTAAGGGGGTTATTTAATCTTAAGTCTTTTGCATGCAGGGAAAATGCAATACTTTTGCACACAGAACTCAAATACTGGATAGCTTTATGTTTAAATCTAGAAAATAGATTTGAGCTAAGAAATGTCATCTCTCAAATATAATTTTGTACCCCTTTCACATCGCCCTAAAAACCCGGGTTTTTGCCAGGGCAAGCAGCAAAAACCCGGGTAAGGGCTCAGCGTGAAAGGGCCCGGGTGCCTCTGTCCGGGTCTAATGACCTGGGAATTCAACCTGGGCGAAAGGAAGGGTTATTCCCGGGTCAGATCCGGGTAGGGGTACAATGTGAAAGGTGCTACCCGGGTAGCACATAATCTAATTGATTGGTGTAATTTGTTTACTATTGCCCTGGCAACAAGTGTTACTAGAGCAACACTAAACAAATTACATAGTGTGATGACTCACACTACTGACAGGGCAGATCCAGGTCCCGGGATTTCTTGGGTCTGCACTGCAGTGTGAAACAGGGTCTGTGACCCTGCGATCCTCTGCTGACACGTCAATATCCCAGATTCACAGACCCAGGATATTGCCGAGGCAGCGATCTGAAAGAGGTATTACTTTCAGAATTTAAATGTCCCTCCCCTTACAGATCAGTATGGTATTGCTCGGGTATTGCTCATTTGCACTTAAAAACAGGTGTAAGTGCAACTCTGAATCAACCCCGTGGTGTTTATATTTCTGGGTCCAAAGTGGTCAGTGTCAGGTTTATTCATTTGCTATTGGGCTGAGTATGTCTGTTTCTCTGTGAAATACAATTGAAGCCATTGCAGGTTAAATGTCCCACCAACCCTAAGGCAGTGCTTGCTAATCCATGGGACTAGTGTGGAATTTCCCTAAATCTTTTCCTGCCTGAATACTATTTTAAGAATGTTAGGAAGGAAGTGAGCGATAGATGACAATAGATGCATGTTGAAAAAGAAAATATGAGCATTAATAAGACTTTACAATGGCAAAAGTAAATAAATAGTGTTTGTTACAGTCCTAAAGGATTCAGGAAATAAATGATTCTACATCTGTGATAGATTTTCTTTTCTTTTATTTTCATTTTATTTGATTATAGATGAAGAGATGACCCTGGAAATGAATGGGGTTTCTCACCACTGATCTAGCCCCACCCAACCTATTGCCTCAAGCTCCCTCTCCCAATTTAGACTTTTATTGTCAGACTGTTTTATAAAATATGCCCAAACCAACTAAACAAATGTCCATTTATGTGTGGCTATTTATAAATATAGGATTTGGCACTTATATAAGGCAGCTACGTTGTATGTTTCTGCCCCAGTAAACCTTCTCTGACCTTAGACATATACATTAAACAATCAATGAGCGTGTGCCCAGAATTTGCATTGTATATTTAGTCCTTGGCAGGAAGCTAGCTAATTTTAACTCATTTGTACAATGGTCTATACTTTCGCCTTGTATTTTCTCAGGGAGTTATGTGATTTCTTTGTGTAGTCTGCCATTCTCTCATACAAGAGTTTGTATGTATTAGTATATATCTGTTTTAGGTCACCCAAGTCTTCAAAAGCTTGGGCTGAAGTTGAAATATGGATCTAGTTGTAAACATGTCACATTACACAACCAATGTCTTCATGACACAGGTACTCAAAGTGGCAGCTGCAAGTGAGAAATTTGCCGCTGAGATATTTATGTGCCAAGAAAGCATTATAAAGTCATGACAATGTACAGACACGTCTGGCTGGCTTTCTAAGCACAGTGGTAACCTCTTGAATGGTACTGCTTAGCATATTATTGTATATCTGCTATTTAAATAGGGATGAGACAAATGTGACAATCTGTTCTGTAAATTATGAACCTAATAACTCATTTAGACATTAACTTACACATTTTACTCAGTCCGCAATTAACTACAGTGTTAATGGGCCTGATCCTGAACTACGTATGCGAGCGATTTTAAGCTAGCCACTGACGTAAAATCACCGATTAGTATTTACTGCGCATGCGCGTGGCAGATGTTATGCCACGTAACTCTGAACGTACGTACCAGCCACATATCAACAGCGTAACTATGAACGAAGGGGCGTGGCAGCCATACGACACCCGTAATTAAGCTTCGGAGGCGGGCTAAGGCATTTCAATGATACAGTATGGGCGTGCTTAGGCACTTACATACGTGAAGCCTTTACAGACGTCAGTAGTTACGCTTTGAAAAGTTAAGGTAGGGTTTGGCAAGCGGCCAAAGTACGTACGAGCAAGGGGAGTGCATGGAAAATACGCTACGCGATGAAACGTAACAAGCACTTAGGTCTGGATCTACCCCAATGTGCTTAAAATAACAAATAAAGAAAGCCAAAAATATATTTTTTTTACACCCTAGCTGCTAACTACATAGGGAAAGCCTTGGCTTGCTGAAGTGTAGGATTTACTATTCACAAACCTGTCTAGACAATGCAGTTTTTTTCTTTCTAAATACATTCCGCAATGCTAGAAATCCTGCATAAACACACTTAGATGTCCACTCACTAAGCTGGGGATTGACACTGTATCCTAGTGAAAACCCTATACAAAACAGAACAATTGCTTAAAAAAAACCCCAGTTGATAACATAATCATTCTGCTCAGTGGTGCAATTGAAACTCATTTACTAAGCAGCCTAAGCCAGCAATAATCTACTTTATTACCAAAACAAACACAAGGTTTTATATTTTTTTATTTTTTAAAACATTATACTTTTTGACAATAGATATATTATAATATATCATTAGTTATTGCCACTTGGAAGTTTTCTTTTGCTATTTCACTGGATTATGAATTCAGAATCTCTTAGAAATATATATATGAATATTTCACTACTTTAAAGTGCCTTATACTGTACACTGCTGTTTATAGTCCCAGTTTTGTTGCAAAGTGTAAATTATTAAAGGCACAAAATTCTCAAGAGGGGTTCATCTGCAGAATGCTAAAGACTAGGAAACAACTTGTCACTTTCCTGATCACCACACGTATAAATAGTGAGACTCTGGACACACACCTGCAGGCAATAACATGCATGCACTTGTACGACGTGTATATATATATTCCTCTGTCACAGATGTAAAATCATGTCAAGGAAGCTTCTACTATGCCCATGTGTGAGTGAAAGTTGTTAATGGAAGATAAGTTTGTCCCTGGTTTATTTTCTGTTTGTTTTAAACCCCAGGATAGTTGCTGTTGTTTGTTGCTGTGTATGTCATACAAGCTGCAAAGTCATTTTGAAGCTGGTTAAGAATTCCGGGGGGTTGTGGATGACAGAAAAAGGATGGTCAGCAGCATCTACAAGACCTATCTTGTGCCTACAGGCCCTCCAACCTAGGTTCATCTCATTAGGAGGTTGTGTCTATCAGATGAAAGGCTGTGGGGCTGTCCCATCAGTCTCTCAGTGCCTGGGGAGCAGGATAGAGGAGAGAGAAATTGCTCGTTTCAGTAAGTCCTTTACTTTTCCGTGACTGGACATTGGGACCCTCCACAAAGATATTATCGTCCTTTATTCATTATAGCCTGACAGACCAAGATTTCATTTTATGTTATGTTATTTTCTTACTGACAAAATAAAACTAGCTATTTATTTGGCTATTTGGACTGGAGCCTTGGTACTTTCAGACGTTGTTAGTGTAATAGAAATGCATCATTAAAATGAAAGTATATTACATTTCATGAAGATCGAGGCTCACAGTCTAACTTAGTATGACTGACCCCAATGCTCAGTTGAGATCTCATCCTTGATTTTTTTTTTTTCTGTTTCTACGCCAAAGAACATTTCATTTTATAAAGGAGAAGTGGTGATGTTACCCATCTATACTGACCCAGATTCACACTTAATAACGTACCTAAATATATGCAGGCTATGTGCCTATCTTGGCGATTTTATGCAAATTGTGCATGCGCGATTCAGCTATTACGCAATGGAAACCCATTACGTATGGAGTTCAACTCCATTGCCTAATGCAATTCATAAGAAGGCGCGTGCCAGTACTTCGTAAGAAGGAAGTTTAGAAAAGTGGATGGGAGAGGCATTTAAATAGGGCTGAATGGGCTGGGATAACAAACTCCACACGTACTTCAGCAAAATCCGCACAGAGATACGCACGGAGAGTTAAGGCAGCTGTATGGAGGCGGAAATCCGCAGGGATCAATAAGAACGAGGGGAGTGTTATTGGAGTTGACTTGCAACTTAGGAGCGTAATTTAGTGAATCCGCTCGTACTTATTTCCTTCTGTGAATCAGGCCCACTATTCTTAAATGTGCTATATAAATGAGAGCTAGAATATAGTTAGTTGCTAAAGGCAACATCACTTATTTAAGGTTTATGAATTATAAACTTATATCTTTATGTTTTTTGTTTTTTTCACTTGAACTTTATTATGTTGTACATATAAATCATATGCGGCTGAATCCAGATTTACAAAGAAATATCCTATGTAGCCTACACAACGGAGGCTAATGTACGGAATTTCTGATTCACAATACCGCACATAGGAGACAGGGACACTCCTACGTGCGGAGAGTGAATCCGTGACCTGAGGGCAACCTTAACTATTAGAGGATCGTACATAAGGGCTAAACCCAGCCCTTACTGTACGATCTACATGACTAAGCCCACCCACCAATAATAGTTACTGCGCATGCGTACGTAAGTTAACTCCTTTCCTTAAATGTGGATACAGACCTTGGAATCCAAACTTACAATGGCAGTGCATTTGGAGCTCCTAAAAAAACACGCACACACCATAAAACTTCTGATGATCACATGACAATAAAGCTGCCATATTACAATATAAAACAGAATTTTCTGACAAATAAAGTTTCCTTGATAAAAAAAAGTGCAGTTTATTCATGCAGACAACTGTATCATCTTAACATTTTTTTAAAGGTCACTGTAAAAAGCTTATTTTTCTGGAAAGTAAAAGGTTTTGCAGGGATTTTTTTTGTTATCTGTTTGCACATTAGGACAGATGACAGATGTTTACCTTTCCAAATGGAATTGTGACTGACAGCTATACACGTATACACAAAATGATGTTACTATGGTTACCAAAGTTATTAAGTATACAGAGGGGAGTAGCCTTCCAATGAAATGTTTTCCTGTTTAATTACTTGTGTGATGTACAGTCTGTTTCACGATAAATAGCCTTACACCAACATGTTCCAACCACATACAGCTAGGACTCTTTCCACTACATGGTCCCTCTAACAATCTGATGTATTATTTATGGAATAAATACATTGTGAGATCTAGTGGTAGATTAAATGAATCCACTCTAAAATACATTGCCAGTCCAGTCTTGTAGAATATTAAATAATTCCTCTGTGGTTATTAATTATCAATGTATGCTGCCCTTTTATATGTATAGATGTTTTTCATGATTTTACATTAGTCTGAAATCTAGTGCACTGAACTAAACTGCGTAATTATCTAAAATGTATATACATCTTGAATATTAGCACTGATATGTACACTTCTGAATTAAATGTTATCATTAACAATTTAATATAAATTAGAGATGGCCAAACATTTGCCCTAGATAAACCCTAGGTGCTTGGTCAACATCGCCCCTATCACATGGAGAGGTTTCAGCGGGCAGGAAACTATGGTCAGTGACTGCGGCAGTTTTCCCCCACTCCTTCTGTCTGCTGAAACTGCTGGGAGAGAAGCTCCCTGCAGCGTGATGCTGACATAACATACTGTATATATGTAAATCAGACTCCTAAATTTTTGGTCTGGCTCTTAGATTTAAAAGAAAATTGTTGAGCTTTGCCTAACGACGATATGTGAATCTCTAAGCTTTCAAATGTGACCCTCAGCTTGTCAGTTTGTTGTAGCTTGCTCCACTCTTTCTTTAATGTATTGCTTTAACTTAGTATCAAGATTGATGTTAAAGTTTTGATCTTTTGATGGATTACAGAGTCCGTAACATAAGATCCCTGTATTGTGTCAAGTTGTCCTCACTGTTCTAATTGCTTATCCTGCTATACATTTTCTACAGTTTTGTACACCCTGTTTACTTTTATGAAATTTATTTCTAGGTCAATGCCTCTCGGCAAGAAGCTAAATTAATGGAGGAGAGTGATCAACTGATTGAAATTATACAGCAAAGGCGACAAATTATTGGAACAAAAATCAAGGAAGGAAAGGTAAATAAAATACAGCAGTACTTTAACATGGCATATATGCTTTGATTAAGGGTTCATCATGCACAAGTTTAAAATACATTTTATAGATTGATAGATGAAGTACGCCGATCAAGCCATGGGGATCTTAATGTAGATAGCGTGTAAGTAATGGCTGTTCTATTGATCAGTAATGCTGAGAGCAATATATTCCACCTCACTGGACGTGTTTGATGTTTCAGAATGGAGAGCTGTACATCCAGATTTATATGAACCTTTCTATACTTCATGGAAAGCAGCCAAGATCACTAAGTCACTTATGTGATCGGACAGAAGGTTATTTACCGGAAGAAACCTCAGCTTTCATGGCATATGTCTGTCTAGATACCAAAATCCTTCATGTTTGGAGGATTTTCCCATAATTACATTACAGAACTTCACTGTTCTGCCCTTTTAAATAAACCCCTTTAAATCTGTCACCTCCATTTCATAAATCATACTCATGCATTAATCAACAGTGCACATCATCACTTCATCAAACAGTTCCAACACATTTCATTACCTTCTTGAATGTACATTAACTACACATATTCATTAGTAGCATTGGTGCCAGAATAAAACACATACCATCTCAGGATTGTTAGAAATAATTAACACCTTTGCCAGTGTGGATATATTCTGTGTCGCTTAATCCAACAAGCATGCAGTCTGCTGATAGGTTTATCATGTTTAGAACTAGGGACCACTGACTATGTTGCAGAAGATAGAATCTATGGGGAAGTCCCAGCTGTGCATGCATAGAGCATTCTTGTAGCATATAGAAGTAGTTGGGTAGTGAAATTGCTTACTACCAGAGTCAGACCCCACACTTTAAGAACAATTGTTTAGAAGTAATCAATTATAATTCATTGCATTGGTACATATGTGGGATTCATTAGGGCAGCATAGTAGATGAAGTGGTTTGCATAGTAGATTAAGTGGTTTGGGACTTTGCCTCACAATGCTGAAGTCATGAATTTAATTTCCGCACAAGGCTTTATCTGTGTGGAGTTTCTATGTTCTTCCAGTGTCTGCATGGGTTTTCTACGGTTGTTCCGGTTTCCTCCTACACTCCAAAAACATGCTGGTAGGTTACTTGGCTGCTAACTAAAAATGAACCTGTGTGTGTCAGCTCTAATGGTACAAGTAGCGATATGAACGATTGTTGAAAAATATTGCAAATGTCATATGATCGCGCTATATAAAAACCTGTTTATAAATAATTAAATCACTGACCAATTGGAACAAAGTAGCATTGCCTTGAAGTCTAGGCATAGTTTAGATGCTGTGGCCTGGATTCTGAGCTGCACTTACACCTTTTTTTAGGTGCAAGTGTAGACCTGAGCAATACCATGTTGAACTGCAAGGGGAGGAAAATTTTAATTGTTGAAGCAAAATTATATTTAAGGGGTGAAATTTCTTAGCTCAACTCTGTTTCATAGATTAAACATAAAGCTATGCAGTATTTGAGTTCTGTGTGCAAAAGTAATGTATTTTCTCTGCTTGTTAAAGATTTAAGATTAATGAGCACCCCTCATTTTGGAAAATGGTTTAGCCAAGCTGTACACTTGCACTTGTTTTACCCAAACTCTGAATCCAGGCCAGTGTCTGTGGGGTATATTTACTAAAGTTGATTTTGCCAAAAAAGACCAATGTCCCAGGACTTTGCTGGCGATTATGCCATCACCGTATTCACTAAAGGCAAAGTCCCGGGACTTGAGCCTTTTTCTAAATCGACCCGGCAAACATTCGGACACTAGAGGGCACCCTTTTATAGAAATGATGACGTCATTTACATTAGTGGGCTCTAGTGAGCGCTCTAGTGTTTCTGTCATCATTTCTATAAAAGGGTGCCCTCTAGTGTCCGAATGGACATTAGTAGCGGCGCCCATGAAGAGGAAGGAGTCTGTCGACGGGGCAAGTGCAAGAAGAGGCCGAAGAGCTGAAGGAAGGACCGGATCATCATCTTCAAGCAAGCGGATAAGATTCTGCAAGCAACTGGAGAAGAATAACTGCAAAGAAAGGAAAAACTACAAGCAACTCGTCCCAAGAATGATGACAGCCAAACGGTGAGTAAGAAATATTTTTATTTAATTTATGCAACACACATTAGTTTAAAATACATTTATTACAAAACAGGGTGGCCACCTGGGATCATTTTACAGAGTAGGGGGCAATGTTATACATTGTAAATGTTTTTTAGGCACACATGTATGTAAATGTATTAGTTTTTTTTTTGGGAAACGGATACAGCGCAGCATGCTTAGAAGGCTTAACATGCTGACGCTGATATTACTACAAGGCTCAGCAATGCTGAGCCCTGTAGTTCTATCACCGCAGCCATGCTAAGCATTCAAAACATGCTGCGTTTGTGATTTTTTTTGGAACAGAAAGTGACGGCGATTTTTCAAGGGAAAAATCAATGCAAATCAGCAGCGCTTGAAAATCGTGGATGAAAATCGATGGTTAGTGCATACCACGATTTTTACCAAAAAATCGCTGTAAAATCGGGGCGAGATCCATCGATTTGAAATCGCGGCCAAAAATCGACTTTTGTAAATATACTTTTGTGAGGTTAAATCTCCAGCATTTTCTCTAAATTACAATGACTTTGTTTATATCTTCTATGCAACTGAAGAGACTTTATCTGCATGATGTATCTTGTGGTCTTACTATGTGATATTCAGTAACCTCTAAAGTCAGCTTTAAATGTCAAGTCTAGTAATGCCTTTGTGAGAAAGCTGCTGCCTATGAATAAAGGTCCGGTTTTGTTTTAATGGTTCACTAAGCTGTCATGCTCCTCTAATTAACTTCAAATAAAAATCCTATTGGTTAATCGCTGATGTAAAAGTGTTTGAAAAGCAGTGTTCCAGGAGGGGAAATCTAGAAATCTCTAAAAAAAATTTGTTTGGATTTTTACCTACTCACAAGAGAATTGAAAGCTTTTTATACCTTTTTTAGGGTGCATTTATCTGTGCAGAATTATAATAATAAAATATATAAAGTAAGTCTGATAATAGCTGCTTTATAAGATATACCTGTGAGAGAGGGGACGAGGGATGTTCAGTCAAGCACCTAATCCACTGCAGTGCATTCTGCAATACTAGATTAAACAGAAGGTTAAACTATTCCACTGTTCTTCTTATTCTCTTATTCTTCTATTCTTCTCAAATTTCTTCAACATTACTATATAGTTATATATTTCAGATACTTCATATATCATGTAATCCTAATATATGTTAGGATTAGGGCGAAGCACAAAAGTACCCGCAATCATTTGCAAATTTATTACATGTGGCACAAAAGACCATACCAGTTCTTAAGATGCTCTGTTTCAGAAAACACCAATGAACAACCACCAAGAGGAAGTCTGAACCTGGGTACAGCTCAATACATTCAGTGTGTGCCTAGCAGGGTTAAGTGCTGGATCACCCCTGTACAGAAAATACTACTTTACAGTGTTAACCATTGGCATAAATGTGCAGCGCCTGCTCGCTGGAACGTGACTAATCTCCCAGCATTCAAGACAAAATTAATGAATATCTTAATTATTAATTCAATAACATTCTTCGATTCTAAAACACTGCATATTATGTTGGAGCCTAAAGTAAGGATAAAAAAATATAAGCAAATAAAACAAAGGGATACGTAATCCAGAAAGATAAGATTCAGGTTGCTCACCAGGGCCGCTGCTAGCATGTCTGGCGCCCCACTGAAGAAAATAATTTTGCACCCTTCTCCTTTTGATTTGATGACACCCCCCCTCCCCAGTAACCCAATTTTGTGCCTGCAGCCCCCCCAGCCACCATCCCAGTATTCCCATCATGTGTCTCCAGCCTCCCCCCCAGTACTTTAATCATGCCCCCTCAGTACTGCCATCATGTGCTACCAGCCCCCTCTCCCAGTACTCCTATCATGTGTCTCCAACTCTCCGCACCGCGCTCCTGT
>WWET01000385.1:605379-639211 GCA_011038615.1 Limnodynastes dumerilii
CCATCATGTGCTACCAGCCCACTCTCCCAGTACTCCTATCATGTGTCTCCAGCCCCCCCCAGTACTCCTCATGTGGCACCTGCCACCCCCCAGTATTCCCATAATGTAACCCCAGACCCTCCATAATGTTTTTTTGAACTTACATGAGTCTTCCTGCGCGGCGCTCTCCTTCTCCGGCAGGCAGCTCATACAGGAATCTCCTTTATGAGTTGCCTGCCGGTCTCCATAGCTCCGCATTCGACGCCTATGGCAATGGGGAATAGCAGGTGGGGGAGGGGGAGCGCCTCTCTGGCTTAGCGCCCCCCTTCCTCGCTTACCGTATTCCGCCAGCCCTGCTGCTCACTTTGCAATTTCTTTATCAAAATTGTATGTCCCCTAACATTCTTTTGACCCCCCTCCTGACATCCTTTCACCCTCCTTGTATATCTCCAGCCATGCTTCCCCCCTGCCTATCTTTTGTATGTTTATTCCTTTCCCTCCACTCCCTGTCCATCCCTTATGGCCCGGAAGAGAGAGGGGCCCATGGCAGCCCCTCCCCTTGTCAGAGGCTGACAGCTTCTGTCAGACAGCCGCCCAACCCCCATTATCGCCTGGATCCGCCTAGTACTGCCCATCCAGACCCAGACCCCAACTCCTTGCTATGGGGCCTGAGTCTGTCACCTTCCGCCCTTCATAAATCGCTCTGGTTTCCTTCCTTTCCAAGAAGACATACAGAATTGTTCATTTACTATTGTAACCCTACTAATATGGAGTTCTATGTAGTAAGGGTCATGTGATGGGTCATTGGGCGTGATCTAAACTTATGAGCAACAAGAAGACTGGAGAAAATATTCACCCCCAGGCTGTGCACCCCCATCATTTGTGTCTGCAGGACGTTCACTCTGACACATTTTTAGTTAAAATATTTATTTTTAATAAAATCTACTACAGAGATCATGGGGATATTTTTTTTTTTGTTCTTTTACATTTCTGCACATTGATACAGTTTCTGGGCCAACAATAGCTTTTCTCTACAAACCACACATCTAGTAGCTTTTACTGAAACATTTGCCCCATTTAGGGTTGGGCACTCCTCAGTCTGTTATTCCCATTTTAGGTATCTGTTGCTGTGTTCAGGGTTGTACACATCATGTAACCTCTATTGTCTTCTGACAAACTGCTTTTGCATGTATGTATGGGTAAGATTAAGTATTTACACAACCTCAATATCAATCAATGTGTCTGCTATACCAAAGCCCTGCAAAATCTCCATGCACAAGAATAGTGTTTATATGTAATGTTTTCTTACCACACATTTATTTCCAGCTGTGCTGCTCTTCCACAGTATAACCCATGTTTATTCCGTTCCCTGGCTCATGTATACACCACATAATAAGCTGTTCTCGGACTCATCAGCCTCTGACCCCGGACACTGGTTGTGGCTTGCAGACTAAGGCTTTTTGGGGTTGAATGTGAAAATTGATTAAATAGTTAAGTTATGAGGCATGATACGATTTGGCTCAGTCTGCTAGATGGATCATGTACTCACAGAACAGTAATGTCAGGCTTGGCAGTGCATGAGTTTGCAGGCCTAAGGATCAGGGTGGGAATGAATAAGTGCAACAGATTTACAGGCTGACAGCTTTAATCGGCCACGTCCTGGTGATTGATTCTTTTTCTTATTGTTCTTTCATGATGTAAGTAGTGTGGAAGTTGTTTATATTCAGTTATAGAATGTCCTATCCTGACTCATTTTATTGACATAGTGTTTTGTATTTGTGTCATAGCAACAATAAATAGACCGGGAAGGGTCCACTCCATATTGACAGCTAGATGACACTGCCTATTTCAGAGTCATGGCAAATGTAAGGCTTTAGATCTAAATGAATACCACAGTCTACTATTCTAACCAGAATCCTTTGTGCCTTGTTACCCCAGCAGGAACTACTGCTGGGAGAGATTGGCTGACAACAGCCAATTTAATTTGATTCGGTTATCAGTATTTTATTTGCTTGTCCTGTTTTACAGACACCTATATGTAGCAGATTTTCATGTGCTTATATTTTATATTTCTTTGAACAGAATTACAAAAATGGCATAGTCTGTATGCCCTGGGGATAACTGCACCGTGCTAGTGCCCCAGTCCTTTTTATGCCCAACTCTTTAAACGATCAACGATTGAAACCTTCCCCTCCCCTCCATATCCTTCAACATTCAAACTGAAATAAAGACACGGACAACTGAAATGGGTTTGAAAAGGGGACATAGGTTTAATAATTGGAATTAGCTAAATCGAATTGGCTATAAAATTTAAGGTCGAGACAGGTGGCATAGCATGTGGGGTGTCACCCCAGGAATCATAAAGCAACAACTTTGTTCATCGATGAAGGTGCCCCCACCACCCACCAATTCCCCCGGTTCCACCTCTTCAATGTGCACACCTCATCTTGGAGGAGGCAGACCAAGCCCTGTCACAGGACAGGCGACCTAGCGTTTAGTATAAGGGTGCACCTCTGTTAACAGATATTTCTCACCAATTTTTTCTGCGCCAAAGCCAAAGTGGTGACACCACCACCTCTACCGCCAAACCATGCCCTGTCTAAAAAGAGTATTTGACATGTTAATATTATACATTCTATCACATATGGGAGGGAGGGAAACAGATTTCAAAAGAGGGAATTTTCTATCATAAGAAACAATTTATAATCTTTGTCACCTGACCTAACCCCGCCCTAACAGCCAAAACCAATCCCCACCTACCCTGTGTTATGTTCTAGAAAAACATTAACTACTTGTTGACCGATATAAAAAAAATAAGTGGATACCACTTTAAAAGCGCCGACAATAACACTTCCGCAGCCTCCAAATATGCAAAGGGTCTCAATCCTCAGAAAAACAAGTACCAAAAGAAATATATATATATTTGGAGAAAGCACTGTGTGCTAAACATCAAACTAATTATGTATCATAATAGTATAAAAATAATATTAAATATAGAAATAGAAATATATAAATAAAAGCAGCATACAGGTTAAAATTGCAAGTTCATAAAATGTAGTCTTACTTCGATCCTTAATTATGGTCTTGTGTGTTTCAGGTAGATTCCCTTTCTCAAAAGTGCCTTTCTCACTTTTGCGAAAGGGAATCTACCTGAAATGCATTAAGTGACCCGCTTGTGAGGCAGAGACTTCCCCCCTCGGCATTGTAGTGCTATACTCCTGAACACTTCCATCTGGTTCCCTGTTGTATTGGACGTCCCGGCGGGGCCTCTCTCGGACTACATCCCGCTGCTGGGGTACGGTCATTCTGCTTGTGTGGACCTCCTTTTATATTTCAGCTTATTGTTTTATGATTTTATAGATCAAACTGTATATCCTTTTGTGTATTTATAAATTCTAGTAAGTATTTTTTGACTATCCAATTTTAATTTAATTTATTCATATAATTACCTCATTTTGTTTATGGCTAATCAAGTGGATCATATTTAAAACTGGTTATTTCAGATAATTAATTTTCTCCTTTTTCCCTTTATTTCATGGTAAACACTTTTATGAGGGCTCATTCACACAAAGGGCCTGATCCAGACCTATGCTCATGTGCATTTTTTACGGCTTTCATAAGCGTAAAACCGCCATTTGTAGTTACTACGCATGCGCGGGGCATACGGTACGCTCATGTTACGCTCTGTGAATCTGAGCGTATGGGCCTTGATCGTAACAGCTTCTTATTTACTCTCGAGGGGGCGTGTCTGCCATACGAAATCTGTAAATACGCAGCGAGGGCAGGGTGAGGTATTTAAATCGTACAGGATGGGCGTGCTAAGCATCGTAACTAAGCACGGAGCTTACGGATGCACGCGGTTATGCTCAGGAAAGTTAGGGTAGGGTTTACTGAGCGTAAGAAAGTAAAACTTAGTACGAGCAAGGGGAGTGCCTATTGCTGTGCACCAGAGGTACGCTCGGCGTTAATACGCTACGCACATGAGCGTAGGTCTGCTTCACGCCCAAAGGCCATAATTAAGGATCCAAGGAGGACTATGTTTTATGAACTTGCAATTTTAACCTGTATGCTGCTTTTATTTATATATTACTATTTCTATTTCTATATTTAATATTATTTTTATACTATTATGATACATAATTAGTTTGATATTTATCACACAGGGCTTTCTCCAAATATATATATCTATTTCTTTTGGTTATTATTGACCGATGTGGGGTGAGGAGCAATCAGTTGTTTATGGTCCCTCACGCTTATGTGACGCTCGGTTTTCCTTCTATTGAGCAAAACAAACAAAAGATTGTGTTGCTATAAAGAGGACACAATGTATGGGGAGCCTGGTAAACCTATATCATCACATGGGGAAGAATATGTAAAAAAAAAATATAACTGTGTAAATAAAATGGCCGCACATTTGCTTGCAGCAGTCCTGGTTATCAATGTTTTAGTTTTATCAGACCAAAGCAACTTGTCAGGAAATGACGTCAACTGCTGAGCGTAACAGGCCAGCTGTGCTTGTGTTGGCAGTTGTCAGATTGGAAAGATTGGCAGTATATAGACAATAGGCTTTTCTGCTTAGCACTTAAATTATAATTGCTGTTATGCACAGGGGACATGTTCCTGAGTCTTGAAAATGGTCTGTGAGACAGTCAACCACCTATTCTTACATCAGTATTAGTAATGTTTTAGAGAAGCTAAGTATGAAATGAATTACTGCCAACATGTCAGTTATGAACTCCCACCCAGGCCTGGTGCCGGACTGTAAGGCCATTTTGTGCATGGCTCCCCAAGTGACTAGTTAATCTGGAATTATATAAGCAAATTACCTAATATGCAGTGGTTTATTAAGATTTAATGTGTGCAAATGGTAAAACTTACATTTGTCAGAGCACGTGAATGTTTACCAAGGCATGTATCTCCAATATGCTTCTATGCCTGCCTCATTTTTAATGTTCTAGATGGAGTGTATTTTGGTTGGATAAAATTGTGTATTTTTTATTTTTTTTTAGTTAAGTAAGGAAAATATAATGGACTGATCTCTGTAATCGTTTTCGTTATAGTTTTCAATTACTGGGTAACACTTCTTTTGAAGTTAGAGCTGCAATTTAGCTTTTTTTATTTTAAAGCATAATTGCTTAAATCTATACCATACTGCTGTTTAAGACCTTTTATAGTCCTGAGGTACACACACATGCTGTTACACCTCTTACATTGTTATAAGTGACTGCCAAAGCAACTCACAAAACTTAAATATTTTCTCTTGACTGAGTCAAACATGCTCTAATCCAGCAACTGATTTACCAATCAAACACTGACTTGGCTTCTAAAACCTGGTACATTCTTGCAAAAGTTATTGAAACTTCTATAAACAGGCTACTATCCAGCAGAGCTACAGTAAGATTAATTACTGTAGTGTAAATATAAAGAAACAGCTGTTTTTAACCATTCCATATATAAATTCATCATTGTCGAAATATCATAAACCTGATATTTTGTTCATAAGATTGTGACATGTAAAGGGGTAACCAAATAAACAACCCAAGTGCTACTATCTAACCTTTTTTGGAGTTGTATCAGCTATTTCTTTCTATGGGGAGAGCTAAACACGAGTGTGGGTCCCCGCTAAGAATGGCCTTATTTCGATAGGGCCCTTCTCTCCCAGCCAGTTTCAAACTGGCTGGGATATCGATTGCTTATGCCTCGATGAGGAATAGCAATCGATCCATGGAGCACCGAACACAGTGCTATGAAAGGTAAGGCTAAAACTACCTCAACCCCTCCCCTCATTCTAACCCTAACCCTCCCCTTCCATTACCCTAACCCCCCTTCCCCACAGTCTGACCCTAACCCTCCCTTCCTCACAGCCTGACCCTAACCCTCCATTCTCCCTAGCCTGACCCTAACCCTTCCTTTCTCTATAGCCTAACCCTAAGACCCCCTCCCCACAACTTGACCCTAAACCTCCCCTTCTGTGGCCCTAACCTTAACCCTCCCTTCCTAAGAGCCTAACCCCCCTAATACTAAAATGCCCCAGAGAAGTTACTCACCTCTCCGTAGCTGTCAGCGGCGGATCCCGTGGGTCTGTGCGAAAATGAATGAGTGAGATTGGGGACATGATAGCAGCTTTCAAATACATCAAGGGTTGTGACCAGCTAGAGCAGGGTGGCATTTTTCAAAAGAAAAGGTGTAACAGAACACGAGGGCATGAATATAAACTGGAGGGTGGTAGATTCAGAGGAAATGTGCGGAAATATTACTTCACTGAAAGGGTGATAGATAAGTGGAATGTTCTCCCATCTGAGGTGGTTGAGGCCAATACAGTAGAACAATTTAAACATGCTTGGGATAAATATAAGGGTATCCTAAATTGTAAACCAAATTGAGGGTAAATAGGGTCTAGGGTCAGTATAGTTTTCAATAAACAACTGGGCAGACTAGATGGGCCATGTGGCTCTTATCTGCCGTCACTTTCTATGTTTCTATGAGTATGCCGATCGGCACACTCACCCATTTATAAAAAAAAACAAAAAACGGACCCCTATTCGAAATAGAGGCATCTGAAAAGTAACTTTCATCTGTCTTTATTTCTGAAAGGAGCCTTCGTTGCGGGGACTGCAATCGGCTAAACACCAAGGGCCAGATTTACTAAGCTGCTGGTTTGGAAAAGTGGAGATGTTGCCCATAGAAACCAATCAGATTCTAGCTCTCACTTTCCTATTACATACTAGAGAATGTCAGCTAGAATCTGATTAGTTGTTATGGGCAACATCTTGACTTTTTCAAACCCGCAGCTTAGTAAATCTGGCCCCAAGTATGTGACGATGAGGAAGGGCCGGTCGCTTGGTCCGGTTACGTTACTAAAGATCTTCTTCCTGCAGTGTCTCATTGCTGGCAGCTGGATAATAGAATCTGGACATTACTTTGTAAGCTAAAGACTAATTTCCACTAAGACTAATCACCAACCCTTTACATGTATAAAATATAGTTGAAATCATCTATCTATTGTAAATACCATTTTCCCCCATCCCTGTAGAGAAAGGGAGGCGATATCTACAGTATGCTGAGGTTATTTCTAAATAGATCTATAGACTTTATTATGATTGTGACTGAATGTGAGTTTAGTGATTTCTTAAATAAAGCCAGAAACAAAAAATACCCTCTATGCTAGACAAATAACAATAGTTATCTCTTACATTGGGTTCCTTCCCCATCTGTTATATCCTAGAGCTGTGTTTTCTTTATGGTTTTCTTGCTTTTTTTAATAATGTTTTGTTGGTCTAATATTTTGTGAACCGGCTTTACTCATTGCAACTCGTTATGTTACAAACACATCAGACTAGGGTCAATTTATTCAGCAGCCAATTAACCTACCAGCATGTTTTTGGCATGTGGGAGGAAACCGGAGCACCCAGTGGAAACGCATGCAGACAAGGGAAGAACATACAAACTCCTGACAGATAAGGCCTAGTCTGAGAATTGAACTCACAACCTCAGTGCTGTGAGGGACAAAGGATACACACTGTATCAACGTGGTATGTGTAATAAGTTTTTAATTAACTCTTTATTGCCTTTTCATAGGTTGTGAGGTTGCGAAAGTTGGCACAGCAGATCGCCAATTGTAAGCAGTGTATAGAACGCTCCACCTCCCTCATCTCCCAGGCAGAGCAGTCTCTGAAGGAGGCTGACCATGCACGCTTCCTCCAATCAGCCAAAAGCATCACCGAAAGGTACGGCCATTATCTTGTCTGTTTTTAGTTAGTCAAACAAAGCTATTAAAGCTGCCGTTTGACATTGATCCACAGCTAAGTGACAGCGACATGTTGTTTAGGAAGTAAACAATTGGGAACAGCTCTTAGTCTTGTCATAGGTGGTCCAGAGAACTCATTTTCTAAATAGAAAGCTTAATTATACTAGAGCTCTTACTTGTAATTGCAATGCCCATGTCTCAGTATGTATGGTGTGAAATCATTTTTTTTTTCCATTTCTTCTAGAAAGAATCTGTAATTAGTGTTGTTTTTCAATAAACTGATCTATTCTGGAAGGTCAGATATGTAGAAATGTTTATAGAAGTCATTTATGTGCTTTGCAGAATACACTTGTATATTACAAACTACTTTCCCACTCCTCATCTACTAACATACAACCTGATTCACAGTTAAGAAAATGCTGCTTTTTAGGTGCGTATATTTAAGAAGAGACATAAGGCCTGATCTAGAGCTACGCTGTGCCGCTGTCCGTAAGTACGGCCAGCGTAGCTCTGATGTACCCCAACTGACACTCCCCCTGTCCTTGTGTAATTACACTTGGTTACGCCGGCTGAACAAGACAAGATCGTAAATCAGAAAGCCTGCCCACTATTCCTAATTTCCCTGCCTCCTCCCGCCTAACTTCCGTAACTGCATCGTAGTTACGGTGCTCCCCATCCCTTCCTCTGTAATTACGATGCAGTTACAGAAGCAGGATCCTACCTTAGTGTAAAGCCATCTTACGCTCGACAACATCTGCCAGGCGCATGCGCAGATTGGCTTAAAAACGGCAGCCGTCGTGAGGATCATGCCCATACTGCGCATGCGTAGTAACTTAATATACGCAATTTACTTAAGAACGGGACGCCTCCGAATCAACATTACGAACCTATTTCTTCAAGGTTCATAATGACTTAAGAATGAAGGAATGTGCCGGGAAAACTTAAGAACGAATATAAGAAGATTGGGTGGAAGGAGAATTTCAATGAGGAAATCTGGGCATGGCTAGGCAAAAACATTCTTAATTGGCAGCCCTACACACACAGCTATGAACCTAAAGATAAGGTTGCCCTATGGCATTCGTAAGTCAGTTAAGAAGCTGAAAACCGGGGGCGTGTCAGGGGAGTCACCTTGCTACTTTTTACATATAATTAAGAACCTAAATAATTCTTAGGTGTGAACACGGTCCATACTCTTAAACTCCATTCTTCCACCATGTGGCATTATTTCCTCATTCCATCTGACAGATGAAGAGGAAGTATCTTCTTTTTTCTTCTCTTCCTACTCTTTTCTCTTTCTACTACCTGTTCTCTTGATCCTGTACCCTCACAAGTCAGTCGATATCTATCTTCTGTGCTTAAATGCAATCTGCAATCTCTCTCTCCTAAGACTGGTATCTTCCCCTCTTTATTAAAGCATGCACTGATTACTCCAATTCTGAAAAACAAAACTCTGACCCAAACTCTCCCTCAAATTATCGTCCCATTTCCCAGCTCCCATGCCCCTCAAAGCTGCTTGAAAGACTTGCCTACACTCGCCTCACTCATATCCTTTCCTTACACAATCTTCTAGATCCTCTCCAGTCAGGCTTTCATTCTCATCAACATTCCAGCAAAACTGCACTGAGCAAGTTGGTCAATGATTTAATCACTGCTAATTCCAAAGGTCACTGATCTTCTAATTCTCCTGGATGTTTGTGCTGCTTTTTACACTGTTGTCCACCCTCTGCACATACAAATGTTACAATCGCTAGGTATTCAGGACACAGCACTTTCTTGATTCACACCCTACCTCTCCAATCGCTCTTTCAGTGTTCACTTTTCTGGATCTACCTCTCCTGCCCTTCCACTATCTGTTGGAATACCAAAAGATACTCAGTGTTGAGTCCAGTACACTTTTCTATCTATAGCTCATCCCTTGAACCACTAATAAAGTCATTTGGTTTTCAATATCTATGCAGATGATACTCAAATCTACCTATCCACTCCTGATCTATCACCATCCGCGCTGCTCCATGTAACTGAATGTCTTTCCGCCATCACAAACTTAATTTTTCAAAAACAGATTTATTAATTTTCTCCTGCCAACAAGAGCTACCCACCCGATCTCTCTGTTTCTGTTGACAACACTGAAATATTCCCTACTCTTCAAGCTATCTGCCTAGGTTTTACACTTGAACTGTCCTTTGTGCCCTACATACATTCTTTTTCTAAACATTTCCAGAATTCTAAAATATCTCTTATAGAAACATAGAAAGTGATGGCAGATAAGAGCCACATGGCCCATCCAGTCTGCCCAGTTGTGTATTTAAAACTATACAGACCCTAGACCCTATTTACCCTAAATTTAGTTTGTGATTTACACACAAGACACTTCTAAAACTCTCATTCATGCAATTCACTGCAGTGCTGTCCGTATTGGGACTCCCACAATATAAAGTTACCCCTCTACAGTTTATATTGCAAGCAGCAGCAAAAGTGATTTGCCTTGCAAAACTTCATCTAGAGATAGTCAACTCTGTCAGTCTCTACATTGGTTGCCTGTATACTACAAAATCAAATACAAAATCCTCTTGCTAAAGTCATAAACTAACTTGCTAAGCCATAAACAACGCTGCACCTGCATACATATCCTCACTTGCCTCAAGATGTATCCCAGCTCATTCTCTCACATTATCACAAGATTTACAACTCTCTTCTACACTTCATAAATGCTCTGATTCCCGGTTACAGGAATTTTCCCAGTTACAGGAATTCTCCCGGGCTGCACACACTCTCTGGAATAACTTTCCTCACCCATTAAGACTATCCACTACTCTACAAACTTTCAAGCGCTCACTTAAAACTCACCTCTTCAGGCAAGCTTATCAAATTCTTTAACCTTCTTAAACTTTATTTACCATATTAACAACCACTTTGCTTTTCACTTTGCCTTTCTATTTCATTATTAATACAATCCCNACTCTTTCTATTTTAAAATACCCTCATATTTGTTACTAACACTGCTGTGTGACTAGATCATACAGAACACTGAGTACTTTTACCTTACAACCTGGCTGGTCCATTGTGTGATATATATTGCTCTAGCCCTTATGTACCAAATCCTCTGTCCTATAGAGTGTAAACTTGTGAGCAGGGACCTCTTACCCACCCAGTCTGTTTGATACTACCCAGTCTTGTTTATACGAATTGCTAAAATTGTAAAGCACTGCGTAATCTGATGGCACTATACAAAAACCTGTTATTAATAAAATAAATAAATAACTGCTTTTTCCCTATTTATTTTCTGTCCCTGTTCACCAAGTTTTTCTTTAATTATTATCAATTCTAATTGTCAATACTGGGAATGGGGGGGGGACTCAGTCACACAAGTCTTCTAATTAATTAATTAATGATTATGATTACAATGTATTCACACAACCCTATATCACAGGGCTGCCACCTCCAGAGTGATATACAAGGGTATGGGGAAAAAGACAAAATTGTCTCCTTTAAGTGAGGTGCACAGTGTAAACCTAGCATAGCACATTTGGAGAAATACTTTGAAATACAGAGATCAATAGATATATGTATATTCCAACAAAAAGGAACATAAATAACGAAGTAATTCATAAATTCACTGTTTTTGAGGTTTATGTTTATAGGATATCTATTAACCAATAACTCTTACTAAACTTGTGAATCAATATGTGTGTCACTTTGTCATAAATCTGAAATCCTCATCAGCAGGTACAGACAGCAAGACACAATCACCAAATGCCGACACATTCACAGATGTAGGTAATAGAGAATAGCATGTGACACACAAATACAGGTACATCAAGTTCATATAGTGCTATACGGGGAAATATTCACACAAAAAATCAATCAAAGATAAATCACATATTTGCTTATACAATGAACATAAAATGAAGAGCACAATAATAATATTGTGCTGCTGATGGGCATTTCGCCATAAGGCTTGATCACAGAGCCAAATCTATTCTAATTGTCACCTACCTTTGCTATCTTCTTCCTCCTTCCTCTCCTGAATCTGTTTCCGTGAATGTCATGTCACGTAATTCACGGCAACAGACTTGATCCTACAGGGCTTCCGTAGTCCTGCATAACCAATAGTGTTTATGCAAAAGACTGCACACAGGACGGATCGCAGCACACAAACAGTAAATTTCATCATTTAAAAAAAAGAGTCTAGTAATCTATCGAGACAAACCGTAAAGTTAGGTGGGACAGTCTCCAGGAATAGGGAGTGTGCCGCTGGAATTGGGACAGTTGGGAGGTATGCAAAAGTTGCTCTAAAACTATTTTGTCAGGTAATAAATGCATATAATACAATACAAAATGTGCACTGAATTATAAACAACTTTTATTTCTATTAAACGAGTTCAGCATAAAATATCATTATGTCTGTTTTTATTACATGTTGGAGACTGCTTATCAAAACCGATGATATATGGTCTACCGGACATATCATTCTTGTGTATCTCACTTTAATATGCCCCCTTTTATTTTCTTCTCTACAAGAGAAACTGAATCAGATTTGTTTTAGGCAATAACATGTTTTTAGCCAAGATATTTCTGGAGAGTAAAACTGCATATGTGCATTATTTATCAAGAACCATTGCCAACAATTCTAATGTTGGCCTTTATAGTCATGGGACTTGGCTCTTCAACTTATTTCTTTTAAACATGTGATAGAGATATAAGCAGAAGGGAGTTAAAGGATTTTAAACATAGGAAATAAGAAATTTATAAAAACTGCAACCCATCGTCCTTTTTCCTGCATATACATTTGGGACTGGATTCAGAGATGCGTTTTTTCCAAAGTCCGCAATTATACACATGCACGTAGCAAGGCAACACCCCTGACACTCCCCTCTCAGGCCGCGCAATCGTAGACTTACGTCTCCATAGAGCACCTCTAACTTTGTGTACTCACGTGCATATATGTATGCCGTACGTGCAATTCTATGTAACCGGGCCCTCAAAGACTCATTTAAATGCTTCCCGCCACCCTCTTTCACGTAACTTTTCAGGTACGTATTTCACCCCCGCCCCTCCGTTCATATGTCCCCAAGTGCGATGCAAATGTCTGTGCCTAAAGCACATACGTGCGTATAATCAACATAGACTTACGAAAATAAAGTTACTACGCATGCGCAGTTAAAACATACCTAAAAATACGCACACGACTCCATGCGAAAATGGATCTGTGAATACGGCCCTTCATGTTTATAACTAATGTGAAGAATTAATAAATTCACTACCCTTTTGGTTGATAAATACATGTAAGAATTATAGTAATTTATACCAACTTATTCTGCTAATTTGATTGTATTAGAACTCTAAGGGTCAGATTTACTAAGCCGCGAGTTTGGAAAAGTGGAGATGTTGCTTATAGCAACCAATCAGATCCTAGCTCTCACTTTCATTTCACATACTAGAGAATGACAGCTGATTGGTTTCTATGGACAACATCTCCTCATTTCCAAACCCGCAGCTTAGTAAATCTGGCCATAAATGTTGCTGCACTTTGTGGTAAAGTGGGGAAAAGAGTTCTGCTTATTATAATTCAGGATAAACAGAAATAGAATACAAGCCACAGAGCAGTCACCTGAGATGTTGAGTCCTTACTGATCTGATGATCCCCCTGTTCTGTGCATACAGTGAGCCAAATTTTTGCAGCTTTCTTGCTGAAACAAATATCATCATCAACACAGTCAATGCACAACATGTACCTAGGAGTGTAGAGAGGCTGAAGGATGCACGACTGTTTACCCCTTTAGTAGAACCAATTTCTCAAGATTCTTTGTGACATGTTTGTGTTTGTAAATAAAGATTTTAAAGTAAATAAATACATCTACCATAATATCTACTGGGCCAGAGCCAGACCACCGCACGCTTTAAGTGTGTGCAGGGGTCTGAAGTTACACAACGTAGAGGGGAGTTCACGCCCCCGGCACTCCCCTGTAACGGTAGTAAATCTGGACACTTACATACGTGTCCAGAAGGCTACCTTAAGTGTTACCCATTGATCTGCATCCGGACGCTGATCAAGGTGTATGTGTCCTTCCCCGCCTATGACCCTTCGTTTAAATGCCTATGCGGCATGCGTCTATGAAGGTTCGGCCTCTTCTTACCATGTGGATCATCTTGCGCGTGCATACGCCATTGTTCCTAGTCAAGGGACTTACGCAAATGATTTGCGTAAGTCCCCTGACGTTCTTGCCTTTGGATCCGGCCCTATGGATCGGATGTAGACTTCACATTTTCCGCTGTTTTAAACACAATCAGATATTGTCCATTATTGAGTCCTGTACATGCGCGCTCATCACTTACAATAAGTGGTGCTTCTAACAGGACGCCAGGTTGTTGCACAACTGGCCAGGACTTGCTAACACCATGTACAGCATAGGCGGCAACCCAGACCTCCAAACCAAGGCTATTTTACATTAGCACAAGTTGGAAAACTTAAGGTAGGGTAGAAGTCTGTATAGTCCATCCGTGGGAAGGGAATGGTTAGTGGTGTGATCACTTAGATTTCTATATGCTGAAAAATCTGATAATTGGATCCAGTCCTAAATTCACTGCACATATATGATGGACCCATTCTTGTATCAGGCCACATATATCACATATACATCATTATTCCTCAAATACACCTATCAGTTATTTCCAAACATTGGATTCTCTGCATTTGTCACATCTGGAAAAAAAAGTTTTCATAAATTGGACCATAGAGCCTAAAATATACTAAATAAAATGTCTAAATGTCTGCTCTCTTTCCTGCCACTGTCCTTGGCATTCCTTTGCTGACGGTAATTTTGGACAGGATCCATTTGAAAAGGCGGCATCTTCCAATTGCTAAGATCGGAAAACACCAGTTTTTTGCTAAGGTGCAAATGCTGCATTCCCAGGATGGGTCTGGATTCAGGTTTCCATCTTAGGGGCCTTTCTGGGCGTGGACGCGAGATGAAGAGGGAGGTGTAACGTGACTTCTCTACATGGGAGGGGGCGGGAAGTAAGCAGAAAGTAAAGTAAGAGTGTGTTAAGCATCTTCCATACAAACCAACCTTCCACGACATCCCCATTTTTAGTTAGGACGACTTCTATGTTTTGAGGTAGGGGTAAGCTATCGTATCACCTTACCAGCAAATGGAATAGCCCCCCTCACCCACACGGAAGCCTGGATCCAGCATCTGAAATCTGGTATTTTTATGAACTGGTTGGAGTTCAAACACTTGCTCCATTCTAAATTTCATGTCCCAAGACTCGTCTAACACAAACTTTATATGAAATTCCAAGCTGTGTATTATAAAGAATATTGTTTCACCCTGTTGTAAAATAAAAAAGAAAGTGGAAGTCACCTTGAGTTCTGTGACTCATTGCCCTCTGTCCATGGACTGGTGCTCCCCCATTATATTATATTTCCTTTATAATCACACAATATATAAAATGAAGTATACGAGTCGAAAACTCTATCTACATGATGAGTTGGAAATGTACGTTTTATTTTGCCATCTGGCGTATTGTTCAGGACATAAATTACAAGTGCAGATGTTTTATGCTGTGACTTCGATAGCAGATTAATAGCAACTTTAAATCTAAGTTTACAAGTGTGGTTTTCTGGAGGAAAACTATACAATTTAAATTGCATCCAGTGGGTTTTCCTCTCTTGTTTTCACCTTATATAAGTCTCCTGACCCCAATTCACATCCAGGAGGATGTACAGAAGTGTTTCCTGTAGAAATGGAAAAATGCATTGTATTGTCATATAAAATGGTTTTCAGCCTGTGCTAAAAGATAATCTTGTTTTTGTTGTTTTTTTTTTTATTCCAGGGTATCAATGGCAACGGCATCCTCCCAAGTGCTAATTCCAGAGATTAACCTGAATGACACATTTGACACATTTGCGTTGGATTTTTCCAGAGAGAAGAAGATGTTAGAATGTCTTGATTATCTCACAGGTAAAGAGACGGTCAGCTGTAACTAATTTAATCATCCAAACGATGAAAGCTAATCACGATTCACATCATAAGTTTGTACTGTATTACATGACTGAAGATTCGGGATAGTGTCATTTAGATGTACATAGAATGTGATGGCAAATAAGAGCCACTTTCTGACCCTAGACCCTATTTGACCATAGGTGGAAAACTGTTCCTCTTATTAGCTAACCTTTTAGTAAAGTCATTTTTCTGCTCGCTTCTATACCTACCACCTTCCAGTTTAAACACATGTCCTTGTGTTCTAGATCACTACAAAGCAATCTTTAAAATACCCTGTGCTATATCATGGTAGATAAATTGAAGCAGAACTCAAAGATATAGTACTCACAAAGAACTTCATTTAATGCTGTTTAAACTTTTTAGTTGCTCTATATAATTTTCATCAGCAAGCTTATACATATACGTATCAGAAGCCGCTTAGAACACAAAGTGCCTGAAATGATATACTGCAAATCTTACATTAAGTACAGTATTAGAGGGTTTCTGCTTGTTGCATGTAGCAAGTGTTCCACGTGTTTCACTTAACATAACTTTTATTACTCCTAACAGCTCCCAATCCTCCAGTGATCAGAGAAGAACTCTGCACAGCATCTTATGACACAATTACTGTTCATTGGACGTCTGATGATGAATTCAGTGTTGTTTCCTATGAGCTTCAATACACCATCTTCACCGGACAAGCCAATGTAGTCAGTAAGTACCATCATGTTCGTGTGTTACCCTCTAACTAGAGCATGATTCATTTTTATAAGGGAATATGTAAATAGTTTATTAACATTAACATTGATTGCTGTTTAACAGTACCACCCTCAGGGACTTTGAACTCTGGAGGGCCCCACTGCCTGCCTTACACCAGCCAGATTCAGTTACACTAATTCTACAGGACATTAGGGCACTGCGACTCTGTATGTCTCTGTATGATGCTGCTGGGGAGTAGTAGTGGTCATCAATAGATATATCCATACTCACAGATAGTGGCTCTGGCTGACCCCTGCCACTATTGTTCCCTGGTAGCATTATACACAGAGCAACAGCAGGCTAATGATGTACTGTAGGAACAAGGAACAAAGAAGGTCCGGCACTCCAAACATGCATTAAATAACACTATGTGTCTGCACATAAATAAAAAGGAGGTTTAGGTCACAATATAGCTATATTGGGTTAAGCTCACCTGCCCAGCGTCAAGTCACCTCCTGTAGCTGAATTTTCTATGTACTGTAGGAGCCTGAGGGGCGACACTAAGTGGTCAGTGCTAGTTGTTTATAAACAGTGCCAGAGTCACAGAACAGCCAAAGGTCCAATAACTGCCGCACACAGCGGTTCGGACACCATTCTGCATGTGCCGGGTGAAGGGGCCTGATCCAGACCTACGCTCGCGTGTGAGCTAGCGCTGATCGTAAGCGTAAAAACGGCAGTAAAAACGCACTGCGCATGTGCATAGTGACAACTTCCGGTTGTACCAAAGACCTTTTCGTAGCGGCAATTCTGGCGTCCGCATTGTTTGTGTTTTTTCCGACGACGGGGTGTGTTTATAGTACGAAGTTAGTACGGACGCTGGAGTTAAGGAATGTAGGTGAGGGGAGCCATTTAAATTGTACAGTATGGGCGTGCTAAGCGTCGTTTATACGCAATGAATGTACGGACGGCCGCAGGAACTAACACAAAAGTTAGGGTAGGGTTTGCCGAGCGTATGGATGCTGAACTAGGTACGAGCAAGGGGAGTGCCTATTGCCGCGCATCGGTGGTACGCTCGGCGATAATACGCTACGTACACCAGCGTAGGTCTGGATCAGGCGCAAGGAGAGGAATCCAGGTATGTTTTTGCACTGGGCCTCTCATAGAAACATAGAAAGTGACGGCAGAAAATAGTCACATGGCCCATCCAGTCATCTGCTATAAGCGGTCCTGGAACAAATTAGATTGAACAAGCTTACTGACTAAATCAGTCCCACAGTCATAAGACAAGAATGTGCTGATTCTAGTGGTAAGAGAGGGTTAAGCCTTTTCACAATCTTCCTTTTTATTTCTTTTCAAATCCAAACCAACTACTAATTGCTTACTTATTGAAAAATAAATGGAATCGGTGCAGACACACACTCCTGATATACAAAGTATGTGTTAATAAGATTTTCTTGTTGGACTGTGCTAATTGCTGTGCTTTGAGGACTGCACAGTAGGAGGCTGTCACCCACTAGCCTCCACTTTAATTACCACTCTGTGTATCATCTTTGAAATAAAAGATAATTAACAAGATGGAAGGATAATTAAATGGAAGTTGACATTTCTCATGCAGGATTTAAAGCAAATAGACAGTACAATCAAATAAGTGCATTTAGAAAAAACCGAATACTTCTGTATGTTTTACTATTCACATCCGGTTATCTACATGTATTAACCCATTCATGCCTCCCCCACCTACATTACGTATTCTCCCACGCACAGAGTATAGTCACACCCTGTCATACACAGTTGTGCACATGCGGAAATCAACTCTGTACGTAGTGAGATCTGATCCGTAAAATCTGCTGCGCAGATCGCTAAAATACGCCAGCTTACTCACACGACATACACATGTTTGCGAATGTTAAGTCTGAATACGGTCTTTTAACTTTTTCTTTTCAAAGCTTTATACAGTCATTTAAGTGATTGTATTTGCCCACATTTTTCTGCACCTGGGTTAGCCCAATCCTTAGAAATTAGTTTTCATATTAACCTAAATCTTATAGAAAACGATTAAGTATTTCACCATATCCGAAAATATGGCTCCCTATTTCTATATTCTAAACAAAGACTAGAATCTAACATGAGGATTTAGGGTTTTTTAATGCATGAAAATGGGGGATTAGTCCTCATGCAGCAAAATCATTAATTATAACAATTCCTTTAAATGGACAAACGTTTCAGCTATCTGATAGCTAGGATTTTTGTATAAAGTATTTATGCTATATCTGTTTTTGTTCATAATATCTGTGCAGTGGGTATAATCCTTTCGGTGACCAAAACAGGAGAAAATGAAGAGTTAGAAAGAGTTTGTGGTTAGTTGTACCCTGTAGAAGGAGCAATCTTAGGTCACAGCCAAAATAATAAAAAAATAAATGAATCCGGGTGCTAAAATGGCTGATTCTAATGATTAAATATCCTACAGACACTGACATTACTAATATCATTTTCAATAGCTATTTTTATTTAATATCTATACATAAATTATTGCTGCATGCGTATGCCAGTGTGTGTGTGTATTTATAATTTGTGTACATCTGCATTGTAGTTTATATAATATTTACTTGCTGAAATCTCTGTGATGATTACACAGCTCTTGTTCCTTTTCCTTTTTATGTCTTTGGGAAACTTCTTTACAATAATCCATTCACTTCCTTTGCTTGTTCTGTTAGTGGGAAAGCTTTTAACTTCTATTTTGTGAGGCCTATATATAGGAGCCTTTTGTAAGCAGGCATGCAGCAATTTAACATGCCAAATGATATGGTTCTCACAGACAAACAAAGTTGTGGTATGATGCATAACTGTAAAATATAGTGTACACAACAAGCGGTTAGTATTTCCTATTTTTAGCGGTCATGCATCATTCAGTACTTGAGTCCTTCTATACTGTATTTTTTTTCCCCTGCAACAAAAATTCATGTAGTGTGATTTTGTTTTACATGGACTGTTAATATTGTTCCATACTTAGGATCCACATTGTTCAGGTGTAGCTCATTTTATGGTTACATCTTCCTGACTGTCAACTATAAACATATCATTTGCATTCTTAAGAGTGTGGTAGATAGTTAATTATAAAGGCATAGCTTTTACACTTGGGGCTCTTATGGTTATGCTTGCAGGGTACAAGTGTGTTGGAATAATTTTCCACATCTCTGTGCAGTGGTTAAGGGGGGAAATGATCATCGTTCTCCTTATTGTGGGAAACTGCAGAATAATAAAGACAAACATCGTTCCAGAGTAGTTACATGTGATAAAAGCACTACATTATTTGGCAGATAGCTATATTTTTTTATTTATATGTGTTTTTCATGAGTTGTCATATATGGGATGCGGTCTCCGTAAAGAAAATGCTATTTCCAAAAAAAACAGACAGCCGAAAGCTTAGTTTTGGATGTATTTAAAAAATAGCACTAATTAGAAGATTTAATTTATGAATGGGTAAGTATGGCAAATGTATTTTTCAGCATACTTACCCATTCATTGTCGAAACCCGACGCCCAGTGCATATCTACCGTTGCAGCGGACAAGAGGTTAGTGTGTAAGGGGAATCTTAGGGTTAGGCTGCAGAGAAGGGAGTCTTAAGGTCAGGATGCAGGAAGGGAGTCTTAGAGTTAAGCTGCGGGGAAGGGAGTCTTGAAGTTAAGCTGCGGGGAAGGGAATCTTAGGGTCAGTCTGCGGGGCGGAGAGGGTTGGGGTCAGGTTGTGGGGAGTAGAGGTTTAGGGTCAGGCTGTGGGGAAGGGAGTATTAGGGTCAGGCTTAGGATAAGGGTTAGGTATAGCTAAATACTCACCTCTCGCTGCTGCGACTTCGTCCTGGGAATGATCGATTGCTTCTCCTCAGCGAGGCAGATGGCCATTTCGGAAAAGGGCCGTTTTTACTTCCGACCCACACCTGTAATATATTAACACCTCAGTCTGCTGAAGAACTCCATACTGCAAGACAAAATAGAAAATAAAAGACATAACCTTAGATTGAAGTTTGCTTCAATGTACTTTCTGTATGGCAAAATATCTAAATGTTACCTAAGCAATTAATTTTAGGTAAGCCCATGTATAAGCAACCAGTGGCCCTCCAGGTGTTGTAAAACTAAGTCCCATCATGCTTTTCCAATTTCCGAACATCAGCTATACTTCTGCTATTGGAGCATGCAGGGAATTGTAGTTTCACAGCACCTGGACTGCTGAAGGTTGTATACGCCTGAGTTAACAACTAGTGGCACCATATGTATACCACCCAACATTTCAGAAGTGAAGAGAGACAAAATTTGGCGGCCTGGTAGACGCAGTGTGACTTGTACTGCCCAGTGGGCATGTCTGGGGAAAGTGTTTGTGTCTTGCACCACGCAGAGAGTCGGTCTAGTGCCTATCCTTTTGATTAATTCAGCCATCAATACGTCTGCCCCTTATTATTTGTCCAGCCATCCATATGTCTGCTTTTTATTATTTCTCCAGACATCCATATTACTGCCCCCTGTTTATATGTCCAGCCTCCATATGTCTGCTCCTGTTTATATGTCCAGCCTCCATTTGCATGCCCCGTTTATATGTCCAGCCTCCATATGTCTGTCCCAGTTTATATGTCCAGCCATCCATATGTCTACCCCTGTTTATATGTCCAGCCTTCATATGTCTGCCCCTGTTTATTTGTCCAGTCTCCATATGTCTGCCCCTGTTTATATGTTCAGCCTACATATGTCTGCCCCCTGTTTATATGTCCAGCCTTTATATCTGCCGCTTTATTATTTGTCCAGCCTCCACGTCTGCCCCTTGGTTATTTGACCAGCCTCCATGTCTACCCCTTGATTATTTATTCTCTTGCTTACCTTTGATGTCTTCTCCCTTCCTCCAGAGAGCTCCCTCTTTCTGTCTCTCCCAATCTCATGGCGCGTTAGTACTGGTAATGCAGGGCTCCTTTAAAGGCTTCCCTTTAATTGAAGGGAAAGGCTCATTTAAACAGTGAAAGATAAATTAGAGTTGAGAGGTGATGTTTCCTAGCTCAACTTTAATTTACAGATTAAACATAAAGATTTGCAGTATGTGGGTTCCATGTGTAAATGTAAAGTATTTTCCAAGCACGCAAAAAAATAAAATAAAATTAATTTGCACCCCTCAGATTGTGGACCTGATTCAGAGGCCCGCATGGTCGCAAGACGGAAGCGCAAAAACCGTTCTATTCAGACCTCTGAATTGGCCGTATTTAAAAAAAAAAAAAAAGAGTTGGAGCTATAATTGCTTCAGCCGCATGGCTTTGGGGTTAAATTGTTTTTTGCAGCAGTTGCTTGGTGTATAGCAGGGATGTTACATCATACACATTACACAGCAGTTGCTTGGTGTATAGCAGGGATGTTACATCATACACATTACACAGCAGTTGCTTGGTGTATAGCAGGGATGTTACATCATACACATTACACAGCAGTTGCTTGGTGTATAGCAGGGATGTTACATCATACACATTACACAGCAGTTGCTTGGTGTATAGCAGGGATGTTACATCATACACATTACACAGCAGTTGCTTGGTGTATAGCAGGGATGTTACATCATACACATTACACAGCAGTTGCTTGGTGTATAGCAGGGATGTTACATCATACACATTACACAGCAGTTGCTTGGTGTATAGCAGTAATGTTACATCATACACATTACACAGCAGTTGCTTGGTGTATAGCAGTAATGTTACATCATACACATTACACAGCAGTTGCTTGGTGTATAGCAGTAATGTTACATCATACACATTACACAGCAGTTGCTTGGTGTATAGCAGTAATGTTACATCATACACATTACACAGCAGTTGCTTGGTGTATAGCAGTAATGTTACATCATACACATTACACAGCAGTTGCTTGGTGTATAGAAGTAATGTTACATCATACACATTACACAGCAGTTGCATAAATTAAGAAAAAACATACTTACCTGTTCTGATGGGGATCCAGTGTTGTAGGCTTTAATCCGGGGGGTGGCCTTGGCAAAATAAAAAACCATGGGACATCCCGGCGCTAATGACAGGTCTACTGTCATTGGGGGGTATTTATAACCTTTGGAATTATCGAGAGAACAAAAATTCAGTGTCAGACTTCTCGTTCTCTCGATAATTCTTACAGTGCCCAAAGGGTATAAATACACCCCAATGACAGTAGACCTGTCATTAGCGCCGGGATGTCCTGCATGCAGGACATGGTCATCGTCGTATGCATAGCGTTCTTTATTTTGCCAATGCCACCCCCGGATTAAAAGCCTACAACATGGCGCTGTTTTTTTTATTTCAAGCATGTGGGCACTTTTTTATTTTTTTTTTAAAGAAGGGGACAATGTTTTTTTTACATTTTTATTTTTTTAAGGGGCACATGTCGTGTTTTTATATTTTCCTATGTGGGCACTGTCATTTTTTTAATGATAGGGACTAGGGACGGGACCTTTACATTCTTTTAAAATTTATTATTATAGGGGGACACTTGTGGCATTTTTTTTTATAGTTTTGGGGCAAGGCATGCTGCCTATAGCCTATAATAGTGCTACTAGAGCAAGCATGCCTTGTCATTTATGGGCATGCTTGAACCAGTAGTTCTACTATTGACAGCATGCCCGGAGAGACGTTTATTATTTATTTAATATACTTCGGCGGCTGCGGGGTAGGCGGGGGAAGGGGTTAATTTTTTGTACTAAAAGTTTTTTTTTTTCTTTAATTAACTTTCTTTTTTTTTTCAGCTCTTCTGAGCTGTGTCTACACTTGCACCATCTCTTGAGATGGTGCAAGTGTAAGGCTAATTAAACAGCCAGCGGACCGCGATGGAAACTATATTTAAATGAGAAAAGCGACTCTTTTCTCATTTAAATATTCCTCCACAGGCGCAGCCCGATCGGATGCGGACACAATCGAATGCTGTGCGCGCTCCCAATCTGGGCATGCACAGTGGCCATTTTCTCTGCGCTTCCGTCTGAAAAATAGATGGAAGCGCATCTCTGAATCAGGTCCTGTATCTACACCTGCACCTGTTTTGCTCTTTAAAAAAAAGGGTATAAGTGCAAGTCTGGATCAGCCCCATTGTGTTGGATACTTTGATTATGAAGAAAAAAGAGGCATTGGCTCATGGTCTTACTGAATGATTGAAGACATATGGGAAGTACTTTTCACTGACCTTGCTACTTCCTATAGTAAACAACCCAGATTTTACTTGTGTTCTTATATACATAGATCTTTCTTTCCATACAGGTTTATTTCCAGTCTGATTGAGGTTGCAATTACAATCCAGATGTAAGATTGAAAGTTGATGTAGTGCTTCTGGGTGTTAGAGAAAACCACAATCTTTTAACCGCACGTTTTCTGGACTCTCTTGACAACACCTGCTGCAGGCTGTGGTTAACCATTAGCATGTTCCTGGTAGACATAGATTACCATTCACGTGCATTCTTGCCACATATCAGTACTTATACTTTACCAGACTAGAACAGAAAACTCAATGCTAGTAAATTATAGGTGCTCAATTAACAAGGGGATAACATATTATCTGTTTATCATGAATACAGTCTTGTAGCAGTATAAATATTTAGACATGGCAGTGGTGTAAGGTATTGTATTATGTACTATACTAACATTGGCACCTGTTACTGGCTGCCATCCCACCCGTGGTTAATGATAAGGTGTTTGTGCCTCAGGCACTGTGGGGAAAAAAAAACAAAGCAGGATTTAGTCTATGGAACAGATATGTGGCAGAATCTGAGTTTTTTGTAATTGCATATTTCTCTTAAATGCTTTCAAAATAGAAAATTCAGCAAATGTATATTTTTAATGATTTTATTTGAATGAAGAAACATAAGCTTTAATAGATCCCACGTTTACAGGCAACAGCAAATTCATTTTTAAAACATGAATTCAAACCATCAGTCAGTTAAATGTACATACAAAGGCAAAGCCGACCTAATAAAAACTCTAATGGATGTTCTTTCTAAACGACCTTCAACATTGACTAAAGTGGAAATCTAAAACAAAAAAGTAACTGAATATGATCATGTTCCTCTTTAGTGAGAGAAGATGGGTAAGTGACTAATAGTGTGATCTGCCTGCAGGCTAATGTATGCCCAGGGCTGACTGCTGGGAGCTTTTTATACTGCATTCAGTTTACACTGTAGTAGCTGTGTGTACTCATCCTTAAAGCTGTAGAGAATGAATAGTTCCAGTGCAGTTGTAGAACAGCAAATGAAAGTTGATCATTTAGGTCCATATTTACTAAGATGCGGGTTTTGAAAGAGTAGAGAGTTTGCCCATAGTAACCAATCAGATTCTAGATATTATTTAACTATTGCATTCTAGAGAATGTCAGCTAGAATGTGATTGGTTGCTATGGGGAAATTCTCCACTCTTGCAAAACCCACAGCTTAGTAAATCTGGACCATGATGTCAAATCTTTTTGAAACAAGCTCGTATTCATTTTTAAGTGGCGTGCAGAGGTCTGTAAGGCCGCACATTAAAGGGAAGTGAACTCCCCTGTCACCTCCAGTGTTCTGGACACTTATGTGTCTTTAACCCTACCTCAAGTTCTCTGCACAGATCTGTGCCCATCTGAATGCTGATCTGTGTGGACATGCATACCGCCGCGCACTCTCCATCGCCTGCATGCCTATCCCCCCCCCCTTGCAGGGATTAGACATGCGGATCTGGATGCCCAATGTTATTAACGTACATTTATAATGATAATAATATACAAAGTGAAGGAGGAAGAAATCTGGCACCAGTTCATCTAGGTAACAGCCATAGGAGCTTGATTTTGAATTGACAGAGAGTGTTAAAATGATCCTGTCCGTATGAATGAAACTTACATGCATACTCCTGGTTTGTGGTGGCATAATGAATATTGGGAGTGCCCCTCTGCAGCACCCTCAGAGCTGATCCTGTGTGACAGCCACAAAGGACGTTTGTTACACATAAATGTTCTAATTCATTATAGAAAATGTCAGAATCTGATTGGATGTCTGGGGTTTGGAAGAAGTATTTATCTGTGCCCATGTTCATAAATACCTTTTAAGATAGCAAGATGAGTTGACTGTATTAAGTAAATTAGTGTTTTATTGTACCTTTTCCAAGTTATACCAAAAATAGATCTCCAGATTTCATTGCTGGTATGGGCAGGTGGCAGGGCTCGTGTGCATGAGCGTGTTACAAAGACATAAAAAGGAGGCAGGACTATACACACTATATTATCTGGCTGCCCAACTGACTCAATTGGTAGACTGGGTGAGGAGGAGTGTAGATGCTACAACAGTATACTTCCTATCTTCTTGAGGTGGCCCTGATTGGTCTCCATGTAAAATCTGTTGGTAACAAATAGTGGTAGAGGTGAGTCTCCTCTCCTCCGCCAGATGAGACTGGTGTGGAGAATAGGCCACTAAAGTCTAAAGGGGAAGGGACTGGACCCTGAGCTACCACTATGGGATAATCAACACTGTGCTGAACTGACTGCCCTGGAGGGAAAAAGTATATGGTGTACGTATGGAATTACTGTAGTAGGGAACCTGTATCTTAACAATGAGCCATATTCACACCTAAGAAGCTTCTGCTTCTTAGGTTCATAGATTACCAAAATTACCTACCACGCATGCGTAGTAGGTCATTTATGCAATCTACGTACCAGTTAGTAGTTTAGTAGGAAAGAGGCGGCCTAATGCCACCTTGGGGAGTGTTTAATTAGAAAACACTGTGCTGAACTGACTGCCCTGGAGGGAAAAAGTATATGGTGTACGTATGTAATTACTGTAGTAGGGAACCTGTATCTTAACACTGAGCCATATTCACACCTAAGAAGCTTCTGCATGCGTAGTAGGTAATTTACACAATCTACGTACCAGTTAGTAGTTTAGTAGGAAAGAGGCGGCCTAATGCCACCTCGGGGAGTGTTTAATTAGAAGTGGGAGGGGGGAAGATTTAGATTAGCCAGGAGGGGGGGAGAGGCATTCTCTGTACATTTCTTTCCTTCTTTAGAAGGAAACTACACACGATTACTTAAGGTAGCCCTATGGAACTCTTAAGTGCCAATAGGTATCTAAAAATGGGGGGCAGGTTAGGGGCTGCCTCAGTGAATTAGGTACGGATATGTTCACACCTAACTCACTCTTAGGTGTAAATATGGCCCAATGCCCTTAAATCCTTCACCCAACTACAAGAAGAATATTCAGTTCCCCATGTTTTTCTTTATCGCTACCTACAACTCAGACACGCAATACATGTATAATTTCAGGACAACCTGCCAACTGTTATTTCCTCCCCTCTTAAAACAATGATCATGGATGTACCCAGAAAAGCAAAATATCATCAATCTACTCAGCTCTCCTCTATCACCTGAAATAACTGCCCTTAGAGAGGTGGGAGGAGGACCTAGGACCAGTGAATGATGAGGTGTGGGATATAATTTTACAGTCTATTAGACAAGTCACGTCCTCTGTCCGATTTCAACAGATCCATTTTTACATATTACACAGAGTATACCTGGCACCACAGTGTCTGTTTCATCCTGGTAGACGTTCGGACGAGGGATGCCACAGGTGTAGTGTGTACACTGGTTCTTTTTGGCATCTATTGTGGTGCTGCCTGTCACTGCACTTGACATATTACTTATATCATTCTCTAGAGATCCGAAATTGTGCACTTTTGGCATCTTCCCAGAGGGCACATTTGATAAAGCTACCTCTAAATATCTGTATCCCCTCACTGATCCAAGTCATTGTCTCACATAAATGGATGGCAGATGTGCTTTCTTGTCTAAGAGATTGGATAATATTGGTAAACGATGCTCTGACTCATTAAATATTTGTATATTCAGGCCCATATTTATGCTGCGCTTGCGTAGTAATTTTTATAACGTAATTTACATATCTTTTCGTTACGTAGATTGCATATATACAATCTTTAAGACCTACTACATAACGAAAAGATACGTAGATTACGGTTAAAAATTACTACGCATGCGCAGTATCAAATTAAGGTAAACACCGAACATACATGCAATACGTCTGATGGTTTGAATACGGGCATCAGTCAGGAAGGCTCCTCATAAGTTTTATATGGTTTGGGCTCCTTGGCTAAACTCTATGTATCACACGGGCATTATCCCCTATGTTCCTCAACTCAGTGTGGCACTTGGTCCTGTTTCTAATTCTCTGTTAAGGGATGACTTTCCAAGCTCTTAATAAGCTGCGATTTCAACAACCTGTACATAGCAGCACAGTAATTGCGATTTTGAATAAATGTTTTCACTGTAATTTGAATGTACGTGGTTTAAGTAACTGCTTTCCTATGGGGGGGTTCCATATTGCTAGAAAGGATTTTTATTTTGTTTGTTATTATTATTGTTATTCTTTTTGTTGTTTGTCCTTTTTTACAATTCAAAACGTCAATAAAAAATATTTAAAAAAATATATCTGAATAGTAAACCACATATTTCTATTTATTAAATTGCACACAGAGCAAATACAATTACATGAAGTATTTTTGTTCTGTGTTTTACTTCTCCTCCTTTGTCCTTTCTATCCACTACTTTCCTCTACATTACTCCTAGCGGTTTCCTCTCTGCTTCCTCTGGCTCATAGACAGGACTAGATCAGATCTCCTGGGAACCTTAGAGACAGCCTTTGGCCATAAGATTCTGATATATTTCAGCAAAATGGGATCATGTAGAGCAGATGGAAGAGGGATATCTTAGTTTATCTGTCGCTGATGAATTTGGGATTGGTCCCATCCGGTGTGCAGAATCTGTCAGTATCAAGCCAGGAGGAAATAACTTTTTACATTATTACCTCCAGATTTTATGGGATGCTTATTATCAACGAAGAACCCATTTCTCATGTGCTCATTTGCATTTTGCAGCTGCGATATCCCATATTTTATGAAACATGGTTGTATGTGAGAGATACTTGGTGACGAGTTTAGTAACGTTATTCCTCATACTGCTATTAACCCTTCACATTTCTTTACGGAGAGGTAACTTAGTACATTATTACCAGCTTTTGGGCTGGATTCACAGCTCCGTAATTGTTCGACATACATCCTTAATTTACCGATACTAGCTACTATGCATGCCTAGTAACTATTTTACGCAATCTACGTATCGTTTTGTTACGTAGATTGCGTATGTGCGGTCTTTAAAAACCGCACATACGCAATCTACGTAACGAGCAGGATACCTTTACGTATTTATTCATAGCAGGGTAATCTACTGTTAATCAATTTCATTCACATTCAGCTATGGTTCATTCAGTTGTTCTGGGGCTGCTGGGAAAATAATGAAGAACTGAGAAGTGTCAAAACTGTAACAGAGATCTGCGTTTATAACCTGCGTTATGAAATGCGACCAGGCAGCTTACTGACTGGGGGCTGTATTCAGACCGTTTTCTGAACCCATGGAGTTCTGGCGGTCAGTGCGGAAGAGGGGAGTGAACTCCCCAGTCACTCCCCACTCTTGTGTGACTAACCCTGAACCGGATCCAGACATCGTAACGATAGCCCATTTACGCACGCAAGGTGCGTAAGTGCAATGAATGAACGGGAAGGAGCATGCGCCCTCCAAATGTTACATTAGTTTTACTAACTTAACCATCGTACGGAACTTAGTTCCCTACAATGGCATTTGAGAACAAAGGGGCTGTGCTTCCCCTCCGCCCGCTAAGGTTGGCCGGGGGTGTCATCACCCACTTACAAGTGGATCAGTGCTCAGACGGACCCCTGATCTGCAATTGATTTAAGTCTGTCTTATGGAACGAGAGAAGGGAGTGATAGGGGGAATTCACTCCCCTCTCTCGTGCGGACTGACAGACCTTCGTCTGGATCCGGTCCCCTGCCCTAGGTCAACCGCGCAGATCAGTGGTCCGTACAGCCGATGAACCAGCACAGAACTGGTAATCCCTGCCCACACTGTACAATTTCCATGGTCCTGCCCGCCTGCCCACCTTACAGAGTTTAGGCGGGCGAAGGGGATGCACCACCCTGTCTCCAGGAACTAAGTTAATTACAAATGATTAATTATAAATAGGTTCTACCACAGCAATAAACAAGCAATGGATTATATTTCATGCACTATGCCAAATCTCATTGCCTGACTAAGGGGTTAAAATAATTGTGATTCTGCACTGGTTTTTATTCTGTCAGTCCGTGAGATGTTTTAAGCACTGCATATGAGAGATTACTGAAATCTCTGCTGCTCATAAACAGCAAAGCACTAAAAGTGAATACCTCATAATGCAGTCCATTTGCATTTAAGTAGGTTATAGCAAAACCTAAGCACCATACATAGATTGCTACATATTTAACAGCATATGCAAGTACTCAAGTTTCAGCTCAATCGTTGCAGAAGGAAATGGCTGTCTTATGCCCCTGCTTTTCATTTTATGTCTTTTCAAAAATTCTGCAAAATAATGCAGGGATTCGTCTGCTATTGCATACAGTAGAGATAAATGTTCACGTGTTGCATGAGTGTTATATACATATATATGATCAATTCATATCCTCACTGCATTTAAGAGATAATTCTACAAACAAATATATACAGTATATTCAAGGTGATTAGATAGGAAAATATATTATGTTAAAACAGAGAGATACAAGAGGGTATTGACCTGTACCTCTGGAAATGTATTAGTGCATCCTGCACTTTCTCTTTATACTCCATAGAAGTGCAAGATAACTAACCACTGTTCTTACGCAAGGTTACTTAAGGAAGCCCTATGGCACTCTTAGGGGGTGGGTCGAGGGGCAGGGCGGGTGGGTTAGACTTGGATCTGTCCACCTAACCCACTATTAATTGTGAATCAGGCCTATTTTCCCAAAATATGGCGTCTCCAGTGAAGTAATGATGAGTACAGTTAAAGTGACCTCATATAACTTACCTCCCAGCTGTTTTCATTTTAGCAGGTCATCCCAATTTACAGCCTGTAAAAGGATCTGGAGTTCGCTAGAATGACAATAACGTGTATTCCTGGGGTATACAAAGCAGGGCTTGGGTATTATCCAAAGTTGTCCATTTGGCTTTAATTGTGTCATGTGTTCAAATCCCCATTAGTGCAGATATAACAATTCGCTATCCTGAGATAAATTATATATACCTTTAAGTGATGTAAAGTTACAAGCCCAGGACTGTCTACCATAATGTGTCTGATGTTTTATGTGTGTTTTTGTTTTGTGCGTGTAATGAATTAGAAAGGACTATAACCATTTCAATAGTTTAATGTTACATTTATTTTGCATATGATTTTCCAAGTTACCATTTATTTAGTTGAGCACTGTTATAACTTCTAACATAACATTTTATGCCAATTTCATATACCGGATTACCAAACTGCCATAAATAATAAACTCTTAATCAGCTAGAAATAATCCTTAAAACGTGAAGCAGAATAATTTTATGTCATAGAGAAAGAAGTGTGACCTCTGTATGGAATGTTGGGTGCATGGTGGAATGGTGAACAAGAATTACTGGAACAATTATCTAGTGTGACCAGTCGGCTTTTGAGTGCTGTAGAATCTGAGAATTTTAATTGTTGGTTTAAAGTCCACTTTAAAGAGAAATGAGGTCAGTAAATGCACCTCCAAGAGTTCAGCACTTCAGAAAAGAAAGATACAAGACAGACCTATTTAGCTAACAGCATTCGTGATTTTTATATTCCTATCACTGGGCTATTTCCTATATTGTATCTGTAAAATAACCAGTCTGTTTTATTAAACTTACAGGTTTATGTAATTCTGCCGACAGCTGGATGATTGTTCCCAATATCAAGCAGAACCACTATACAGTTCACGGTCTACAGAGTGGCACCAAATATATCTTTATTGTCAAGTCCATCAATCAGGCCGGCAGTCGGAATAGTGACCCTGGAAAGTTAAAGACTAACAGTAAGTGACCATTAGATTTTTGTGTGCGTTGAGGGTTGTTTAAATGATCAAAGGTAAAATGGTGGCTATGATAAGCTGTCTTCAGAACAGCGGTGCTTTAACAATTAATTTTTACACCTTCAAACAATGAAAAATGCCACTACACGGGCTGATCAGCTAAAGTGGATCTGCTTTGAAACTGTGGTCCGGATGCATAGTTACGTAGTTTTCGTCTTATGTACGTTGTTTTAAGGATTGAGCTACTACGCTATATACGCACCATTTCTGTTCGTAGATTGCGTATGCGTCTATCTTTAGATCGCGCTTATGCAATCTTCGTACAGAAATGGTACTTAGATAGCGTAAATAAGCTGCGTAGTAGCTCAATTCTTAAAACAACGTACGTAAGTAAGACGAAAACTACGTAACTCTGAATCCGAGCCTTGTGTGGTTATTTGAGACTGAGGCAAAATGACCAGAAGCCGTATAGACCTTATCAGCCTAAAGAAGAGTATAATTATTGTGACCTCTATTTAATGTTTCATGACTTTTGTTTCTGTAAAACAACATGGTGGTGTTGGAGTTATTTGAAGCAGTGTGCATCTGGCACATACCGTATCTTACTCAGGAAAAGCCACCCATAGACTCTTTGGAAGTTCATGTTTATATACCCTTCTGGAACAATATGGGAGCTGTTACAGTCTAGAGAGAGCAAACATCTCAAGCGTTCCATTTTGCTGGTGTGGTTTTATAGCAAGGCTTTACAAGATAGCCTATGTTTTGTCTTTTTGTAGATTAAAGTACTGTATATGATATCTGTAATAACTGTGATCTGATCTGTACATGCAAATTGTTATTTGACATAAGTCATTTTATGCTTGAGTAAAACAACAACCACAAATAATAGGCACATTTCATTTTCCATATATGTTGCTACTGATAAATTGGACTAAAACCACGTTACCTCTTTTCTTAAATACCTAATTCAAGTCCATAGTGGGCCCAATCCAGGGTTGAGTGCACATTGGCAGGCATCTTGTGTGCTGTAGATGCATGTGAAGTGGGGCGCTGAACGCGATCCAGAAGTGCACACAACAGTGACAATAACGGCTCATATGAGACGTGCACACAGCAGCTGAGCTCAATGCTGCCGTGTGTTCTAATAACGCTGTACAAGTGCAGGATAGTACAGTGCAATGGAGACTGATTATTGCAATCGCCTCTGTCTCAATGTAATTGCAAATAATATTTTTTATTTTTAATAAAAACATGAAATAATTTTTATATTGTATGTAGAAATGATGTAACACATGCTCAATACTTCTGCTTTCTGACCCTTTGTAATGCGTTCAAAGTGACTCCTCACACACGGTTATGGAATAGGTGTCTTTTGATGTCTGTGTTTGGCTCTGGATTAGGTGCACTTGCTCTTGCACGCCCTTACTGTACAGTCCCTCCACCCTGTCCCTCTCTCTCAATATACCCCTCAGAACTCAGCTTGCTCTGGGAACTGAACTGTGACTGCCTGCTCTTCCCTTCTGAACATGCACAGTATAACCTCACACAGAGAGACATTGCGCCAGCAGGTGTGTGCTCACCTCTGGATCTGATGCTTCTTTTACAAAATTCCTTTTGATATCTCTGATGCTTTTGTTACGAAGTCCTGGCCTCATACTAAATTGATGTTTATAGTCTTTTCTCCATCACACAATGCAGGTAGACATTGCCATAATTCAGAATTTCTAGTTTCAACAGTTATCAAAGATGTCGCTGGCATAAGTCTTGACTGATACACCTTTCACATCGTCGCCCCGGCAATCTGTGTCTGTGAACCCGGGATATTGCTGTGTCACCAGATGATCCCAGGGGCACAGACCCTGTTTCACATTGCAGGGCTGACCTGGGAAATTCTGGGACCTGGGTCTGCCCTGACAGTAGTCATCACACTGTGTCATTTGTTTACTGTTGCCAGGCAAATAGTTTCTGTGCTACACGGTTTGAAAAACCCGGGTAGCACCTTTCACACTGTACCCCTACCAGGGTCAGACCCGAGAATAACCCTTTCTTTTGTCCCGGGTCTTTAGACCCAGGTAGAGGCACCCGGACCCTTTCACACTCTGCCTCGACCTGGGTTGTTGCGGCTTTTCCCCCCCATAACCCCGGGGCGGGTCAGACCATAACCCTTTCTTTTGTCCCGGGTCTTTAGACCCAGGTAGAGGCACCCGGACCCTTTCACACTCTGCCTCGACCTGGGTTGGGTTGCCGTTTTTTTAGGGCGATGTGAAAGGGGTATTAGGGTTAGGCTGCGGGGAGGGAAGTCTTAGGGTTGGGCTGAGGGGAGGGTAGTCTTAGGGTCAGGCTGCAGGAAAGGGAGTCTTACGGTTAGGCTATGGGGAAGGGAGTTTTAGGGTCAGGCTGCGAGGAAGGGAGTCTTGGGGTCAGGCTGCAGGGAAGGGAAGGTTAGGGTCAGGCTGCGGGCAGGGAGTCTTGGGGTCAGGCTGCAGGGAAGGGAGT
>WWET01000385.1:640427-653926 GCA_011038615.1 Limnodynastes dumerilii
ATAGATAGACATACACACACACACACACACACATACGTGATGTGATGCTAATAATTAAGTAAGCATCTATATTATAATACTCTATATGTAATATTTTACAAAGGCCCAAAGCACTGTACTTAAGATGCTGTATGCTAGTGTCAGAGGTTTGAAAATACTTGTCGGGAGTAGGGGATATTTTCTATTAAGTGACTAATAAGCTTAAAATATCATTTTTTTCATGGGTAAATAGTTGCTAATAATGGATGCAGTTTGAAGGGGAAAAAAGTGTGCACGTGTGTGAGTTTCAATATGGAAGACATAACAGATGTAATATATTGTTCTTGGAGATTAATAGTTACTAAAGGCATCCCACGGACAGCCATTCCATCTTATATTCTCTGTCAGACAATTTGTATATTGTCACTTGTTATCTCCATGCTTTAGAATTTGACATGAAATATTGTTGATTGTTGTATAGTGTTTTCAGAAAATGGGAGACTCGTTATTTCTAAGTAAATACTAATATACCAGAAATGCAATAATCAGAGGTAGACGTCCAATGAGATGTCCAATGAGCATGTACGCATGACTCACAAACACATCTGCTACCCTTTACTCACAGTGGATGTAGGTCTGTGTCCTTATTTATTTAATAATAATAATAACAATATGGTAACGGTAAAAAGAAACTAATAAAATGCTAAAGCATTTGGCAGCCAGTCACCTCAGCAATTCTGCTGTCATCAGTCTGTATGACCTCACCTCAAATCCTGCCCCACTTGTGCTATCTTTCCTTCTTACACTCAGCATTACTGTAGAAATGAGATGGAAAATGCACACACAGCATGTTTTTAAAATATGAAGTTCTTCTGTAATTCTTTTTAATATTGTGGTTCCAAGACTTTACTGCAAGGGAAACTGTTCTACATCATGACATCATCATTTCTTCTACTGCGACCGCCAAAAACTGTAAACCTGTCTCTCACTCGCTGGAACTTCTCACAGATTTTACATTTCCTATGTATTGATCTTTATTTGCTATCAGTACGTTTATCCCCAGGTACCAGCTACTTAAATGTTATATTTAGATGTTTATGCAGCTGTGGAAATGCATAAAACTATACAACTAAGTTGCAGTCTCATAGGAAGTGTGCGTTATTAGCATTAATTGTTCAACTGTTCAAGAAACACGTTTCATTTCCCATACAAACATATGACCATGAGGGTAAAGGGGTTGGAAGACAGATAATATCTACAATGACCTGACCTGTGGTGCAGCTAAGATCAGGGGTAAGTGGGTTACTGCATGATATCCTGAGCAGAAAGCAGTTTATGTCTGGTTTAACAAGCGCACAGTCATAAAAAGCAGGTCCCTAAAGTAACATTCAGTTATATTGAATCCAAACGCAACAGCAGCTGCAAGTAAAACCTTTCAATCATAGAATATCACTTTTCTGTGTTTTACCTTCCGTGGAGCTGAGCCCACATAGGGCTATTTCTCAGCATTCTAGTGATGCTTTTCCATTTTATTGTTAGGTGCTTACATACATAGCACCACAGCTTCTTAAGTGTGAATCAGGTCCATGGTCGCTAATTACTGTATATGTTGAACTGAGACAGGGAGATATATACAAATGAAATGACAATCGGTCAAAACAGCACTTAGGACTGGATCCATCATCCGCAGTCACTGTAGTTGGAGCTTCGACCGCAGTGCATATTCAAAGCTGGATCCCCACAGCATCCTAACGGCCTTAACGGGCGATACCTCACCCCTAACTTCAGATTTTCACACCATCCCAGCTTTTACTCTACAATTTACATAGCTCAAACCCCTCTCCTACAGACCACAAGCACCTCCATATCCTGCCCTTTCCCAGCCACAGTCGGAATATTTTCCACAATGAAGTTCAGGATCCAGACCCTGGTAATGCTGCGCTTATTATTATTATAAGGATTTTTCAATCATAGCAATTGGAAAACACGCCCTTGTAGTAAGTATAAATCTGGCCTTAATTATTTCATAAACACATATTAACTTCCTGATATCTTTTATGTTTGCAAAGGAGCTTGAAGCCAAAGCTGCTAAAATTCCATATTTGTCAAATGAAGCTGCACCCAGGCTAGAGTCTACCATCCTCTTTATTCATAATGCTTATTGCTAACAATTCAGTTTTTAGTTGGAATATGTAAGTTTATAGCGTATCTTGGCCCAGGTTATATTGTTCCTCTCATTGTTTATATAGTGGCATGTTGTGTGGCAGCCTTCCTCTGTGCCATCTTTTATTGACACTGACTTGTAGCCAAGAACATTGGGTCACATGTAAAAACAAATACCAATATGTAACTTGTCTTACTGTTCCACCATCATATTGAGAGACATGCAGTCACAAATCTATGGAAAGACTGTTATTAAATATTAAATATATTCAGATTTTCTCTAGGTAAATGTTTCAACCCAAATAAAACACCACATAAAAAAACTGGCATATTAACTTATGAAACAGTCATCAGGAAGACGGTTATATAGCGGATAGATGAATTCTGAAATATAAAACATCAGAACTGAATATAAAAAATCTTTTTTTCTGGCTCCATCACCTTATAGTTCATTCTCATGTCAAAAATGTAAACTGCTAATTACAACTGGAGGTAGTTTTTGAAGATGTTGATGATGTTGACAAAAGGTATTAACCAATTCAGAAAGTTTTTACTGTGTTTAAGGTCAATGAATTGCATTAGTTTTAGTTTAAGTTTAAAGTCATTACAAACAAGAACTAATATAATACTCAACTGTTGACTGTTTTGACTGTTGACATTTTGACTATCGACATTTTAACTGTTGACATTTAGTACAGACCAAAGGACTTCTTTTATTATATTTATTTATATTTATTTTGCTGTATACATTAATTTAAGTATATAATATATTGTCTGTTCACTTCCAACAATATAAAGGAGTTCAAGTAAAATTTGTTCTTATTGTGCCATCTCAGAAATTCATGTTAACCATAAAAGTAATAAAATGTTTTATTATAAAGATTAAAAACAAAGCCAGATCCTGTAGACTGTGTCTGATGTACAGAATAAGAGAAATGATAGAGCACAGTTGGTCAGCAGAAAGGAGCAGGGACATTCCTGGGGTCTGTATGTGGATTTTTGGTAACTGTTGGCAAGGAACTATTATGTATTTTTCTTTACTTCAGTTTTATGTTCTCTGTTTGTGCAATGATCACTGTATATTCCCCATACAGTACAGGCAGAGTAGATAAGAAAGGTTATCCTGCGCTGATAGTGAGTGCATGGAAGGTGAATTGCTTGGCAATGTAGGTGGAGTTATGATCTGTCCGCTGCCTAGTTGGATATGGAATATAAGGCTGTTTTGCTTCCTTATTTGAGAGTAATGGAAATATATATATATATATATATATATATATATTTCCAAAAAGTGGCACTCCTTGTAACTTTAAAATCCTTGCTGCGGTGCTGTCTAAGCCACAAGGGCTAATTTCCAGAAGAGCAAAGAGAGGCACTCACAGTCTCTTAAAGAGCCGCCTGGCTACAAAAAAGTTTTTTTTATTCCAACGTTTCAGGGCATATATAAGCCCTTTCCTCAGGGACACAAACAGATACACAGTATCACACAAACAACATCTATTTATAAATGAACAATGCCAATAGGTACTCACCCACCACCACGTGCAGGACCCCTCAGCGCCGACGCTCCTGTCCGTCACCCGCGGCTTTCGGCTTCCAGTACTGACATCACGTGACCATAGTAACCCGACGCCATCTGCTGCCTTCCCCCGGGGGAGCTGCAACCACACACACACTGTATTATTCCATTATTCTCATACAGGTAGGTGGAGTAGAGGTTTTTTGTTAATTTCACAAAAATCATTGGAGCTCCAAAAATGTTGCCGTGTAGTTCCTCTTCCCTGAAGAGATCTGATTGATCACTAGGGAATAACATGGCTTATATCCTCTTTATTATGTAAGGTTTCTAATAATGGCTACTGCCTTGGACTATTCTGTTATCATTGCTACAATAATTACAGAATATACAAGTGTATACATATGTGTCTTGTATAGTATATCTGAAATCACAAGATTTCCTTTCACTTAACGTGTTTCTTTATTATCCCAGGGTGATATCCAAGCATAATCCTGGATTTGAACTCCAAAGTATTAAAAAGAAAACCGGAATGTTATTTTGCTATTTACAAGTCCACAGAGAGTTCTTTTGATCTGCAGAAGTTTATAGACGTGCCTCCTTTAAGCCCCTTTAATTTCCTATAGTAGTTTGAGATTTGGATCGTCTAAAGCTATATGTTTACACTTTTATTTGCAGTCAGCTCTATGTAAACTATACGGATAATGTAATCCGAGCCATTGCTTAGTTAGCATTGTTAGAAAGAGTACAAAAAAGTTAGTAATTTATCTGTAATCATATAGCTTAACTCTGTAAACTCATGCTGTTTTGAATTGTTTACATTTTGCTTTATTTTAATATGATTTGCATATAGTGTTGTGTTTACCATGTCTTATTATTATTTAGGAACAATCCTAATGATTTAATACTTGAAAGGAAAAGTTTCCAGATTTTAAATGTAAAACTGTTATGTGTGATTATACAAGGCACTAGAAAGAATCTGTTTTCAGGTCAGCAAGTAACAAAGATCACTAGACATTATGGTTTCTCCAGTTACTTTAGCAGATTCAGGAGAAATACAGGCTTGGTTTACACAGTAAGCCAAATATTAACATCATGTCGCTCTGCATAAGAAGCTTAATTAGGATCTCTACTTTATCTGTGTAAAGACAAAACACTAATACAAAAGTGAGGAGAAACTAAAGTTGAATCAAGATATGTTTTTTAGATATGTTAAGGGAATTTCTTTGTTGTGAATTAGACTTTGCGTTAGGCTGTGTACACACTGGGACTTTTTCAACAGATAATCTTTCCAATCACACAATCAAAACAGTGTTTCACCAGATATCTTAGCAGTGTGTACTGTCCAAAAGATCTCCTAATAGACACAATACACACTTACAAAAAGCAAACTATATCTTTTCATGGTTGACCTGGCATATTAGAAGCTCTATAAGATCAAATCAAAAGATCACAGACCATTTCAAAAGATTTTTGAGAAGAGATGGTTTCAATTTCAAATTTGAGCATCTTTGGACAGTACACACTGGTGAGATATCTGGTGAAACAGTCTTTTTGATTGTGTGATTGGAACGAGATTACCTGCTGAATATTCCCAGTGTGTATCCTACTTTACATACATGCAGCATAATAATAATAATTATTAATTGTTTCAAACCATTTAAAGTTCCTGGTGTTATAATTAGATTATGCTTTACTTTAGATTAATTGTCCCTTTTCAATTAAATCTGTAGCCAAATACACATAACTGAGACATGCAGAGGAACTAGACCAACAGGCTGAGGAATTTCCCAAGTTATTTCCTGTTATTGTACGCAGTGCTGTGCACTAGTTGACTTTGCCAATACAAACAGCATCAGCGCTCTCTACACCTACATATTTTGACATTAAAGCCTTTGTTATTTTATTCTGGAAATTGTATTACTCCAAGCAAAGCTCTCTCGTGTTACTGCATGGAGATATAATGCTTTCTGAAAATACAAAGAAATCACAGCAGATAAGCAGATAGAGACAGACACTCCAAAGAGGAGGTTTCAGCCAACGTTTTATTATCTGTCAAACTCTGAAAGAGGCTATTTGCATATAAAGACCTCATACTGTTCAGTCCTTAGTCCAAGCATCAGACAACTAGATGGGGAATGAGCAGACATATGTTTCTGTACAAGAGTGTACTATACTATAGGCCTTACACGTATTTTCCATTAGGACTCCCAGAATCCCCCTCTGTTACTAGGAGAGCACTAGGATGCTCTCTGCATTTGATGGTAGTCACTAGGATGTTCTCTGCATTGTAAAGAGCTCACTTAAATCTCTGTATTGTAAAGGTATTATTACTAGATTTTGTATTCGATTATAGCTTTGTATTACCTTTTTTTATTATTTCATTGGCTAAACATAACCCCACCGTCATTAGATAACTGCACTGCTCTTATGGTTATTTCTGTTGCAGGTGCACAGGAAGAATATCAGCTATAAGGGTGCACTTACAATAGTATTGTTCCGGCTATTGTTCATCACTCCCTCGTGTGGACACTCACAAAATTTTTTTTTCCAGTGCCACTTTAAGTACACTTTAAGTACACAATACACCCTGGGCCCTGACACTGGCTAGTAACAATCACTTTTGTGTATTATTTAACAGTATATTCACAGATTATCTAATTATCGCATTTGTGTTATTTTAGAGCCACGCACTCTGTGAGAGCATCTCAAATATTCATTAAATAACCAAGGCTAATTGCCCTTTAAGTAATGTTTATTTATTATTTTGAGTTGGTTCTCAGCCAACATAAAAATTATCATCCTTATGTCAACTGATATGTCTACAGTGCTACATAAAATGCAGACAATTTATGAAGATTATTATTATTTTTATTATTACTAATAATAATAATTATTATTATTATTATTATTATTATTAATAATAACTAAAATACTTAATATGAATGGAAATAAATGGAGTATGTTTTATAATTTTGTTTTTGTGTTACTACATGAAGAGTTACAGTTTGGTACATTTTGACATTTAATACAATGTAGGCCATTTTTCCATTGTTAAAAGCGTTCTGAACTGTATTCAACCTCTGTGGTCAACAGCTGCGCAATATGACCGTCGGCTTAGATCTGCGTCAATGACACAACCTGGTCCCACAATGCCACTAATCATATTTTACAGTTAATGCAGTTGTTGACAGGTTTTTACTGCATCTCAACACATGCTGCAGTTTCCACTGTAAATATATTTTTCACTACAACTTAATTTCATTTTGGGATTGAATACATTTTTTTTTTTTATGCAGGTCAACCTTTTAAGCTGGACCCAAAATCTGCACACCGGAAGCTTAAGGTATCGCATGACAACTTGACTGTAGAAAGAGATGAAACCTCTTCCAAAAAGAGCCACACACCAGAGCGTTTTACAAGTCAAGGAAGTTATGGTGTAGCTGGCAACGTGTTCCTCGACAGCGGCCGCCATTACTGGGAAGTGGTTATAAGTGGAAGCACCTGGTATGTATTAAGGAACAGTCTCTGGGCTTATCTGTAGTGGCTTTTCTTTCTTTTTATATGAAGGCCTATAACAAATTGAAGCAGGAATAATATTTGAACAGTAACACAAGCAGTCCTGTGTTTCCCATAAGCATTTTACATAACTGGGTATTGGCGTTCAGAGGAAATTGAAGTTTTTAACATTCTCTATAAAAATAAAAATAGGTAAATTGCCTTTATTGTCAGTTGTCTCAAGTTAATAATATCGGGCTGTGCTCATGTAGTAATCATTTTCAGCCATCAGAAAAAAACGGTTCTGATATTGTATGGATTTGCTTTTATTATAGAAAGGTTTCTCTGAAATAGCAGAGAATTGAACACATTATTGTATAATAATACATAAAAATTTTAATATAAACTTTAAATCCTACAATAAACTCTGGATGTGCGAACAAGTTATGTGGACCAAAAGGACCACCACCACCAAATATTTACATATGGTCCCCATTATGTCATTATCATTCTAGCTTTATACATCTATTTATCCTCTTGGGTTGATCCCAAACAGGTTTGTGTTTCTTTTCTTATTAAGTCACATGGGGCAGTTTTTTTTTTACCAGAAACATGTTATGTAGTCAACCAACCACTTACAGAATAAGGAGAAAAGGTCTGGATGCATTAACTTTGTTTCCTGTATATGTGTGTTGCTCATATCCATATTAAATGTTGATACTTGGATAGTTCTGCTATGTATTCATGTTTAGATGATCAACACGATGAGATGAAGTTCACCTTGTTTATTATTATTCTGTAAGGACAAAATACCCCTGTAACAACTCAACTCAGTGTCCTGTCTATTTGTAGTGCTGCATAAAATGATCATTAACTCCATAGCACAAATTAAGTTTATGCTTTTTATTCATAATCAGCCTTTGTACCATTAGTTAAATAGGAAAATAAATAACCTACCAGCTTAGTGTATGTTTTGAACAATATAAAGTGTGTAATATAATTTTTTGTCTTCTTATTTTAAGGTATGCGATTGGCATTGCCTACAAATCAGCGCCAAAGCATGAATGGATAGGGAAGAACTCTGCTTCTTGGGTGTTTTGCCGCTGTAACAATAATTGGGTTGTAAGACATAATAGTAAGGAGATTCCGATCGAGCCTTCACCGCATCTCCGACGCATTGGAATTTTGTTAGACTACGATAATGGATCACTTGCATTTTATGACGCATTGAACTCTGTTCACTTTTACACTTTTGACATTGCTTTTGCACAACCTGTATGCCCCACGCTCACTGTGTGGAACAGGTGTTTGACAATATTAACAGGCCTTCCTATACCTGATCACCTGGACTGTCTGGAGCAGCTGCAATGATTCCTAGGACTGCCCAACTACATCCCAACAAACACTCAGTGGGCTGCATTTTGAGGTCAAATATACAAAAATATTACTTTCCGTGATTTCAGTTCTTGACGGGAATGTTTTATCAGTTATTTATGGATATTGATTGGCTTTTTTCTCTGTTTTGCACATGGACTTATGTATGGGTCAATCCAATTGGCTCATTAAGGAATGGGAGAAATATTGAAGATCATGGCGGCTTGTTCCATATTCACCAGTTACCATTTTTCTAAGTGCAAATGTTGGCTGTCTTTGAATTGTTTTATTTAGAAAAATGTAATAAGAAGTGTCATTTCTGTTGTTTTAACAATGGACACCTACATTTTAGCATGAATTAACAATCATATTTTATGCCTTGACAAAACTATGCTTTAAACATACATCCTTTATTTGCTAAAGATACCATTGTTTCTGTCATGTTTGGAAAGATAATGATGAAAATATATAATAAATATTTTAAGTAATTAACAAAGTAACTATATGATATCAGATATTCAGATTTGCCAATGTTTTCTATCTCCCAGCAAGAGAATTTTGAGATGTCCAGGTCAACATGCCCTGTCCTGCAATGCGAGGCCACAATTGGTAGCATTATGCTGCTGGGGTGGGACTTAATTATTCAGTCTCCTATAATTCTGCTCATTAAGCCTTGCCTGGCCTATTCATATACTGATGTACAAGCCTTTGATCTGCCAGCAGATAGTAAGAATTAACATAGACTTAGGAAACTTGGCAGGACATTACTTTAAGTTAAATAACTGAGCAGAAAATACATGAAGGTGTTACCCTAAATGTAGAATGTACCATTTCTTAACTTCCTTAGGAGCTGTAGTAGTAGTGTTCTTGGATTATGATGATACATACATTAAGTAATTGACATAGTAACTGATTGTTTCATGTAGTCCCATGTTTGCGACCAAATAGCCCTTCTGTGGCTAACTAAATGCAAACATGACTAAGGATTAGCTCTTTCTTTCATTTCATTATCCAAATATGCAGTCATTGCTACCTATATCCTACAGTTCTGCTGGTTCCACACTATTGTTCTGGTCCAGTAAGAAGCATTCAGGGCATTTATATAGAGAAGGTGGCTTCTTTTTGAATTTATAACCCGTTAAGAAACATGACTAATTTCTCCTATTTCTAGACAGATTTGGTGCTGAAATTCTGCTCCTAATTTATTTTAGGGAATGGAGATATGTTAGTTAACATATCTCCATAGTCTTCATGGTTAACTTGATAATAGGTAGGTTTTATTTTATTGTCCTTGTTTTCTGTAAATAATCTCAGTTCTAAGGACAAAAATACTTGTTTGGGGGGAATTTGGCACACATAGGTTGGATTGGGGTAGGAACGTTTGAAATTTTTCCTACCAACTGGCTGCCATAATATTGAGGATTACGCACCAAATTGAATTCACTCTTGTATTTAAGTGGGAGCAGCCTCTTTAATTACTGTAACAAAATGCTTATAAAGGCCAACATAACAGCATCATCTAGTGGCCACACTAAGAATTGTATTTTTTAATTAAGCGCAAATTGTAACATGATGTTTGGCCAATAAGTGTACACTTCCTCATGTGCCCAAGGTCTGTTGCATGTGGTTGTGTTAGTCACACAGAAGGTTTTGGAAACGCCATAAATATTCAGACCTGCTCCCTAATATACATTATCTATATGTATAACATGACAAATGTTTCAGTGCCTCACAGGGCAGTTGGATAAAATCACTACCAAGTAAGATCTGTAATGAGCAATCAATATGTGCTTTAATAAGGAACAAAATGAATCCCCATTATGTTATATTTAAGAATAACCATACTGGGTGCTTTGGTATAGCAAGTGCATAAAGAAACACAATTAATAACAAGACAGAAGACCATTAGTAAATAATACGATACAAACATTCCTAATATATATAGGATAAAAATATGCTATTTGTCCTTAACATAGTTCATAAAAGTTAAGAAATTAAAGTTACATTTTCCCAATTTATTAGGCAGGTTCCAAAATGTTTGTTAAGATATGTGTAAATTATTAATTTAGCAATTTATAATAGCTTAAACGTGCTTTTTAAAAAAAAAAGTTTATATTGTAAAAGGGAGCCTTTGTTCAATACTAGACATTTTTATAGGCTTTTATTATGTGAAATAAGGAGGGAATGAATCCTAGGTTTCTGCAATTGGGTCCACAATTGTAGTAAATCAGTTTTGATTGTCTGTATAAAGAGCAATTTAATGCACTTTGTTAACAGATCAGATTTAGGTTAAAGGGTAACTGCTGCAGACTTCCTCCTGGCTGACTATGAAAGTCTTGCCCTATTTATATTACCACTATTAAAGTCTGTAAGAAGGATATATGTCTGATGGTTTCATAACACATCATTCAGTCATTTTTACATTTTTATCTGCTTACGTTCTTATCTAATCTGCTATAATCTATGTAGAAACACATTTCTGAGTTCTATTTATATTGAAGGTCATTTATTTATTGGCATTTCACAGTCTGTATGCATTACTCTGTGACAATGTTCCTATCCTCAAATACAAATAACAAACAATTTGTTTTATATTTGTAATGTTTTAAATATAAGAGGATCACTCCAGTTACATAAGGGATCATCCATAATATTAAACTTATCACTTAAGACAAACATAATACACAGTATACCCATGAAAAATGTGTGTGTATCAATCCACTGCTGGCATACTGTTCTAGCACAAAACAAGATGGTGTCATGTCACATGACTTACAGTTTATAACAGACTTTGAAAATAAGATGATTATTAAGATGAAATGACTTGTGTTATGGACATTTTTTTTAATAAAAACAAACAATCAAAGCAAGTGCTTCTGGGTATATATATATTCCATGTTTATTGTTTATTGGAGTGCAAATATATATATTCTTGTCCCAGACAAGGGTACTGGTCATGTCTCCAAAATTCTGGGCAGGATGAAAAGTCAAATGTACTGTGTCATGGGCCAGTGTGGTTTTTCAGTTACTCTCAATATCCATTTTCTTGCTGCTGTCAAGAAATGAAGAATATCACAGGTGTGGACTTTTTTTGCATAATGCAATGTAGGGTTTATCTGTAAACAAATTTTAGTTTTACAACTGTTTCTTTCACTATTTTGTATGTTAAAGAAAACCTGTATATTAAATCAAAGTTTTATTTTAAAAACGATTTGTTGTATTTATTTTGATTCAAGATCATTATTATATAAAAAATTAAGCAAAAGTTTACTTTCTGAATGCACTGTCAGCCTCCAGAGAAGGAGAGGTTGAGATGTTGCCCATAGCAACCAATCAGATTCTAGCTGACTTTTTCTAGTATGTAATAGGACAGTGAGAGCTAGAATTTGATTGGTTGTTATGGACATCTTTTTCTTTTCTGCATCTTAGTATATCTGGCCCCAAGAATGTTTTTCAGTATGTGCACAGTCAGATGGGTGACAATGCAGAGCAATTCAAAAGGTGTGATAGGAAAGGCAAATGGGATTTTGGTAATCCCAAGTGACAGGCATTTGTCTTGTATAAATATTTAGTAATAGACAAAACTTAAATAAATTAATCCAGAGCCCAGAAATTTGACAATGCTTCTCATGTCTGTAATAAGTTACAATATAGTTGTATATAGGAATGGAGGACAAGGGCGCTATATTAGGGAAGGGGGGGCTAGATGAGCAGCTCAAACTTGCCTAGGGATACCACCAGTTCCCTACAGAAGATACAAATGGAAAACAAAAGATTGGCGTGTGAGCGCTAAACCAGAGGGGTAATGATAAATACTAAGTGCTTTAGGAGTATAGGGCTCCAAACGAAAATACAAAAAACTCCTAGCTAAATAAATATTCAATAAATATACTGATAAAAACAGTGTGGGGCTCTTCAAAGGGACCTAATAAAACGAAATAACTAATGACTAAAAACTCTAATATTAAATAAATAGTTAAAAAAATATGAAATATACAATATAAAGATGTGTCAGAATGAAAGAGGGAAGAGAGGGAACTAAATCGATACGTGGGGGAAATAATCACTCAGAAGTGAATGGGGAAACGAAAATAAGGAGGAACTGGATAGGGAAATAAATATATAGACTCAAAAAATGGGTCTAAACCATATCATACAGTAAAAACAATGTGCATAAAGTGGGCAGTGAAATAAAACAATAAATGTGTGAACGAGGTCTGGAAAGCTCAAGTAACGTTGTAGGTGAATGTTCAGTTCAGCTGGAATGTTTGATACAATGTAAAATATTTCCAATAAGAGTCCTGGTGAAAGTATCCTTCTTCTATTGTGGTAAGATTGTAACGCTCACAGTCTGACATGCAGAGTCTTAATAGCTGGAGTACCGCTGTTAATCCTTCTTTCAATAAAAGCTGCAACTTTCTTTCAATAAAACTCAGTCACTTACAGTTTTGGTGTCAGAATCCTTGTGGGTAAACGTGAAGGTTCTTAAAAGGCTGGAATCCGCTGTAGGATAAGTCTCTGCGTGTAGATGGTCAGCGTTGATAGTTGTCACAGAAACAGTAAACAAATCCTTTAGTAGCGTCGGAAGGGGAATCCCCGCTCCCCGCTGGGCTCTGACTCACTCGTGCAGAAAGTGCAGGCAGACGCTCCAAAGGTGAAAAAAAACAAAGTTTATTAGAAAGGTAGATGACAATAAAAACGAAGTAGCAATATAAAAAAACTGCACTGGAAACCCACCAGTGTGCAGCACCGTACACTCTGAATGATGGTAAGACCCGGGTGTAAATAACAGAGAGACGGTGCTTGGAGGCTCACACGGAGGATCACACAGATGCAGATCAAAGCAACAGGCCCCCCGCCGATGCGTTTCAAACCAATTGAGGTTCTTCATTTGCCTTGATAAAGAACCTCAATTGGTTTGAAACACGTCAGCGGGGTGCCTGTTGCTTTGATCTGCATCTGTGTGATCCTC
>WWET01000385.1:665079-678484 GCA_011038615.1 Limnodynastes dumerilii
CTGTGTGACTGGAGCATACAGAGCATTGAGCACTTTTGTCATACACCCTAACTGGTCCATTGTGTGATATATAGCACTTGCCCTTATGTATCAAACCCATTGTCCTGTAGAGTGTAAGCCTGTGAGCAGGGCCCTCTTACCCAACCAGTCTGTCTGTTATTCCCCAGTATTGTTATAAAGATTGTAACATTGTAAAGCGCTACGTAATCTGTGGGCGCTATATAAAAACCTGTTAATAAATAAATAATAATAATAAATAAATAAATCAGTACATAACATTAACTATTAAGAATAATCTCCGGAGCTATATATCAAATCATGTTTAATATGATCATAAATATCCAGCTTGGAATCCAAAGTAGCTTGTAACAATAGGTTGTATAAAACAATTCCAATCTCAAGTAGGATGGCAATTGGCTCAGATATTGGCATGGTAACTGGTGATAAAAGTCACAAGCAGCTGTGACAACAAAGCGATGGCAGAGTACAGAAGTACTGTCGGAAGGAGATAAAAGTTAATAAAAAAATGTCAAACTTAAGCCCCAGATGGTCTGAATGAGACTATGGAGTTTAATACTATGGGTCTCTAATTTCATTTGTTTATCTGTTAGGGTGCTTTATGTTTGTTTTGCTTTTTGTTTTTAATTGATGGTGTTCTGTATTGGTAATCCTAGTGATGGATTTTATTTAGAAAGTTTTGGATATTCTTTAAACAATAGATAGACAGTTACATATTTAAAGAAAATGATATAAAAAATTATACCTAGTTGCTACTAGAGAAATTTCATATAGTTTTCTATAGTTTTCTAGATAGTCTATCTATCTATCTATCTATCTATCTATCTATCTATCCATATTTTTTTATAGTTATATATGCACCATTGTTATGCTAAATTCTGCACATAGGAAATGTGTACACTTCCCCCAGCATTCCTATGTGTGGAAGGGACTTCCGTGTCAAGCAGCCTACCTTAAGTATTCCACACGTAACACTTGCGTCACACATAAGGACTTAGCCAAGCCCTTACTGTATGATTAACATTCCTATTCCCATTCACTATGTGTATCCCATACGAAAATATTGTGCTATTAATTCATTGTGGGGGCCAAACCGGCATCTTTCCTAGGGCCCCATGAAGTCTTAATCCTAGAGCTAAACAACTATGCAAACTGTCTAAAACTTTCCATTTGAAAAAAATACATACATACATTATAGGTTACACATGTGACGCTTAGCCTAAGGAGGTGTGTCATATGTCACCCGTCAGATATGATTCCCATATCCCACTTGTAATAATTATCAGGAAGTTAAATAACCTAAAATAAATGTTAATTGTTTACTGTACCTAAAATTATCAAAATTCACTCTGGAATAACTAACAATACAATTAACCGATTGCAAAATCTACATAATCATGGGAAGTTACGTAATTTATTGTTGCGGGAATGCATTATTAATAGGAACCAGGTGGCAATACCCTTGTAGTAATTGCTTTGTTCCTTTGGTTTCTATATCCCTTGTGCCTCATGCAGAATATATAGAAATCGGCACAAAACAATAGATGAGTATGAATATATATATATGGGACTGGATTACTCTCTTTGCTAAGAATTCAAGATACATCACTATGAATTATAACCATATGGTTGCAAGCTGCTGCTTATACATTATTAACATGCCCAATTACTTAATTTGCTTCATTACCTGCCTATTAGTGGGTTGCACAAAGGCTTGATTACACAAGCTGTACATATTTTGTTCTTGTGGAAACCTGCTTGAGCCTTTTAAACATTTAAAGGTACATGAACAGTTTCTAAAGTGCTAGGTATTGTGATGGCGCTATATAATAACCTGTTAAGAAAATAAAATAAAAACAAATTTTTTTCAGAAAAATATCTATATAACATTGCTATAACTAAAAATTCAGAGCATTATAGAATGTGATGGACATTTATGAAAAGTGTTCCACAGGTAATAAAAGGAGAAATGGGGTTATCTATATTAACAGAGTGAAACATAGTAAAACATAGTAAAACATAGCAAAGGAACACACAGTTCCCAAATAAAGGTCTAAAAAAACGCTTTCCAAAAGGTGCTGCTCAATACGGATCCTAGGGACGTACTAATCCCCAAATCAACACATATATATTAAGACACACCTAAAACTGTATATGGACCGGATTCAGAATATCGCATCCGTGTGAAAATCAATCACACGGACGCGATGCTTTTTTAAAGAACTGCGCATGCGCTAAAGGTGCAAGGAAGTCGGATTGCTGGCTCCGCTCCGCTTTTCTCATTTAAATACTTTGTGCACACCAGTCCAATGGATGCGGAAATATCCCTACACATCCACCATCTCAGGGATGGTGGATGCGTAGGGGCAGCTCACCGAAGCTGAAAAAAAAAAGCCCTGTTTAGTTTAACCCCTTCCCCCGCCCGCCCCGCCGCCGCAACCTCTGTTAAAAAATAAATAAATAAAGCCCCGGCTGACAGGGCATACTGTCGCTAGTAGAACTACAGGCACAAGCGTGCCCATGAATAACAAGGCTTGTAGAACTACTATCGCCAGCATGCCCTGGGCCAAATCGCTACACATGCCAATATGTTATAAAAAAAAGTGGCAATACCCGTCCCCTTCTTAAAACAAAATACACAGCCCACATAAATAATGTTTAAAAATTTACACATGCCCCCCAAAAATCATAAGAAATAAAAAAAATCACGTGCCCCTCTCTAAATAAAAACATATGCCCCAAGTGCCCCTCTCTAAATAAAAACATATGCCCCAAGTGCCCCTATATCTAAATAAAAACATATGCCCCAAGTGCCCCTATATCTAAATAACGGAACAAGTGTCCCTCTAAAAATATAAAAAAATAAAAAAATGCCCATAGTATGCCCTGCTAAAAAATATAAAAATACTTACCTGGTCTGATGGGGGCCCAGTCTTGTAAGCTTTTAATCCGTGGGGGGTGTCTTGGCAAAAAAACAAACCCTATACAGATGACGCTAACTATGTCCTGCAAGCAGGACATCCCTGTGCTAATGACAGTTCTACTGTCATTAGGGTATATATATACCCTCTGCCAGCGTGGGATTTTTTCAAAGTATCACGATGAAAATCGGTATTTCCCAAGCCGGAAAATTTTTTAGAAGTGGTTTTTTAGAAGTGCGGATGTGCCTTGCATACTATTCTGAGTAGCACCCTACGTGCTATTCAGAGTGGGCTATAGGATGCACGGAAGTGCATCCTTGAATAGCCCGTAGCCCGTAACTGTGAATCCGGTCCTATAAGTGCTCCAGAAGTTCAGGGATCAGGGTTAAGAGATAACTACAAAACAATCAAACAGAGGAACACAGATGAATCAGTGCCATATGCACAGCAGTGAAGTGTTGCATAGTATGATTGTTTTGTACTTCACTTATCTCTTAACGCTGGTTCCTGGTCTTCTGGAACACTTATAACAGTTTTAGGTGTGTCTTGATTAACCAATAACATGTTAACAGTCATTTTGTGAACTAAACTTTGTTAGAAATGTGTCAACATCAAATCTGTTGCTGTGGGAAACAAGCTGGATTTTAAATGCTGATATATTATGGTTTGACCTAGAGATGTAATCATTTACTAATAGTTAATACTTATAGATGCCATTACATAACACTCCTCCCTTACAGAAGCCAGGCATTTTATGGAAATAACCAATATTCATGGAAATTATGCCGACAAAATTCACTAGACAATTATGACATTTTCAAGATGTATGTAAATATTCATGAATTGTGAACTGATGTATGTAAATATTTAAGCAGCTTCAAAAATGTCCTCCTCCATATGCAGATATACATAAATAAATTAGAGATGTTCACTGATGCCTGTGTTTTGGTTTTGGTTTTGGATCTGTATTAACTTTGTGTTTTGGTTTTGGTTTTGGTTCTGCTAAAGCCGTCCTCACGTGTTTTGGATTTCGTTTTTGATCTGTATTTTTTTGCAAAAATTGCTACAAAATGCTATTTGCCTCTATATTGTTCCTATATTATTATTAACCCCATGAACAATATATTCTAGTTAATTTTGAGGACCTCACAGGTAACAATATTATTTTCATATCATGTGTCCAGCTCCCCCCAGTATTCATCTTACTTACCTTAGCTGCGTCTCTCCTTCCTCCGCGCTGCTTCGTCCAACATGAATGCCAAAACCCTGCAAGATCAAACGTAGGATCTGGATGTTCGGCCTCGGTGACGTCATCAAAGGCGTGCGCGGAGATCCGAGCTCCGACAGAAGTCACTTTATGATTGCCACACAAATCTGTCCACAAAAAAAGACAGAGGCTCACACACTGAGGTTGGGAAGAGCACAACCACAGTATAGCAGTGCCCTTATACAGTACACAACCCCTATACAATACACAGCCCCACATGGCAGCACCTTGTCACACATCACCGCAGCCAAACCCCCAGTAACCCCATCATATATCTCCAGCCCCTTAGTATCCCCCATCATATGTGTCCAGGCCACCCAGTATCCCCATCATGTGTCCAGCTCCCCCCCCCAGCAAAACCCCATCATGTGTCCAGCTTCCCCGCCAGCAAAACCCCTTACTTACCTTTGCCGCGTCCTCCGTCCTCCATCTTCCGTCCTGTGCTGCGTCCTCTGTCCTCCGTGCTGCCGTTGCAAAGCCACAAAACCCCACCGAGATCCGACGGGGCTTTTGAAAGCTCGGGTGACGTGTACCTCGGAACCCCAAGTTCGTGCGGGCTCGGTTTTCTGAGAACCGAGCCCACACATCTCTAAAATAAATGCAAATACATTTTTCACTAATGTTTACCTTTCATTTAAATTTAGTCTGGAGAACATTTTTTTTTTATACTGCTTTCACATCACCGAGATTTTTTACCCGGGTTATTGACGGGTGATTAGCAGTAAAAAAAATAACAAAAACCAGCAGAATCTGGGAAGTAAGTTGGACCACAACTAACAAAATGATTGCCTGGGTACTTTCCGGGGTTTCACTATTCCACCTTCAAGTCCATGACCACATCCATTTGGTGGCCCAGTAATGCTCCCTATCCCAACTCCCATACTCCCAGTGTAGCAGCATTCTGAGGGAAACACTGTCACCAAAACCCTTCTGATGTAAAAGTACCACTGTGGAGTTTTGACTGTTCCAGTTCCAATTGTATTGAATAGAGTGGAAATAAATTAGAAACAGCTTTCTTAAAAATACAATAGCAACAAAAAAAGCTTTATTTTCCTAAACATAATTTGCCAGCTGTCTTGGAATGTACAGGAGACTCACGAATCTGGAACAACGCTCCTGGGGTAATGCTACAGAATATGAATTGTTTCATTGGGGCTCCAAAAACCCACTGCTGGTTTGTTGATATGAGAAGCAGTGTCAGTACTCTGTCCCCAACCCCAGTGCCTCCCTTCCAGAGACTTTCAGTCTGACCTCTCACAGGAGAGAAATTACATTTTGCCAAGTATGAAATAAATGTTGTAGCTTGTTACAGTGCTAGCAGCCAGTAACAGAACCAATCACTATGCAGGATGTCAAGTATATGCAGGCTGCACTGTCCTGTTGCCTTCTATATTATTTTCCCTACGCTCTCCAGTGATATCACTATTGGGCAGGGTCCAGCTGCAGCACTGATCCATGATTGGTTCCCTCTTTTATTAGTAGCTTAGGACTCCCATAAGTTCTCCACATTGTATTATCCTTTTACATATGATTCTATGTTGGCTGTAATTTATCTTTTTACAATTACATAAACTAGAATAATTTTTTTTTTCCCCCAACAGTACCAGTTTTACAGGTCAGCACATGTTAGAATGTTTTTTTTTTGTTTTGTTTCAATTGCCTGTATCACAGAAGTGATCTATTATATCACATTGGGCCTGATCCAGAGCAACGCTCGCAAGCGAGCGTACGCTCATCGTATGCGAATTTTCGGCAAAAAATTCGCAATGCGCATGCCCAGTATGACAGGTTCCGGTCGCCCGAGCGTCATGAGCGAATAGCGGGCGTATCGTTAGCGTATTTTTCGCTCGCTGGGCGTATTTTTTTTACGATGGTCGGCTGGGCGCCCGTTTTACTACAGGGAGGCGGGGATAGCCATTTAAATTGTACAGTATGGGCGTGCTAAGGCCGTACGCTTTGCGTATTTTGTGCGAAAATTCGTACGGCCGACGGTCGTACCCAGTGTAGGGTATAGCCGCCGTAAGCAGGGACTTTACTATGGGAGTATTAGGGGCGTGTATGTTGATACGCACGAGCGAAAGTTCGCATTCGCCCGTCGTGCGAAAATTTCGTAGCTCTGGATCAGGCCCTTTACCTTCAACTACAGTATATTCAGCCATAGGAGGCAGGGCAGCTCCTCCTGTGCCGACAGCTGCAGACCTATATTTTACTTTCAGCTTATATTTCTGTTAGGGGCAGTGCAGTCAGTCCCCTCTCTCAAACCTTGTTTACACCAGGGTTGCCGACTATTTAAAGCTTCCCTCCGAATTACTGCAAGGGATGGAGCTTAATGACCCGATTTATGTAAATCAGTTTTTTTCCTCATTTTTTTCTTTTCAGGTTGTAAGGAGGGTTTCTGGACAACTGGTAATCCTGCCTGTACATCACTGTGAAGGGCTGTGTTTTAACTGTGTATGGGGCTTTTATTAAAGAAATCCCTCCTCCGTCAGGCAAGTTAATGAGCTGATGCAGGATTTCAGGATAAGGCAGAAACCTTGCTGCTGATCCGCTCTAAATGGAAAAAAAACTAGGTTCTCATTAATTTATAGCGGATCTTCTCTTTTCTACTAGCGCACAGATCATTCATGTGATCACAGCCTGATGAGCCACTTAATCTTTTTTTTTCATACTGCACATATGTAGTGCAAAATCTCACTGCGCTTATACCTAAAAAAAAAGGCTATAAAATGCAACTCTGCATCAGGCCCTTGGTGGCCATTTGACTTGTGTAGGCATTTAAAGGAAAAAAAAATAACTTTACACTATACAGAAGAGGCACTGAAAAGCCAAAGAGATTGTGATAAATACCAAAGCAAACATTATAATGCCTTTTACTTTTAGTTTGCACATAGACTATATAGTTTAACACTTTTGATAAACTGATAGCCAGGCCCTGCCATATAATGCCTACCAATTGCAAAATACCCCGACATTTCATACAAGTACAAACACGTATCACAATCCTGAAAATATCCCATAATTCATTCACCAGTCATGGCAGAATTCTTCTTTCAGATCAAAGGTTTTCACTACAGGACAACAGTTTTACTTATTCTTTGGTTTGTTTTAACTCTGTTTGACATAAAATAAAGTATTCAACAAAAAATAAAATACAGTTATACGATTATGTCATTTAAACACCAACTGGAAAAGTAAACATTAATCCCAGACTTGAAACATTTAGATGGCAATTGCCATTGCCTTTTCAAGTGCTTAAATCATCATTGTTTTCAGGGCTAACAGCTGGTCCTTCATGTCCCCTGATGACAGCTCATGAGTGCACCAAAACGACTGTCGTCGGGATGGGAACCTACTATCTATGGGCAGTATTCACAGATACGTGTGTATAAAGTACACAATTATATGCACCTACGTTGCAAGGCAACACCCATGACACTCTCCACGCACAGACGGGTTTACGGTGACTTCCGCCTCCATAGGTCTCTCTTAAGTGTACGTGTGTACTTACTGCTTTACTTCTGTTCCAAGCTCTGCTTTAAACAATTTATGCACCATGATTTTGGACTATAGTGGACTTACTGACTCTTTATACTGCTATCTAAAGATGGGTTGCAGCACTTTCATTCTGTAGAGACTATTTGCTATTGCAGAGATTATGGAGACAGTTGCCACTTTTTGAGCATTTAGCACTTTTTTGTGGAATAAGGTATTTTTGCTACACACCCTGTCTTTTCCCTCAAACATCACATTGCATTGTGTTTTGGAGGTGCTGATTGGCATTATTGCCTTTTTTATATGAATTTCTCTTTTTGTATCCACCCTCCAATATCAGGACTATATATGTGTGTGCCTGCCATTCTTTGGCAATTCCTTGATACATATATATATATATATATATATATATATATATATAAAATTTGGCAGAGGCTGGAGGAAAGGACGCTATTGCATTCAGGGCCGGCTTCTGCTAACACTAACAGGAAAATATAAATGTAAACGTTCTGGACATTTCCTATGTAAACAATTTATGTTCATGAAAAGTAGAAAAACATTGTGTCAGCTAAATTCATTTTTCATTCCATACTTAAACTAAACGTCCGCTACTACCCAATACAATAGAAGAGGTTCTACCCCACTACTACCCCACTAATGTCCACTACTAACCGCTTTTTCATTGAATATAAGTTCGTTTGTAATAATATTGGACCAGAACTAGACTGACCTAGGTCATCGTTGACCAGTATCTTGTAGATCTTTACCTGGTTTAGCTGCCAGGATGATGCAGTGCCAACCACAAAATAGAGGTAAGTTCTATGTGTCACGACTGCTGTGTTTGTGGGACCTGTCCCGGGTTTTGAGGGAAGTGACAGACGAGCAGGATTGAAAAGAAAGCTAGCCGGTTTATTGTAGGGATGGATCATGAACAGACATAAAAGACTGTAGGTAAAGCAATGACAGTCTCATTGGGACTGGACTGGCTGGACTAGGATAGATAAGTAAAACAGTCCAATGAACAATGGAGCAGGACTTTTCATGAACAATTTATGTTCATGAAAAGTAGAAAAAAACATTGTGTCAGCTAAATTCATTTTTCATTCCATACTTAAACTAAACGTCTGCTACTACCCAATACAATAGAAGAGGTTCTACCCCACTACTACCCCACTAACCACTTTTTCATAGAATATAAGTTCGTTTGTAATAATATTGGACCAGATCCAGACTGACCTAGGTCATCGTTGACCAATATCCTGTAGATCTTTACCTGGGTTAGCTGCCAGGATGATGCTGGGCCTGATTCAGAGGCTGAAAATAAGAACTTAAAGTTACACCTGGGCTAAACCATGTTGATTTCAGGGGAGTCAAATTTCATTTGTTGCAACAGTATTATGGTTAAAAGGTGATGTTTCCCAGCTCAAGTCTAATTAGCAGTTTAAAAGTGAAGCTGATTAGGTATCTGTGTGCAATAAGTAAAAGCAAAGTATTCTCCCTGCATGCATAGAATAAAATTAACTTGACTCCCCCTGAAATCAACATGGTTTTGCCCAGGTGTAACTTTAAGTTCTTATTTTCAGCCTTTGAATCAGGCCCGCAGTGCCAATCACAAAATAGAGGTAAGTTCTATGTGTCACGACTGCTGGGTTTGTGGGACCTGTCCCGGGTTTCGAGGGAAGTGACAGACGAGCAGGATTGAAAAGGAAGCTAGCTGGTTTATAGTAGAGATGGATCATGAACAGACATAAAAGACGGTAGGTAAAGCAATGACAGTCTCATTGGGACTGGAATGACTGGACTAGGATAGATAAGTGAAACAGTCCAATGAACAATGGAGCAGGACCGGACTGGAGCAGATAAGTAAATGTCCAAAGAACAAAGCAAGAGTCTAGGCAGGACCGAACTGGTCAGGCTGTAGCAGGAGAGAACAGTTTAATAATTGGAGTGATAGTTGAGTTGACTGCCGGATGCTGGCAAGCTGGACCAGCTGGAGCAGATGCTGGGCAAGCTGGACCGGATGCTGGGCAAGCTGGATGGGACAGTAGTGCAGGCCACTGGACCGGACTGTAGTGCAGGCAACTGGACCGGACTAGAATGCAGGCCACTGGACTGGACTGGAGTGCAGACAGCTGGACCGGACTGGAGTGCAGGCAGCTGGACCGGACTGGAGTGCAGGGTGCTGGACCGGACTGGAGTGCAGGCTGCTGGACCGGACTGGAGGAGCAGGCTGGGAGCAGTAGTGCAGGCAATGCAAGGCAGACAGGTCAGGATTCAGGGTAGCAGGGTAACCAGGATCAGGAGTCAGGATGCAAAATCAAGACAGCCAGGCACCTTGAATGAATGAGTTGTTCTGGCACTGAGAATTAGTTCACAGGGTTTAAATAGCACACATGATCCCTGCAGCCAATCCATGCACTGGGCGGGCTATTTAAACCCTGTGAACTGATTTCCTAATACCAGATGCCTAATACCAGACACATACAAGCACACATGCTGTAACGGAGACTTTGCAGGAGGCTGCCACCACTGGGAGTGGCACCTCTGGAGGGCTGGAGAGCGGCAGGTGGAGGTGCCGCTGACAGACGGCTCGTGGTCAGGTAAGTGCAGCGCTTGCTGCCGCGGACCATGATACTATCCAGCAGTTGCATGCATTATATTAGTTCCAAACTTATTTATTTATTATTTATTTAATAACAGGTTTTTATATAGCGCTATCAGATTACATAACGCTTTACAGAGAATATTTCACATTCACATTAGTCCCTGTCCCATTGGAGCTACATACTAACACATATATACACACACAGACATTAGGGTTAATTTATTCATCAGCCAATTAACCTACTAGCATGTTTTTGGAGGGTGGGAGGAAACCGGAGGACTTGGAGGAAACCCACGCAGACACGGGGAGAACATACAAATACAGATAATACACAGATAGGGTCTTGTCCAGGAATCGAAAAGATTAAAGTGCAAAATTTCTGAGCTAAGCATTGTAAAGCAATATGGCCTTACATCCAGTGTGCTCATAGTAGAGATGTTTACATTGCACAGGACAGGAAGCTTTCAACCAGTGGTGTAACTAGTGGGTGCAGCTGGTATGGAGCCCTGAGGAGTTGGGGGCCCAGGACAGTCACCCATCCTGCATCCACAGAGGATACACTGCCGACTGTAGAATGGCTGCATGGTCTTCTCTAATTCTGTGTAAGCGTAGAACACTCCATGCCCCAGAAACATCACTGAATGTTGAGTGCTGAGCTATGATGACAGCGGCCAGTATAATCTACATACTATATAAGCTGAGATCTCACAAAGAAAAGGGGAAAAGAAAACAAGATTTAAATGGAACATCGTACCAATATATTGCATCAGATAAGCTGTAGGTCTGATGCCATTGAAGGGTATGATGTGATAATTGCCCTGAACACACAGTACAATCAATCGGTTGCATAATGGACCTGATTCACACTTAAGAAGCTTCTTAAAATAAGAACTTAATGTCACTCCTGGGCTAAACCATGTTGATTGCAGGGGGGGTCAAGTTAATTGTATTCTTTGCATGCAGGAATACATCTTTGAATTGCTTACTGAAAACTGATACTAATCAGCTTTACTATCACACTGTTATTTAGACTTGGGCTGGTAAATATCGCCTCTCAACACTAGTATTGTTTGCAACAGATGAAATATGACTCCCCTGCAATCAACATGGTTTAGCCCAGGAGTGATTTTAAGTTCTTATTTTAAGAAGCTTCTTAAGTGTGAATCAGGTCCAATGTGATTAGATATTATGAATTGTAGAGTGTGCATGAACCATTAGGCTGCTATATATTTATTTGACTTAATAATTAAAAAAATTTACCTTCAAATTTGTTACAATTTATTATAGTAGACCAAACATTCAGTAAAAGATTTAAAAATATATCTGTAGATTAACAACGTTAAAATAATGAGGAGATCAGTGTAGAAAGGATTATGAAAGAAATGTAATGATGTAATCAGGCATTGTACAATGTACTATTTATCATAGATCTGGCAGAGAGGTATTGCCTATGATAATGTTTATATTCCTGAGAAAAGGTAACATAATCTTTGGTTATCATTTATAACAAATAAGAGGACAGACAATGACAAAGCTTCTTCCATATACACAATCATAAGACACATAAAAACTGAATAGGTAATTGTCATGTTAAAAATGGAAACAGTTCAAATAACATGGAAATAGGTCAAGTAACATGATGAACATTATAAGGTAAGGATGAAGATGAACATAAAAATCTAAACAAACAGATCCCTTATACTTTACAATAATGGGCCTGATCCAGAACTACGCTTCCCCGCGATTTTACGCATGGCGGAGACGTAAATTCGCAGATTTGAACGTACTGCGCATGCGCACCATAGAAAATACGCACATTCACGTAGCGTAATTTTGAAAGTATGGGTGATTCACGTATGTCTCACGTAAATACTTACGTGTGGGCGTGCCAAATTTACGTTAGTCCAAAATACGTCTGCAATACGTGAAGTAGGCGGGGGGTGGTATTTAAAGTGTACAGTATGGGCGTGCTAAGCTGCGTACGTTCACGTAGTCTATACGCCCGTACACAGTTACGTGTGAAAAAGTTAAGGTAGGGTTTGGGCAGCGTATCTTGACAAAATACGTCCGTGCAAGGGGTGTGCCGAGGGGAGTGTAACGAATTTACGCACACGAAAATACGCTCCGCGAATAAACGTACGGCACACGTAGTTCTGGATCTACCCCCATGTTTGCTAACTTTCCTGAAATGTCCAGTAAACTTCCAAAAGTAGGACAGCGCTCGCAAACTTCCAGGGAAGTGAACCATTCTCCCACATATGGCCCCCATCACTTCATTGTTCAGTGCTGTTATTCCCAGCTTAGTGGAACGTTGGGAACTGGACTTGATTATGTGCTTCACATAATCAAGCACCAGGACCCTATCAAATGTAGCTCCTGTCTGAATTCAAAGGGCTCCATTTACTATATCGTTTTCAGGAGATAAAGACCATTTTACACCTGAAAACGGTCTTTATCTCTGAAAACGATGTGTCCACAATTTACAAAGCTCTGATCGCCATAGAAACCCTGGCGATCATCAGCTTCTGCAGTCTCGATCGCCGGCCCGCTCTAATGAATGCGAGCCAGCTGATCGTTGTAATCACAAAGTGTTGGTGCGGATTTTAACAATCCGCGTCGACAAGTTAAATAACACCACCTGAAGATGGCGTTAGGGTAGGTATTACAGCGGTCCCCCCATATATCCCCCTTTTCCTCCCCCTAATAGATGTTATTAGGGGGAGGAAAAGAGGGGGTATATATTGGAAGACAGCTGTAATACACAATACAAATAAAAATGTACAAAATAAAAAATAAAAAAAATATTGAAAACATTTTTTATATACTTAATTAATATATATGTATTATATATTATATATATATACAATAAAAAGAACAATACAAAATAAACAGTTTACTTACCTGTTCTGGCGTCGCTTCTGCCTCGGAGTCCCACGCATGTGCAGTGTTGCTTGGCTTTTGGGACACGAAGGGCCTGATCCAGAGCTACGATGTTACACTGAGCGCTGTAGCGCTCAGCGTAACATCGGTGCTCTGGCCCGACACTCCCCCTGTGCGGGCGTATGGTCCCTTCCTTACGCCGGCTGAAGGCTACCCTAGCTT
>WWET01000385.1:684280-697994 GCA_011038615.1 Limnodynastes dumerilii
TACACAGATACTGACCAGCGTTACTATCACACTGTTATTTATCACCTCTCATCTCTAATACTTTTATATTATTACACAGATACTGACCAGTGTTCCAGCGTTACTATTACACTGTTATTTATCACCTCTCATCTCTAATACTTTTATATTATTACACAGATACTGACCAGTGTTACTATTACACTGTTAAATAGACTTGGGTTAGTAACTTTTAATACTGTTTGCAACAGATGTCATTTGCCTCCCTTGCAATTCCGTAAGGTTTACCCAGGGGTAATTTTCCTCCTTTTTTTCCTCTTATTGTCGCACTCGGGATCCGGTTTGCAGAGAGGAAATAGGGAAATAGAGTGCAGTCAGTCTCCCAGGAAAGGGGACTGTAATTTAGGGACATTACTCAATTAATATTTTAGCTATATTTTTAGAGCCGATGTTCAAATGTGTAATTTGACAAGACAAGTAATGGAGCAACGGAGGAGAGTAAAAAAGTTACTGCCCATCCCCCCTTCTAATCCCCAGCATGAGCTACTAAACAGAGGCAGCATGAAAATAGATGAGACGGCCCATAAAGAAATCAGAAAACTTATAATACATAAATCAGATGCTCTCCAATTATTATAAAGACCCCAATAATTCAGAACCCACCCATCCCCCACACACACCAAGAAAATCAGATCCTAGTTCTACCCTATTGTAGTATTTACCTATACTGTGTTTCCTCATTGTTTACTCTGATTGGTATATATCTCTAGCCAATCACCAATCTCCCAGCCTTCTGATTGGAGCATAATCAGAACTTATTTACCAATCAGCATGTTTAGTTTCCTAGGTCGGTTAGAAGCCTGTAATACTTCAGCCTGGTCTGTAAGCCAGTTACCTGTGTGGGCGCAGAGGCACTGTGTGGCTACCGGGCACCTGGCATGTTAGTGCAGTGTTTTGTGTATGAGCCATGGCGTCAGTGGGTCCCGTCAGAGGTGGGGGTGGGGGGCCTAAAAGGAGGCCCTGCTAAATTTAGCATAGTGTGGAAGATCATGCTTAGACTTGTAGTGATCTTTGTTATGGCTAGTAACATTTGTTTTTATTGTCATTGTCTGCTTGTCTGTCTTTACGAATGGCAGGGAGATTAACTTGCCCGTCTGAAGGCGGGGCTTGATGGCGCAAATTTATGCAAGACTCATCAAGATCTCCCATTCCCTGCCAACTAATGCCACAATGCATACTGTTACTAGGGATGGGTGGGGCTTGATTATGTAAATAGCCTCGCCAGGCCCCGCCCATGCAGTAATTATAGGCCGCGCAACATGGATAGGCAAGTGGGCGGGGCTTGAGGCTGTAATTCGCATTGCTGGAGCTTTGCCGGCTCTCCTGCGATACCGTGAGCGATGTCCGAATTTCGGGAGTCTCCTGGACATTCCAAGAGAGTCAGCAACCATGACATATGGGGTGTCTTGGTGATTACATTGTTGAAGCTCAGTGAGATAATATGCCCCTTTATTGTAATGTGCTGGGTCTCCTTACGGGGTTCAGGCACCCCCCATGGCATGTCTTGTCACCCTATTAATAATAATCACACCCTGGTCCCCTGCTCTTTGTGATGGCTGATTAAGGGGCAGTTCTATCTCTCAGCCATTCCCTATTTACCCAGCCCTTTCCATGCCATGCACTTTGCTGCCTCTCTCCACGCGCCCCTCTGATTGGTTACAATGGCGACCCTCCCACGCCATATGGCAGGAATATCACATCTGTCACACACCGAGCTTTCTCTATCCCTGCACCGACAGTCTGCAGCTAATTTCCAAACATATTTCTTTGATTCCTGCCAGTTGCATCTCCTCCTGCTCCGCAGATTAGAGCAAATCCAGCGTTTTATGGCTACTTCTGTGCAGAAGGCTCCTTTTTAAAGCTCTGCGTATCCAGACACAGGGGATTAAGGATGTTTAACAAGATCTGCCTGGAGTATAGTAAGGGGTTTACACACAGCCCTTGCTTCCTGAGCAGGGAGAATCCCCCAACCCCAGCGAGTGACATAGTTTATCTTCCTCCTGTCCATCAAGTTTATTGCACCCTTTCCAGAGACAGATTGCGGGCGTTATACACTGACCAGACTTTGCTCTGACAGTAGAAGCAATTACATTGCGTGAGTTGTATGATACGACATTGTCAGCATCAAATGTATTAAATCTGACTTACCCATTTATATAGATATTTATATAGACAGTATCTATCTATCTATCTATCTATCTATCTATCTATCTATCTATCTATCTATCTATCTATCTATCACACTGGAATTCCAATGGCAAAGTAATAGATAGATAGATAGATAGATAGATAGATAGATAGATAGATATAGTAATAGATAGTATCTATCTATCTATCTATCTATCTATCTATCTATCTATCTCATATCTATCTATCTATCTATCTATCTATAATCAAAGCAAGGGATGGCCAGGGAAGAATGGGGGAGGGGTTGGCAGGCTTTGGCTAGGGTGTCTAAAGATCTAGCACTGGCCCTGGGTACTAGATTGGGAATCACCATAATAAATTTAGTAATGTGCTTTGATAGAAAGTATTATAAAAATGGGTGTGAGTCGACAATAAGATCAGCCTTTTTTCAAAAGGGCCGTTTTATACCAGCCAGTTGTGATCTGGCTGTCAAATCTATTGCTTCTGCCTCACTGAGGAGAAGCAATCGATCATCCAAAGAAGGAAGATGCATCGGCTAATGGTTAGTATTAATGTAAGCCCAATCCTTATCCTAACCCTAAGCCTCCCCTTCCATTACCCTAACCTTAAGCCTCCCTTTCCATTACCCTAACCCTAACACTCTCCTCCCCGCAGCCTGACCATAAGTCTCCCTTCTCCACATCCTGACCTTAACACTCCCCTCCCCGCAGCCTAAACCTGAGTCTGCCCATGAACTACTATTCCCCAAAACTCACCTATAATACTTACCTGTCTGGTCCGGTGTGGCAGTGTGACAGGTCTGCAGTGGCGGCAGTTTCCAAATTAATGAATGGGTAAGTAACACATTCATTAATAAAATCTTTTAGTTAACGCTATTTCCAAAATAGAGACAGACGAAAATTAGCTTTCGTCTGTCTCTATTTCGTGAACGGCATTTTTTGTGTCGGAGGCTGCATCCCATAATAATTATAGACTGAATCCAGACTTACAAATAGTGGGCAATTCCCAATTACTAAGATCAGAAAACACTTTCCCTTTAGTGCTCTGATCTATGGTCTCTAGGGTGGCAAGGTGAGAATGAGCACAAGAGGGGAGTATGATGTAAATCTTAAGGTAGGGCTCAGGTTTTGGAAGGCTGTGCGAGTATGGAAGACTGGATGCTGGATACCTTCTGGTGCTGCATTCAGAGTAAAAATCTGGATCTGGTCCTATTATAATAATTCAGGCTGCATAGAACGAGTGCAATTTACTCTCCGTACAGATTCTTGGTAAAAGGCTTTGATTTTGTATCTTTTAAGTTGGCGCTGAGATGCTAGTATTGTATTAATTGGAAGAAATGGATTGAAGTCATGAGAAAAGCATAAAAAATTTTAGATTTGTATTTGATCTAATAAAACTTGCACCGTTATTTAAATATAATTTCACATAGGAGAAATTTCAATTGCATATTTTCAGGATTTATTTTAATTTGAGAAGAATATGGTGTATTTTAACCAGTCTAAAAGACCACAGTTTGCAGGTCTAAAATGGAAGTGAAAGAAAACATGTAGAAAATACAAGTTGTACCTAATGAATTTATAAGTGAATCTTGAATATTAATGAGTCAGCCTGATGAATAACCTAAAGGAGAAAGGAATTTCTCTTCTTCCACTTCTGTACCGAACACTGAAAACCATAATGGGGCCATAATAGGATTCACAATAGGACCACTTGGTATGTAGATTGCCCCTGAAATGAGTCATCAGCTGAATGGACGACTATTCATGCTTACAGTGGACAACTTTGTTACTATTCTTCCTTTGGTAAAATGGTTCATTTACAGTTCACCAAAGTATGGTCACCTAATTGCACTAGAAACACAACACATGGTATAGTGACAGACCAGAACAGTTCTGTTGATTGTATTTTGCAAACAACATATTTTAAGTATAATCATTTTTTTGCATTTATTGACCAAGGGGCTGATTCAGAATTGCACTTCCACCTTTTTTTAGGTGCAAGTGTAGACCTGAGCAATACCATGTTAAATTGCAAGGGGAAGCAAATTTATATTGTAAAACCAGAATTAAAATTAAAAGGTGAAGTTTCTTAGCTCAACTCTATTTTATAGAATAAACATAAAACTATGCAGTATTTTAGTTCTTTGTGTAAATGTAATGTATTTTCCCTGCATGCAAAAAATGTTAAATTAATTAACACCCCTTACTTTGAAAAATGGTTTAGCCGAGCTCTACACTTGCACCTAAAAAAAGGTGTAAGTGCATCTCTGAATTAACCTCCCAAATCTTTCCATTTACCGGTAAATCTTTGTAAAATTTCATGCTAAACAATATTTGTAATTATGAAATGCTACAAATAATTATAAACAAAAAATGAGAAGAACTTGAGGAGAGGACATATACTGTAGGTATGGTAAACTTTAAGGAATTAGTAAACCTTCACTTTTAATACATTTTAAATAACCTAACAGGATTAAAATAGTACCTGTCATATACGTCAGATACTGATGGCAAGCAATATATTCAACAATATGTGAAGGGAATTTTCTGTACTTATACCGGAAAGCAGAAATATGGGCAGCAATATAGAAATCCAAATCCACATTAAGCAGAGCACCAACAATTACATATTTTAAATGTCATTACTAGTCTAACAAGTGCTATAGAGCTTGACATTTAAGGTAGTTTTAGTTAATGTACTTTCTACTAATATCCCTGCAACAAACAAGATGGCAGCATTTTTATATTCTAGACCTAGAAGCCTTGATTGTGAAGGCTAATCCAGAGTTTCAGAGTGAGCGCAAAGCAAGTGTACATCTCAGCAAAACCATTTTGCAAAGTAAGGGGTACTAATTCATTTTAATTCTTTTGCAGGAAAAATACCTCAAGTTTGCACCACATAGGACTCAAATGCTGCATAGCTTCAGGTTTAATCTATAAATTTAAAGAGTTGGGTAATGAAACTTCACCTCTCAATCTAATTCTGCTCTCACAATTTAAATGTGCCTCCTCTTGCTGTCCAACCAAATTGCTCAGTTATATATTTGCACCTAAAAAATGTGTGAGTGCAGCTATTGATCAGCCCCCAAGTGTTTAATGTGATATAAATGTACAATATAATGTTGTCCAGTTTAACGGTGTGAATGGTCACAGTAAAATGAACTGCCAGCATTGCACAGGTGCTAACCATATGAGAATGTAGAAAATAACTAGTGACAACTTAGCCAGTTTTGCAAAATCACCAAAGTGTTTTACACATCTGGTTTAGGATTACATTTCATGGAATTAGCATCACATTTTATACTTCATATACACTAATTACATAGCTATATAACTTTAAAGACAAAGCACATTTATTTTTAATATTCTATGGAAAGTATTGCCACATGTCCAGGATAAAACATATAGATTTGAAGCTAGCAGAATGTAGACCCTAAAGCCACTCTTCCTCTTTCCTCTGAACATTCCAGTAATGTTCTTGATATGTGTTCCTGAGATCTTATACCTTTGGGCAGCTTGCGAACAATGAAGATTTCCAATGTGCTGGCTGAGACTTTTCAGTATTCCTTCCTCTGCAACATATCATTTATTGTATTATAGAAACAGTGTTCTCATCTATAGTTTATAAGAACTCTGGGACCTCTGTATATTAAAATAAAATGAAGGACCTACAATACATAAGACCCAGGATCAGCATGATCAGGATTTCATAAAACTTGCTTGTCCTACAATCTAAAGCAAGTCCTCTATAATGGCTCTAATTTCCATCTTCGATTCTTCTGTGCATGCACAGTCAATGTAGAAGCTAAGGTAATTTATTTTAAGGGCAAGTTATATGTGTAGGGCTAACAGATAATCAAGACCTTAAGATGACCCAAACAATGTCTTTCTCTGCCTCCAAGATACCCAGGACATAAGAGGTCTATATCAAGTTCTATGCAAGTTCTGAGGAACAGAACAGACATCTGGAGAGTATATTCATTGGCCCACTGTATAGACCGCATCATCCGCAATGCCACTGACCTCGATCTGCTTTTCCCTAAGAGCTCTAAATCTGATACTATTAATTCTTATGATACAATTGTAAAATATTTCAGTCACTTAGAAGCAGGCATAGAAATATCAGGTTATCCATGTCAATAATATAGGGATACTAGTAATAACATAGGATTGGATACAGAATACAATCAGAATTCTTTCCGACCCAGCCAGACTTTGGAGGAATGACATCAAGGGGCTGGGTTGACTTTTTAATCATTGAATCACTGTAATTTTGTGTGCATATCTTATGGGGGCACAGTGATACATTGGGCCTGATCCAGAGCTACGAAATTGGCCGATTTCGAGCGAGCGTACGACCGTTTTTTGCGTATTTTCGTACGAAAATTCGCACTGCGCATGCCCAGTATGACAGCTTCCTGTCGGCTGGACGACATGAGCGTATAGCGTTCGTATGGTGTGCGAATTTTTCGCTCGAGGGGCGTGCGTTCAGTACGACTCGTTTTACAACAGGGAGGCGGGGACAGCCATTTAAATTGTACAGTATGGGCGTGCTAAGCCCGTACGCTCAGCGTATTTTGTGCGAAATTTCGTACGGCCGACGGTCGTACCCAGTGTAGGGTATAGGCGCCGTAAGCAGGTACTTTACTATGGGAGTGTTAGGGGCGTGCATGTTTATTCGCACGGTCGAATGTACGCATTCGCCCGCCGTGCGAATTTTCGTAGCTCTGGATCAGGCCCATTATGCCATCAGGCATATGTTAAGGCATTAATTAGGTCCTAAGAAGTTAACCTGAGGAACACTGAACCTCTTGGGTTGTGTCAGAAGACTGATGATGTAAAGATGTCCTTATCTATCTTGCATATTCCTGGTCCAATAGGATGAGCATAAAACATTCCAAGGGGAGTGGCCATGGAAAACATGAACCTGTAGAAGGTTTCATGGACTTGATTTATATAATTTTTTCCATCTTCATTATTGCATGGAGTTTGAAAGCCTTTCCAGTTTAGTGACTCTTGATGAAAAGATATCTATACCTTTAACTTCCGGTTCTCTGTAGATTGTGTGCCCAGAATTAATCAAACTCAAAGAACAGTGAATTAATATTAGAGTACTTTGTATTACTTATTTCCTATTGAATTCTTAATTAAGTAAAGTTTGTAGATTAATTTAGATCCTAATTTATACCATTATTTCATACATCTTATGTACAAGTGCTGTTTTTAACCATGTGATATTTCATATTTTATTTTACCTTTTACTTTTACAATCTTTTCCTTTTCTGTTCTATTATTATAAAAAAAATAATTTCCCATTTTATTCTGTTTATGAGATGTAGAAATAAATGCTCAATTCCAAGCTCACCACAACAGAGCTTTTTGGCACTTCAGTGTGGCAATCTTTGCTCTAGCTATAAGCCAACACGGCAATAAAAAATATTGACAAGATCTGTGGGAAAGGTATGTATAACCGAAATTTCTTTTATAAAAAAGCAACATTTTGATGATGAAGGCATTGGGTTTTATTTAGCAAAATTAAAATTAAAGTTTTTAAGTTGAAATAATCATACTTGGGCTTTAAAAAGCAATCGAGAGACAAGTGGGAATACATTTGTTATTTTAGGTTGCCATGGAAAACACACAGATTTAATATGTGATAACGTATGTTGAAGTGGAAAGTCTACTGCAGCAGCTGCTGGTGAATGAGAACCAGAAATCCAGTAACCATTTGGGACTCACAGCTTATAATGAAACAGATGTGATAGGAAAAAATATTTTGCAGTGTACTAAAGAAAATGACATTCACAGTGTGATTTAAACAAGCAATGTTAGCATTGGCACTATCTTACCATTGGTGTCTCCAAAAGCATTCTTGCAGTAATGTCAATGATTTGTGTAGAAAGATTCCTTTGGTCAATGTGTCTTCAATTCATAGTTGTTAACTGGCAACCGTTTATTACAAATGCTGGTGTCATAAATCCATCTTTTAACCTTTTTATATATTGTCTCCCTTATAAATATAAATAATTTAGCCTACTCATATTGTCATGACCAACACATTTTTTTTATATATTAAAAGGCTGGAATTTTACTCCAGATTCAGGTTTCCAGGTTAACCACGGTACGGAGGCAGTTCCCTTCTACCTGTGTTTATATTTCCTTGTTTTTATATGTTTTATACAGTTTAATGTGGTAATAAATTGTTCATTTATCTCCATTTGTCGGTTGAGCTTTGTGCATTAGGTCCTCCTCCTTGGGGCTATCCACGGACCTCCTCACCGTCTCCACTGTATTTTAACACACAGGGTATTATTCAAGTATATCATAGGTTTTAATCAGCGCTTATCAGGTTTCTTTTTACTCTTTTGATTTCATTTTTAGAGGTGTAGACCCTCTTGAAACCTAGACAAGCAGCAGATTTTAGCACAGCCTCTCCCCATTCCTCTTTTGATTTGAAAAAAATGTCCCATAACTAAAAAAAAATGACTGGAATGAAATGCATTGTTATTTGCTTTCAAAACTTTCCAGGCTTCAATGCTTAGGAATTTTTGTTTCTGGAGTGGATTGCAGGAGACACTGTTTTATCTAAAGGGTCAACAGCTAAAAATACATTCTACATTTAAATGAGAGATAATGGGGCTGATCCAGAGTAAATCCGCAACTTTAGGAAAACAATCCAGAGTAAATCTGCAACTAGGAGGCAAATGGAAAATATATACATTTAGATTTGAAAGGTGTGGCTTCCAATCTCAACCTTTTAATGGGGCAACACTGGTTTCCTCCCACATGCCAAAAGCATGCTGGTAGGTTATTTGGCTGCTGACTACACTGATCCTAGTGTGTATGTATGTGTTAGGGAACTTAGAAAGTAGCTCCTGTGGGACAAGGACCGATTTTAATGTGAAATTCAAAACAAAACAAGATTATGGGTAAGAATAAAGCGCTGGATAACTATAAAATACAATGTCACAAACTCGGATGTGTGAAATATTCTCTGTAAAGCGCTCCATAATTTGATGGCGCTATATAAAAACATGTTAACAAATTACGCTGTACAGCTACAGCTAATAAATGGGAAAGTTACCTATTCATTATAAAAACTTTCTAATTAGGCAGATTGTCAAAATAGAGACAGTCGACAATCAGTGAACAGAACCCCCTGCACACACAGAGGATACACCAGCTAGGAGCAACAGCACTAAGCTGACAAAGGACTTCACTAAGCCAACTGACTGCGCAGAATGGTCGGCAGCCGGCAACTGCTCTGAACATGTACCAGAACGGGAAGCCGTTGCCCCCCTCATCCAGATGCCAGACACCCTTGCTATTGTTTCTTAATTTTTTATTTTTGCTCATATTTTGATATCAGTAAAAGTTATTTTTTCCTCACGATTATATTTGTTGTTTTTTTAATGTACTTATCATTAACTGGTAACTGTTAAGTAAGTTGTCATTCTATCTGTAAAAAAAATGTAGAAACTTAAATAATATTTAAGCCCTCCACCACTTTCAAGGCTTATCTAAGGAGATCCTAACCCTAAGCAGTGAAAGCCGCCATATTTGGTCATATATCAGCTGAGAGCTTTCACAAATAGAATGGAAATTAGTTACTGATTAATGGCAAGAGTGTTGGGGCATTTTTTCTTGTGTATATAATATATATGATGTATGAATGTTTTAAGCAATAAAAACCTCTTGATTTTAATAATACAAACCAGATAGGGCAAGGAACTGCTTTCTACATTCAAGCAGTGCTGTAATGAAGTGAAGGTTCAGTGGTGCGTAATCGACAACATTTCCTTTTGCAGTGAGGGCTTTTGCTTTACTCAAGAATTGCGAGATCTCTGCAGACTCTATCCAGAGGCAGTTTTTCTAGTTATCACTCAACAAAGTTGTTTGACCTTTTTGCTACAAATATGGATTGTTCTTCTGTCACTAGAACCTTCCAAGAAATCTTGAGCAGTTTTATTAAATGGACTTTTTAAGCAACAATTCAATCTAGAATTTTAGGGCTGGATTAAAATTCCAATTGTAATGCATTTGAATCCCTGAGAAAAAAAATATTCGGAAAGATCTTTAAGAGCTGGACTGCACTATAGAGAAGTGTGCACTCAGATTAGAAGCACTCCCTCTCGCTTGGCCAGTGGGTACTTATAAAAGAAGGATTGCATATACTAAGAACAGATGTCCACTTCTGAACACTTATGGGAATACATTCCACTTGTGAGCAGGAACTAAGTGTCCACAACCAAACTGAATACACAGAAGTTGATCAAATTTTGGAAGCCTAAATCTGACACTTAGGGGTAGATCCAGAACCTGAATTTACGCTAGCCGCTAGCGTAAATTGACACATTAGTACTTACGGCGCATGCGCATGTCAGTTAGTCATAGCGTAAGGGGCAGACACGTATCAGTAGCGTATCAACTTACGAAGGGGTGTGCCAGCCATACGCCACCCGTATTTACACTTCAAAGGCGGGGTGAAACATTTAAATCATACAGTATGGGCGTGCTTAGCAGCATAGTTATGTGTGTGAAGTCCATCCGCTGGTGGTAACGCAGCGTAAAGTTAAGGCAGGGTTTAAGGACAAAATACGTACATGAGAGGGGTGTGCCAAGGGGAGTGAATCGAGGGTATGTTAGCATAAGTACGCTGCGTAGTAAAAGCGTAACTCTGGATCTGGCCCTTAATGTATAAGGGCTGGATCCAGACTTAAGAAGGAGCTTGAAATTAAGGGCCTGATCCAGACCTATGTCCGCTGTCGCTAGGACGGCGGGCGTAAGCGTAAGATCGGCTGAAAAGCCGATCTGCGCATGCGCCGGGCAGATGTTGCCTGGCGTTGCTACAGCAACGCCCGATCGTGGGTCGGGCCCTATACCACCAGACAAAACATAAGAGACTTTTTAATATTGTGTGGACAGAATTTTAAGTGTGTTTTCTTAAAGAAATCTACTCATGAATTTTAGGCAGATAGATATCATGTTCCTTAGTATGTAATTTAGGATGCGGTCTGCATTGTGTGGCAGTGAGTTTGGAGTAAGAATTGCGTAGTGGTGAGTAGGACATTGGGGTCCATTTACTATGATTAGCGCAGCGACCATCATGTAAGCAGCGAGCCTAGCAACATATTTACTGATACCCCTCCAGCGAGGTCCCGCGATGATCTGTGGAGCTTTCACTGACATTGTTCTCTGTCGCTTGGAGCTGAAGTGCCCACACCAGCACAATAATCTCTTTTGGGACTTTAAAAATGTAAAATTCCAAAAGGCAAACAACACCGCGCATGCGAGAGCCTCCGAGGCAGACACAACACCGCGCATGCGAGAGCCTCCGAGGCAGACACAACACCGCGCATGCGAGAGCCTCCGAGGCAGACACAACACCGCGCATGCGAGAGCCTCCGAGGCAGGATTTCAGGGGGAGTCAAGTTAAGTGTATTCTTTGCATGCAGGAATATATCTTTGAATTGCTTACTGCACACAGATACTGATCAGCTTTACTATCACACTGTTATTTAGACTTGGGCCGGGACTCATCACCCCTCAACTTTCTTAATACTGTTTGCAACAGATGAAATATGACTCCCCTGCAAGCAACATGGTTTAGCCCAGGAGTAACTTTCCTCTCTTATTTTCAAGCTCCTTTTTAAGTCTGGATCCAGCCCTAAATGCTTATTTATTATCCATAAAAATCTCACTTTGCTTAGGTTTTAAAATTGCAAAAATTGAAAATGCATGGCCGGGAATACCTCAGAGGCCCCCTCCCATGTGACATCGGTGACATCACATAGAGGGCGAAGCGCCACGAACCTGTGTTGACAGTGAGTCGGCTAATGAACAGCACTCAGCAGCAAGTATCGGTGGTACAGCGGTCTTGGTCACTTCAATGGTCTCTTTTAGCCCCAGGACCACATGGGTGCAAGACCAGCCATGCTTTAGTGTGACCAGTATGACACAAGGAGCATATGCTTACTAATATTTCTTAGCTCCCCGAAGGCTCACAAGGCACATCTGCACTCTACAATGGCTGATGGGAGGAGATGTTGCAGTAGAACATGCACAGTGGCTGAAAAATTGTCCATTTTACATATTAGTGACACCACAGATCTGCTCAATAGAACAGTGACCAAGGTGCATGGGAAAATACAGGTGGAAGCCACGTGGCCGGATGGATTTCTTGATGGGCCTATTTTCAGATGTAGGCCTGGGGCTGTACTTCCATCCGCCCCATTCTTAATCCGTCCCTGGGTACAATACCGATGATACCTGCTGCTGCAGAGCAAAGGTGAGTATCGATGGGCCTCATCAGCTCCGAGGCCCGGGACACCCTTTCAGAAGACTGAAAGGGTGTGGACGGGGAAATGATCCTTTCAGCAGCTCGTTTCAGCAGATGTAAACCAGAGAGAGGTCTTCAGTAAAAATGGACAAGTGTGTATCATGGATTGGATGTTGTATGTGTGCTCTTGGTCTGCTGTTAGATTGTGTAAACAGTTTAGTTGAAAGTTGGATCTGAAGAGAATTGCACAACTGTGTATACAGCTGTAGTGAGTGCTGAGCACACCCACAAAGTGTCATAGTACTGTATGCCTTTGTCTAATGTGGCCACACAAAGCAGTGCCAAAATCATGAGATTAAGATTGAAATGGGCTGATTAGACTGTCTGAAAACTATATAATAGTGTATATTCTCCATAACATGAAATATTGAAATAAACTAGACAATATAAGACCGTGAAGGGCAGACATCTTGGTCAGTTTGATTCATTTTAAACTGGGTTTAATTAAAATCTGGTTGAAATGATTTTAACATTGTGGTTTTATTTCCCAGTATCCTAAGCAAAAAATGGTATTACACATGTACCAAGCCACAATTCAATTAAATTGTGGTTTCAGCAAAAAGATTTTACATAGTTTTGCTTCTCTTTCTTGTGAGTTTTGGATCTTGACAGTTTACATTAAACTCCGTTGTTACCAAAAGTTATACAAATGTTGTAGCATGCAGAGCCACACTTAATTGGAATGAAAATACAATTGCCTAATGAAGGAAGGTTAATTGAGGTGAGACAGCCTGTTATAAAGTACTTCCTTACATCTTCTAGTTTACCACTGATGTTGTTATTTGTTACTTGGACTTGTTTGTATGATTAAAGGGATTTTTTTAACAACCACAAGATTACATTCTGTGTGTGGATGGTATTTTTATAAAACAAGACAAAACAAATAAAAAACAACCAAAGTTTGCCTTACGTGCAACAATCTTCAACTTTTTCTTGTACTTTTTTATAATTATTCGACCTAACTAGAGTTTCTGGCCCGGATTCACACCACCGGACGTATTGTTCATATGTCCTTATTTTACTGATATTTGCTTCTGCGCATGCGTAGTAATTTTTTGAAGTCATCTGCATATACGCAATCTACATAACAAAACGATACGATACTGGTGCTTGTAGTTCTACAAGCATCAGCATGCCCTTTCGGGCCAGGATTATTATTATTTTTTTGTCATTGCGGTGTGGGGTGGGG
>WWET01000385.1:720836-735932 GCA_011038615.1 Limnodynastes dumerilii
AGGAAAATCCATTTGGATTCTCTTTTTTTCAATTCCTTATTTATGTCTCCTCCTCGGGTGCCCAGATGTATTTTATCCATGATAAAGGCCTTAAGAAGATAAGCATTCTGATTATGATGTCGCCGCAAAAAAATTGCTACCGTGGTGATTTGTTTGGTTTTTTTTAAATCCTTAGAGGCATTTTTGATATTGTTAACATGCTCTAGGAGTCTACGTTTGAATGGACGACTTGTCATCCCTATGTATTTTAGGTTACATGGACAGTAGAGACAATAAATCACACTGTCTGTGTTGCAGTTCCAATGTTCTCTTATAAACCAACGTTTCTCATACTTGTCCAAGAATGATTTGGTTTCCATCATATAAATGCAACCCTTACAACGGCCACAATTTTTAGAGCCTTTAAAAGTGTAATTCCGTGTGGGTTTCTGACAGAAATGACTTTTTGTTAGGATATCACCTAAGTTTTTTGATCTTCTCCAGCAGAGTTGAATATCATTATTTAGAATTTGATGTAAATCTGGATCCAGATGTAAAATATGCTGATGTGAAAGGACGATTTCCTTTATTTCTCGCCAATTAGAGGAGAAAGTACCAATCATTCTTATTTGTACCTCCTGGGAGGACTGACTCGACTTTATAGGTTTATCGTAAAGCAGTTTATTTCTATCTATTTTGTCAATAGTATTTTTAGCAGTAGCTCCGGCTACTTTGATGTTGCCCAGTACACAAGGTCCTGGCTTAATTAACATCCCGCCCTCCGCTGCAGGGGGAGAGGTGTCCACTGAAGTTGGGGGGGCGCTCCAGTCCTAAACGATCCGCCTGCTAATCTATCTGTTTTGCCAGGTCCTTCTTCGGCATCGGGTCCAGAAGTTGGTTTGCCGGTTGGCCAGCAGGAGGAATCGGCGGCTCCACAGCCTGCAGAGCCTTCAGGTGACAGCTTCGCGGTGGGTGAGTTAGCGCCATTGTCTGGCGCAGATCGCTCCCCTTCATTGTCTGACGGCATTTCATCCATTGGTTCTAATGACTCCCAAATTAATTCGAGTAAGGTGATGAAATTACTCCGTAAATCGCTGGCGTTAGCAGGGGCTAGCAAGGGGGTAAAAGTGCAGTCCGGGTCAAAAGCTAGTAGGACAGCAGTGCCCAGGGATAACGCTATGATCTGCCCCAATACAGCCATATATTGGAAAATAAGGCCCTCCGTAAAAGACAGGATTAAAAAAGGGAAATATGTCGACATGTTTTCCATGACTGACAACGCGCGCAAGGACTTGCTAGCTGCGGCGGCTAAGGGTGGCATAGGGGAGGAAGTTTATAAAACATTTACTAAACGGCATAAAGGTTTTTGCGTGTTCGCGGCCTGTTATTTAGAGTTTCAACCAGCGGAGACTAGGCTGGTATGGTGTTATGTGTCTTTGATTTTAGAGTTGATGGCTAATTTTAAAGGGACCGTGTGGCGGGCATATGATGAGACCTTCAGAAAAAAGCAGGAAGACTATGCGTGCATTAATTTTGGCATTAAGGATATTGAGGTGTGGTCCTCTGTGATTCAATCGAGCAAATTTGCCGCTGAGTCGCAGTCCTTTCGGCAGTCCGCACCTCAATACAAAGGCCCCACTAACACGAGCGGGAAAGGGAGGTGTTTTGGGTTCAATAATGGCAGATGTATTAAAGGGGCCGGGTGCCGATACAAGCATGCATGCCTCAAGTGCGGGGGGGGGACACCCAGCAAAAGATTGTAGGTTCCCACCTCAACCTCCCTCCAATATGCGGGCCCTCCCAGCCCCTCGGCCTTCTACCCAAGGCTCAGTCCCCCATTAATGTGTCCGCCATGCCCCTTGGTTGGAGATTTATCCGTTGAAAGATGTTGCAGAGTTGCTTCGTTCAGGTTTTACATGGGGCTTTAAATTGCCCGTGGTTGGTTCCGTTAATGCAGTTTCACCATGAAATTTAAGGTCGGCAAGGCAGCATGCCCAGATTTTGAATGAGAAGGTCATGGAGGAGGTACACAAGAGGCGGATTGCAGGCCCCTTTGTAGCACCTCCGATTGTGGACCTTGTCATCTCTCCAGTTGGGGTAGTCCCCAAAAGGACACCAGGTAAATTTCGGCTCATACAGCACCTTTCATACCCGGAGGGTGGCTCGGTTAACGATGCCATCGATCCGTCTCAATGTAGGGTGGTGTATCAGTCCTTCGAAGAGGCACTGGCGATGGTGCGCGCCTGTGGGAGGAGCGCCCTTATGGCTAAATTAGACATTGAATCAGCTTTTCGGCTGCTTCCGCTGCATCCTGATTCCTTTCGGTTTATGGGCTTCAGGATGCCGCAAGGGTATTTCGTCGATTGTTGCCTACCAATGGGGTGTGCCATTTCCTGTGCCTTCTTTGAACACTTCAGCTCGTTTCTTCACTGATGTGTCCAGGTTGGTGCGCGACACCACAATATCGCACATTATCTGAATGACTTTCTTTTTATTGGCCCCGCTGCTTTGGGGGAATGTGCTGCAGTTCTTTTTTCAGCGCAAGCTTTGTTTCATCATTTTGGTGTGCCAGTGGCATCAGACAAGACAAGGGGGTCCAACCACATGTCTATCATATCTTGGTATTGAGATCGACACGCGAGCAGGGGTGTGTAGATTGATAAAGTCTTGCGTTCACGTGAGGCTTTAGTGGATTTGCAAGAGCGTCAAAAAGCCATTCTTAAGAGGGTCCAGTCCTTGCTCGGCCTTCTTAATTTTGCTTGCAGGGTCATCCCAATGGGGAGGGTTTTCTGTAGGCGTCTCGAGCAGGCCACGGCAGGTGTGAGGCTATCTCATCATTTTGTAACGGTGTCCTGGGAAATTCGTGACGACATGGCGGTTTGGATCCGTTCCTTGTCTGATTTCAATGGTACTTGTATTTGGCAGGAACCAGTTGCATCCAACGTGGAAGTTCAGTTGTTTACTGACACAGCTGGGTCAACAGGTTTTGGTGCGTACTTGCAAGGGCAGTGGTGTGCCGTCACATTGGTTTGAGTCAGGCCTTACTGCGAATTTGGTCGTCCTGGAGCTATTCCCTATTATAGTAGCCATGGAATTATGGGCTGAAGAGCTCAGGAACCGGAGCATCTTGTTCTGGTGTGATAATATGGGAGTAGTGCAGGCGATCAACAGGCAGAGGGCATCATCTCCGCCTGCAGTTAAGCTTCTCAGGTTTCTTGTCTTGAAGTGTTTGCTGTTTAACATCACTTTTCGGGCGAAACACACCCCTGGTGTTCAGAATAGGCTTGCTGATGCGTTATCTCGATTTGAATGGGGGAGGTTCAGGGAATTGGCTCCTGATGCTAGAGCTACGGGTCTGTCATGCCCTTTACATCTTTGGCAGCTCGTGAGTCCGGCTTAGAGGAGCTCGCTAATTCTTCCCTGGCCCTGTCCACTTTGAAGGTTTACAAGAAGGCGTGGTCTGAGTGGGTTCACTACATGAGCGGGAGGGCGAATGAAAGTAAGCCGCTAGTTCAAATTTTGCTCGCTTGGCTTTGGCAGGAGTTTCAAGGGGGCAGGACTAGAGCTAGCATGGGTTCCCTTTTGGCAGGGGTAGCTCATTTTAGCGTGGTTAAAGGGGGCCAGGATTTTACAAAAACTCTTTTCATTACGAAGGTTATGAAAGGATGGGCGCGTAGCCGGCCAAGGAGCGAGGATCAGAGAAGGCCCATAGATAAAGAGATGTTGCGACAGTTGCTTGCGAAGGTTTCTGAAGTTACCTACTCTGATTTTGAAACTGCTCTTTTTAGGGTTGCTTTCTCTTGGGCTTACTTCCGTGTCTGCGAACTGGTGGCTGCAAGCAAGACGGCCACCAGTTCGGGGATATTATACAAAAATGTAGTGATTCTATCGCCTGTAAGGTGCATAAGGCTAAGGCCGATCAGTTTGGGAAGGGGCGATGGGTTTTTCTGCAAAAGCAAGTGGAGACTGATATATGCCCGGTTGTGCTGGCTGGAAGCTACCACAATCTGGGGTCTAGAAGGGGGTCCAACTGGTTGTCTCATTAGCAAGGTCAGACATTGACAAAATATCAGTTTGTGTTTGTGTTCAAGTGCTGCGTTAAGGCTTTAGGGTTAGACCCGAAGTTGGATGGGAACCACTCATTCCGGATTGGGGCTGCCACTTCCACTGCTCTCGAGGGCCGGTCTGCGGAGGCGATTAAAGCCCTGGGGCGGTGGATGTCAGTGGCTTATAAGAGGTATATTCGCATTAGTAAATAAGTAGTTGTATGTTAAACTTGTTGGGAGTTATGCGAGCTCTGGCGTACCTAGGATTAGCTGCTCGCCTTCGGGGGGCATGGGGGGATTTTGCTCCCTTTTATCCTCCCAGCCAAGGCACTTGATTAGTGTGTAGTGCCCTGGAGGTTTACTGGAGTGTATTACCCTCGTTGGGTGCGCCAGGGGCCGCTGTGCTTCTTACCCTCATCCCTTCGTGTGTTCCTTTATCATAAGTTTAACATTATAGAGTTGTGGTATTGATTTTGTAACGGCTAAGGTTTTTGTGCTGAGTAGGTTAAGAAAAATAGGATAATTATGGTAGGGTTGAGTTAGGTGAAGGTAGATATGTTAAAAAAAATAAAAAAAAATGTTGTTGCTTATATGTTAGGTTAAGGTATATGTTTATAGTTATACAGTTAAGCTAGCAAGTTTCTTCATGAGCTAAGTTTCTTTTACAGGTTGCCCGACAGGCTTGAACAGAGCATGAATCGTTGGGCACTCCTTTGTTTTTTGGGTTGGAAGGGAAGCGTTGGTTAGATGCACTCCGCCACCGCATGAGTGGGATGTTGCATGGCTGGGCTTTAGGGGTCTTAAGTGGGAGCTTTTCTCACATTTGCTTAAGCGGGCCTGTGCCGTGTTCGGCTGCCCTCAGGTCATTATACATTTGGGGGAAAACGATCTTACGGTCCGGTCTTTCTGGGATTTGGGTAATGCCATGAAGGCTGATGTGAAGGAACTGCATGTTAATTTCCCGCAGCTTTGCATCATTTGGTCTTGTATGATCCCTTGTTTATGTTGGAGGGAGACCCTGGATGTCTTAAAAATTGAGAAGAAGAGGAAGAAGTTAAATTCTTCTCTCATGAAGTTGGTGGGCTCAATTGGGGGCTTTGAGGTCAGGCATCCTGAGTTGAGGTTTGACTCGCCAGGTATTTACAGGGCTGATGGAGTGCATCTAACCAAACAGGGGAACGGTGTGTTCATAAATGACCTATTTGAGGCTTTAAAGCGGCTCTAGGTGGCGGGGGGCTCCACGTTGGTTAGCGTCTCGCTTTGGCGATAGCAGGTGGGGGGTCAGCAATAAGGGGGATGGCGCATGGTGGAATGTTGGGGGAATGGGGGTGGTCCGATCCGATAGCTGCACAACCCAGAGGGGCAGGGCACTACATCTTAACGACTGGGCGCCCGTAGGTTGCCACCTTCCTGCCACTGGGGGTGGGCTGCGCAGGGTCGAGTGTCATGCTGGAGGATCGGGCGGGGGTGCACCAGGTAGAGTTGATGACCTCACGTGGTTAGGATTAGGCTGAACCCACTCCTGCTGGTTGGGCCACCTAGTTCAAATAAGGATGACCATTTTTTAAGTCATCGAATTCTAATTATCCAAATTCTATAGTCTAGCCCAATTCTCAATTACAATTATTAAATAAACATGTTCCCCTTTTAAATCTATCTATGGTGTTGGTGTCATTATTTATGTTATTGGTCTGCTTGGCTGTGCATGCATGGGTGTGTTCTAGGCCGTTTGCAGTTTATAAAAATCACGGCCTCAAGTCCTGCCCTCCTGTCCAGCAACACTAGTATCCTAGGGGTAGATCCACTACGTATGCTAGCGTATTTACACTTACGCTAGCCGGAGATGTAAAAACGCTATTTTACATGTACTGCGCATGCGTGTGACGGATGTTACAACACATAACACTGAACGTACTTACCAGACTACTATCAACAGCATAACTACGAACGAAGGGGTGTGCCTGCCATGCGACACCCATAATTACGCTTTGGAGGCGGGGTGAGGCATTTAAATTCTACAGTATGGGCGTGTTTAGGCACGTAAGTACATGCAGCCATTATGGCCGACAGGAGTTATGCTTGGAAAAGTTAAGGTAGGGTTTGGAAAGCGTAACACGGCTAAACTACGTACGGCCGAGGGGAGTGCCAAGTGGAGTGCATAGTAAATACGCTACGCTAGGAAACATAATGAAAACATAGCTCTGGATCTGGCCCCTAGTGTTGCTAGGGAAAGGGAGGGACTTGATGACGCAAGTCCCGCCCCCAATCCCTATTAAAGCTAAAACTGGGTAATTAATCAAATGGGCAGGGCTTAATGACCCAATTTGCATAAATCACCCCACCCCACCTGCCCCTGCATGCATCTATAGCTTCCCTCCGACAACCCTGTATGAAGTTACTACTTTCAGAATCTCAAGAAAAATCCATTTTAACACAAGTATTTCAGCAAGGCAATAATCATGTATTGTTCTGGTTAAATATTTCTTCTATCACTAACAAAATAAAAATGAAGTAAGCCACCATCTTCCAACTGCAAGCATGTGATATCATTAATCTTCCAATTTGTAGAGAATTACTGCAACAAGCTCCAGACAAGATAACAAGGGAAAGTTATGAGGAATTGCTGAGTGAGAAGACATGTTATAGTCACTCTTGTCAATGTGTCACTCATTGCATGGAATCTCAAAGCAAACACATGGTACGTGTTTCTCCCTGTTGTACAATACCTGTCATTTCATTATGATTCAGACTGAAACAATAGTCTTGCAGAAATCTCCCTATCCTGGTGAAGTCGGTGTCACTGACAAATCTCTGTTATCTTAAAGTACTTGGAACACTCAGGAAAATTATGGTGTGTTAAGATTTGTCATTATTTTAGTAAAATTAGATATTTGCTTAAAGGATAAAATAATCTGTTTTAATTTTCCTAAAACCGCTGTACTCTCAACAACGAGAAGTGTGGAAGAGTTGTGTCTGATTTTTGGAAAAGCTCATCCAAAATAAACCCCCAAAAATGAAAATTAAGCTTACTTGCTTTTTGGTTATGCTTAAAAAAGATAAGATATAGAGTATGGTGTTAGCTTGAAACTTTATAAATGACTTAGGAAAGGTCAAATCATTAGTCAGTTATTCAGCCAAGCAATTTATTAGACTTGCTGGAAAAGACTACTTTTGAAGTAACCTTATTTGTATGTGATAAACACTGAAGAAAAAACCTTGTGCAGATGGAGATCTCAAACATAAGCTGAAAAATCGTTCTCTTGTTTTCTGTTGAAAAACATCTTTTTGGGGTAAGATGAGTGGAGCAGCAAATGTGGCTGTGATGATAAAGCTACTATGCTCATATAATACTTAATGTAGATAATGGCCCAGATCCTGGGCTACGGACGTCTGGTGAATTACACACTCTGCATGCGTAATTCCCCAGTGAGCTATGATGTAGGCATGCGCACATCATAGCTACACTAGCGTAGCGGCCAGCGCACGTAACATTAGCCAGTATGTTAAAGGGGCCGGCCAGCTTGTTACGTATGCCGTATCTCCATCATATTAGGCAGAGATAGGCATTTAAATTAGGGAGCGGGCGGGGGATGGCCCATTATGACAAGGTCTGCGGACATAAGTCCCCAGATCAAGTCGTAAATTTTAAGGTAGGAATCTGGACATGTAAGACCACGCACGTCCGTAAGATGTGCGTTGGTCTAGATCCAGCCCAATGTGATTTATATCTATCTGCACATAACTTAAATTCAGCAAATGGATAAAGTTTATCTCTTCTCCATTTTATCAGGAGGATTGCTTTTTCAGCTCATAGCTAAGTAGCTGCTAGCAGTCATCCTATGGGCTTTCTCCTCTGGCTATGGCTGAAGTTTGTGCAAGAGGATAAGCACTTATCATCCTCTCATTGGTGGAAGGTTAAGTATTCAGAAGTTCCAAAGCTCAACATCCCAGGATGGTTTTGATCAAAGATAACGCTTTGAAACTTTGTTTTTGACGCTTACCAAAAGCACCTCAAATCTATGGATAAACATAAACAAGATCTCTGGGCGTTGGTCAGACATTTTCTTTTTTAAGTATTAGTTGTTTCAGGTACAGCTGGGTTTGTTGTGTACAGTAAGATACTTGGTTTTGAAGGTTCACACTTGATATAGGTATTGACAATAGATGGATGTTATGAATTTTCTGCTGAAAAGGAGTTTATGACATAATGGTTATTCTGCACTAGAAAATAAACATTGACGTCTGGACAGACACAGCAGATTTGTGACTATTTATAAATGCTCTTAAATAAGAAACATTCTTCACAATACAATTCAGACGAGCCCCTCATAGTTAGAACTTTGTATACATCTGTGTTCCTTTCACTGACTAAGCAAAGTCACTCAACCAGATTGAAGAAGTGTGAGAGATGCCTCTACTTGAGTCCAGCTGTGTTCCCCCATGTTCCAGAAAAGCCATTGATTGATTTGCTGACATTTCTACTTTCTTTATAAAACTGCCAAGGTTTTTGTTTTCTTTTGCTATATAAGCAGTTCACATGGCTGTGTTTATCAAGCGTTATATGTTTCAGACCTTAGCTTCCACTTTGAAGCTTCTTTTACATCAGACATGCATTCTTGGTTATGCTCCTATCTTGCACTTAGCATTGTACATTTCTATAGATTAAGATAAGGAAATCGTATGAAACAAATGGGAATAAGAAAAATCGTCCAAAACAAACAAAATGGCATCTAAAACAAATGAATTCTATATAGTACAAATGGAGTAGTGTTATCGTTTTATTTCACTCATTGAAAATAACATTAATGTGGACCTTATTGTTCCCTAATTGAGACATTGAAGTGTAATTAAGTAAGTGGGCCAAATAATTAAAAACATATGATTTAAGGATAGTGAATCAACTAGTCTAGATTAAACAGGATCCTCCCTTGCACACATCCAGTTTCATACATATCTTTTTAACTATAGTTGTTGCAAAAGTTTGCACAGTTTAAAATTTATAGCAGAACGAACATTGTGGAGAGTTCCAAAAATACCAAGTTCTGTGTGCACTGTAGTCAGCCTCCACTATGTAAATTTCATACAGCTCTGATTTATTCCCCACTTTGGGCTGTATTCAGACTTCCGTGCTGTGATTGGAGCGCAAATATATGCACGGACGGAGCAAGTAACACCCACCAAAACCCCAGTCACTCCCCTTGCTTATCTATCCTCTCTGAGACTTCCGCCTCCATAGACTAGCCCTAACTCTTCACTGCCATTTAGGAGCGTATGTGTCCTCCGTCCGAGCGTATCTTGGTAATCGCGCCCACTTCCCTTCATTTAAATGCCCCCCCACCCATTTCAATGTAAATTCCTCCGTGCGTATATTTCCGTGGGAGTTCCGTGCGGAATTTCCTACGTTCGATTCCCAAGTCCGTCCGCTTGGCACTTCCACCCGTATAGTCTACGTTGACTGCGTATAAAAAGTTACTAGGCATGCGCAGTTTAAACGTACTTAAAAATATACGCACGGAAGTCGGTTCTCTGAATACGGGCCTTTGTGTGAATAAGATTAAGACCTTCAAATGCTCCCTCAAAACCCACTTCTTCTGGCTAGCCTATCCTTCCTCCACCTAAGCTTTCCTGCCCTTCCTAACTTCGTCCCTGTGTCTCCTGTTTATTCACCCCCTCCCACTTAGCTTGGTAGCTCTTATGAGCAGGGCCCTCCTCCCTCTTGTCATCACCCCTCTACCCTGTAATCATTAATTCTCACCTTCTCTCTCTACTGTCTCTCTCAGATTCATCTTCTCCTACACACATATCCTACATCTTTTTTTCCCATACATATTGTTCTACTATTTTTGTACTGTGTTTTATTTTTGCATTGTACTTGCATTGTATTTCTTATTTATTTGAGCTTGTACCTTTTCTGCTAATTGTGTTGTATATGTAAATATTACCTTTGTACAGCACTTGTGGCGCCTTATAAATAAACGCTATAATTAGAGATGAGCGGGCTCGGTTCTCAGAGAACCGAGCACACCCGAACTTGGGGATCCGAGGAAGGATCCATGCATGGCTCAGATCTCCCCTCGCGCCTCGGGTGATTTCACGGAGCCCGAGCTTTCAAATCCCACGTCGGATCTCGCGGGTTTTGGCATTGCTCACACAGAGCAATTCCACGGCGGCGGAGGAAGCAGCGCGGAGGAAGGAGCGAGGAACGCAGCAAAGGTAAGTAAGGTGATTACTGAGAGGAGCTGGACACATGATGAAAATACTGGGGGGAGCTGGACACATGATGGGATTACTGGGGGAGCTGGACATATGATGAGAATACTGGGGGGAGCTGGACACATGATGGGAATACTGGGAAGGCAGGAGACATATGAAGGGGTTATTGGGGGTTTGGGTTGTTGGCTGCGGTGCTGTGTGACAAGGGGCTGCCACGTAGGGCTGTGTACTGTATAGGGACTGTGTGTGGACAATCACAAAGTGACTTCTGATGCCTAGCTTAGTCATCCAGCCAACCTTTTGGCCTAAACTAGATAAAAAACAATATTGTGAGCTGTAAGGTGTTCAAAATAGACTGGAAATAAATGTTAATGAGGTTAATAATACTATGGGAACAAAAACACCCCAAAATTCTGTAATTTTAGCTGTTTTTATGATAAAAAAAAAAAATTAGAACCAAAACCAAAACACACTACGGCGGTTTTGGCAAAAACCAAAACACGAAAAAAAATACAAAACCAAAACAGGAAAAATGGGCAGGCGCACATCTCTAGTTCTAATAATAATAATAATAATAATAATAATAATAATAATTACACAAATAAAAATTATAATGGAATGCTGCATGGATCACATACATGAAACTGTTCAGGACAAGTTTCACAGCCATTTCCAAGCACAATTCTTAAATGTCATCATCTTCATCATAAAATGAATCTTCTCATTTCTAGTCAAACCCTCCAGGGTTGTCAGGAGTTTCCATTGACACAAGGAAAGAAAACGACTCTCCTAACTTTTAGACAAACTGTTGGTAGTCAGATGATGTCTACTTGGTAGATGGACGCACTTTACAAAACACTTAGTAGACTTGCAAATAGTGCAACTAGCATCCACTAGTCTAATTTAAAGAATGTTAAGGGTTCAAAAATAGAATAATTAAACAAAATAAATCCTAATCTATCTGGTAGTGCAACTAGTGAAATAGAGATGGCCCCGTCTAACTACGCAACACAAACAAAAACCAACTCAGATCAGCATACAAAGTTTTGTTGTCTCTCAGGAGAGGCCTCCTGTCTCAATATCACGAAATGCGGCAGACGCCGCACTTACCTGGCTCCTGGGATCCGGAGGGCGCCTCTCTCTCGGCGCACGGCTGCAGCACTCCGTCGGAGGCTGTCACTGAAACAGTGACAGCCTCTGTGTTGCTTACCACTTGGCCGCGACGTCCCACGTGGATAATTGGCGCCTAAACGCCGCGGAGTTCCGGACCATGGGCGCCGCCATCTTGCTTTGATCAGGTGACACCATCCAGCCAATCGGACGCTACTACTCAGGTCCTCCAGCCAATAGGCGCCGTGGGAGCTCTATTTAAAGCCTGTCAGCCCTGCTAGAAATCGCCAGAACAACTAGGTCTTCTAGGTGCCTGGTACTACTGAATCCTGCTCTTGCCTTGATCCAGTTTCCTGTTTGGTCCAGTCCTGCTTGATCCAGTCCTGCTTGATCCAGTCCTGCTTGGTCCAGTCCTGCTTGATCCAGTCCTGCTTGATCCAGTTTCCTGCTTGGTCCAGTCCTGCTTGGTCCAGTCCTGTCTAGTGGTCCAGTCCAGAGGTCCAGTCCAGAGGTCCTGTCTAGTGGTCCAGTCCAGAGGTCCTGTCTAGTGGTCCAGTCCAGAGGTCCAGTCCTAAAGGTCCTCTCTAGTGGTCCAGTCCTGAGGTCCAGTCTAGAGGTCCAGATTCAGCACATCAGATCTACGGTCCAATCCTGAGGTTCAACCCTGAGGTCCGGTCCCAAGGTCCTGTCCAGAGTCAAGTCCTGTGTCTTAGCTGACGTCCTCGGCTGCAACCAGTTCTGCAACTCCGGTCCTGCTGCAATCTGCCCTACTGTCTGCCTCTACTATTTGCACCACCCTTCGGTTCACCTATTATCAATTTCCATTGGACTCTATTCGGACTTCCACTGCTATTGTTGGACTTTTCACCTGTGCCTAACGAACTCTCTGGAAAATCCTCCCATTACCACCTCATTCGGGACTTATTTTCATTTAATACCTATGTATGCAACCCTCAGTCATTAAAACCTGCTCAGTTTCATTTTAATCCAACCCTGTTGTCGTCATCCCTGAAACCCGGAACCGATCCCAAATATCCACAGAACGTGACAGGTTGTTCTGGCCCTATGGATCCTACCGGGGCGACCCCTCAGGGTACAGCTACGGGTTTGGCTGCCAGAATCGAACAGCAGGAAGTGACTTTGGGACAGGTGGTGTCGTGTCTTCATGAGCTGGCTAATCAAGTCGGTACATTCCAGCACACCGTGATGCATCAGAGTACTGCTCCACTCTCTAGAGACTCTTCTGGAAATCCCAAAATATCCCTATCTACACCAGCTAAATTCGACGGAAACCCCAAATTGTGTCGTGGCTTTTTGAACCTATGTCTGCTCCACTTCAAGTTGCAACCTGAGAACTTTGCTTCCGACAGTATAAAGGTGGCATACATAATCTCATTGCTGAGTGGTCCAGCTCTAGACTGGGTTTCACCATTACTGGAGAAAAATGACCCCATGTTATCCAACCTGGACCGCTTCCTAGAGATTTTCAGAGTGATCTTTGACACCCCTGGGAGGTCTACTTTAGCTGCCACGGACATCCTGCGTCTCCGCCAAAGAGACATGACAGTGGGTCAATACGTTGTTCAGTTTCGGACTCTCTCTTCAGAAATGGCATGAGGGGAGGAAGCCTTGGTATCGGTCTTCTGGCATGGGTTATCTGACCGTATCAAGGATAACCTTATCTCTTCACAACTACCATCTTCACTAAACGAGCTCATTTCTATATGCACCAGAGTGGATATCCGGCACCGACAGAGAGCATCCAAACGGAGAGAGATCAACCGTCCCAAGCCGCCTGTCACCCCTCGTGCCCGAAATTCCTCCTCTCCTCCTGAGGAGCCAATGCAATTGGGCAAATCTCGTATCACTGAGCAGGAGCGCCAAAGACGGGCAAGTAACAATTTATGCTTCTATTGCGGTGAATCTGGGCATCTCAGACTCCAGTGCCCCAAGCGCCCGGGAAACGTGCGCTCCTAGCTGCGCCTGACGAGCCTCAGTTAGGGGTGCCACTTCGCTCCTCCATCATAAAGGACTGTACGCTGCCCATTGTTCTAATCTTGGACTCTGTTTCCACTCATTTGACAGCGCTTTTGGACTCTGGAGCCGCAGAGAACTTTATCTCCCAGGACACCGTGAAGGCAATGGGAATTGCAACCAAGTCCCTCCCGATTCCAACCTATCTTACGGCTGTAGATGCCAGTCGGATACCAGGAGGCACTATCACCCATCAGACCTGTGAACTCCAACTCCAAACAGGAGTTCTTCACACAGAAAGAATCCGGTTTCTAGTGCTGCCTAAAACCACGTTTCCTGTTGTTCTAGGACTGCCTTGGCTACAACAACATAATCCCCACGTGGACTGGTGTTCCTCTGAAATAATTTGTTGGAGTGACCATTGTTTTAAATATTGTCTTGCCTCAATAAAACCGCTTCACCTTGCCAAGACTACTCTTTCAATTACCCTACCCAAACCCTATCAAGGGTTTGCCAATGTGTTCAGTGAGCAATCTGCCGACATACTACCACCCCATCGTCCTTGGGATTGTCCTATCGATCTTCTGCCAGGAACCTCCCCTCCTCGAGGAAGTACCTATCTCTTGTCCTTACCCGAGACCCAAGCCATGTCGGACTATATCCAGGAGAACTTGACTAAAGGGTTCATCCGGCCCTCATCCTCGCCGGCTGGAGCAGGTTTCTTTTTTGTTAAAAAGAAGGATGGTGGGTTGCGCCCTTGCATTGACTATCGGGGTTTGAATGCGATTACAGTCAAGAATAGATACCCGTTACCCTTGATCCCTGAAATGTTCGACCGCATCAGGGGGTCTACCATCTTCACGAAACTGGATTTGAGAGGAGCATATAACTTGATCCGGATTCGTAGCGACGACGAGTGGAAAACAGCTTTCAACACTCGCGATGGGCATTATGAGTATTTAGTGATGCCTTTTGGACTCAGTAATGCTCCCGCTTTGTTCCAGGAATTCATGAACGAAATTTTCAGGGACCTGCTTAATATGTCTGTTGTAGTCTACCTAGATAACATCCTTGGGCCTGATCCAGAGCTACGAAATTGCTGTCCGACGGGCGAGCGTACGACGGTTTTTTGCGTATTTTCGTACGAAAATTCGCACCGCGCATGCCCAGTATGACAGCTTCTGGTCGGCTGGACGACATGAGCGTATAGCGGTCGTATGGTGTGCGAATTTTTCGCTCGAGGGGCGTGCGTTCAGTACGACGGCCGGCTGGGCGCTCGTTTTACAACAGGGAGGCGGGGATAGCCATTTAAATTGTACAGTATGGGCGTGCTAAGCCCGTACGCTCAGCGTATTATGTGCGAAAATTCGTACGCCCGACGGTCGTACCCAGTGTAGGGTATAGCCGCCGTAAGCAGGTACTTTACTATGGGAGTGTTAGGGGCGTGCATGTTTTTTTCGCACGGTCGAACGTACGCATTCGCCCGCCGTGCGAATTTTCGTAGCGTTGGATCAGGCCCCTTGTCTTCTCCAAGGACATTACCTCCCATCGGTCCATTGTCTGTGAAGTCCTGTCACGCCTCCGGGAAAACCACTTATACTGCAAATTGGAAAAATGCATCTTCGAGACTGACCACACCCCATTTCTCTGTTTTATCCTTTCGGGTACTCAGATACAAATGGACCCAGCAAAGGTTCAAGTGATCCTGGACTGGCCTCAACCCACCACTCTAAGAGGAACAGAACGGTTCATAGGTTTTGCTAACTTCTACCGG
>WWET01000386.1:53441-70832 GCA_011038615.1 Limnodynastes dumerilii
CCCTTCATCTTCTTTCTTTTTATTTTTATATATATATATATATATATATATAGAGAGAGAGAGAGAGAGAGAGAGAGAGAGAGAGAGAGAGAGAACAGTTGATTTTACGTAGTTTTCTTCCCTCTCTCTATTATAAATGGAGCACTTAGTTTCATACATAGTACTCTTACCAATCCTATTCCCTTTCCATATGTGCAGACCTTGCAAACAGCTATAAAACAGCCATACACAGCCTGCACCTAAAATGGTTCACTGATTTCAATCCACTGTCATAAACAATCTGTCCTGATGGGATAACTGTATGAGGTCTTCTTTTGTGCAATCTAACAAAAAAGTTAGAAAACTGTTAAAAACGCTTAAAAACTTTGCCTTTCTTTACTGAAACTCTTTTCATTATAGTGAAACTCTTGGAAAACTGCCACAGGAGTTATTGTAAAATGCCATTACCCTGTAATTCCATTTGGCATTTTGACCCTTTAATTGTGTTAGAGAGTATCAATTTTGCCAGCAGATGGCAGTAGTATGCAAGAATACAATAAAATCTATCTGGTTTGCTTATATATAATTACAGTCATAAGCAATGTTACTTTGTTACCACTAATATTTAGAAATCTATTTGACAAAATAAGACTAGAAATTTTATGTAATCGCTATCACCATCTTTATAGTTGTAGTTATAATGAAATCGTTCAGTCCATCTCCCCTTGAAACCCACAAATGATTTGCATCTTTTAGTGAAGGGAATATTAACCAAAGTTAGACTAATAAATATAATATTTATTGCTTAGCTAAATATTCTGCTATAGCAAAACACACAGAGTGACTGACAATTATGCATATTTGCTTTATAGATATGCACTAAGTGGACTGGGTAAATTATAGGCCGGAGGGTCCAATGATGTCAGGGCAACTGTGACACATCTTTATTTAAGGAGGAGCTTCGACTAACTGTATTTCAAACCTCCCAACTATCCCTAACTGGACAGGTCAGTCCTTATATCAAAAATCTGTTACCAACCATTGGAGTCAACTCTCGAAAGCCTCAAATATTTGTGAGAAGAGGTGCTTAAAATGTGGTCATACCACCTTAAATGTATCCACAGCTCTACATTGCTAAAGCCATGACCCCTTAATGACACAGACATTCCTTGAGCCCTGTATTCTTTTCTTCAATGTTTATGGGCCGTATTCAGAGATCCGTTTCTAACGAAAGTTCAGTGCGTATTTTTAGGATCAGATCGATTTTGCATCAACTGCGCATGCGTAGTAATAGTGATACGCTGACTACGTTGAAGTTAAGGTCGGAAATGGCTAAGGGACGGACTTTTGAATCGGGCGGAGACTAATGCGACCCTAAGTGCGGCGGAAATATACGGACCTAAGGATTTGCATAGAAATGGGTGGGGAGAGGCATTTAGATGAGGGAAAGTGGGCGTGCTTACAGAGTTAGGGCCGGTAATATACGCAACTAATACACATAAGGCCGGAAGTGAGTGCGGCCAGATAGGGCAAGTCAATGCAGGTGTAAGTTTAGGTCCGGCCGGAGGTTGCGAGGGGAATGACTGTTTTTTCTGGTGGGTGTAACCTGCTCTGACCTGCCACTTAGTTGCGTATATTTGCGGCCCGATCGCCGACGGAAGTCTAAATACGGTCCTATGTGTTTTGGGTCCAGCGCTGATTATATAAACCTGTTGGAAGGAGCTGCTTATTCAGGAAAGTAAAACTATCTCTTTTGTTGGGACACCAGGTAGTATCGTGTAGCCCCTTGGGAACAACTATCACCCTCGCGAATAGAAACCTGCAGGTCAGGACAAGGAATACTTCTTAGGACCCGTGCAAAGAATGATACTACGCCATAACTTAAGTGGAGACTTGTGAGTGCAATAGATTTATTAAGATTTACTAAGCTGCAAGCCTGGAAAAGTGGAGATGTTGCCCATAGCAACCAATCAGATTCTAGATCTCATTTAACTAATATATACTAGAGAATGTCAGCTAGAATGTCTGATTAGTTGCAACATCTCCACTTTTCCAATCCCGCAGCTTAGTAAATCTGTCCCATTTTTATTCTCTCTCTACTACAGTATTACACTATTTGGCTTGTGAACCTTGTCTCCTCTGTAACTCTTTTATATCCTCTCATATCCTTGTTGCTGAGTCAATTATAAAGAAAACATCAATAACGACTATAAAAACTGTTATTAGAAACTACACCATGTGACCTCTCTTAATTTTTGGGACATAGGGCCTGATCCAGACCTACGCTCGTGTGCGTTTTTACTATTATTATTATTATTGTTATTATTATTATTATTATCATTTATTTATAAGGCGCCACAAGGTGTCCGCAGCGCCGTACAAAATACAACAAAATACAGTACAGACATACAGGGTTGAGATGGACGGCATAGTACATAATAATATACAGTACAGACATACAGGACAGGGGTGACAGCATAGTACATAATAATATACAGTACAGACATACAGGACAGGGATGGACAGCATAGTACATAATAATATACAGTACAGACATACAGGGTTGAGATGGACGGCATAGTACATAATAATATACAGTACAGACATACAGGACAGGGGTGACAGCATAGGAAATAACAATAAACAGTACAGACATACAGGGAGATGGGGGAAGCAGAGTGGAGGAGATGTCATTTCTGATAGAGATAATTTTAAAAGAGAAGTAGGAGACAAAGTTGGAAGCAGAGATAGAAGGTGGGATGGAAGGCGTAGGCGGGGACAGGAGAGTGTTAAAGGTGGCAAAGAGGCAACGGGGGTTGGATGCTTGGGAGATGATGAGAGATTTGAAGAAAATTTGCTTGGCTTGGGCAAGGGTTGTGCAGTAAGAGGAAAGGATGAATTTAAAGTGGAGGAAGTCAGCAAGGGAGCGAGATTTGCGCCAGAAGCGCTCAGCGGTGCGGGAACATTGTTTTATGAAGTGTGTGACCTGCGAGTACCATGGCTGGGGATTAGAGCGGTTAAGGGAGATGGAGGAAGGGGGACAGGCAGAGCGTAAAAAATTAGAGCGGTTAAGGGAGATGGAGGAAGGGGGACAGGCAGAGCGTAAAAACGTCCATTTGTACTTACTGCGCATACGCGGGGCAGATGTTACACTCATCTTACGCTCAGAAATTCTAAACGTATGGGCCTTGAGCTTACCACCTTAAGGCGGGGTAATGCATTTAAATGGTACAGTATGGGTGTGCTAAGCATTGTAACTACACAAGAAGCTTACATCCGCCCGCAGTTACGATCAGAAAAGTTAGGGTAGGGTTTGCTGGGCGTAAGACAGCAAGAGTAAGTACGACCAAGGGGAGTGCCGAGGGGAGTGCATCGTAGGTACGCTGGCGTAAAAAACGCTATGCACATGAGCGTTTCATGAGCATAGGTCTGAATCAGGCCCATAAAGACTATAGATTCTCATTTTCCACACAACGCTAAATTTGTGCAGCAGGTGCAGCACTGATACAAGATATATATTGGAAACCAGTGTTTCTGAGTTATGAAACAGGAAGGCACTTTGTTCATTTTTAGCAGAATGGCTCTAAAATGTCGTCTTAACACTGAACATTGTAATTTCCTTCATGGTCTGTATTAATTTTATGGTATAGCTATCCTTTAAATATGTTATTTCTAATGTAGAAGATTTCAAATATTGTATTTTTGTTCCTCTTTACTTGCTTGGTTAGTTGTTGATTTTTATATTGGATTCACAGTCTTTATGTTCCATATAAAAGATGCTATTATAAAGGTTATTGGTTGTATTGCATAGCTTTTTGTTGAAAATTGTTCCATCCATTTAAGCAGCATGTGTGGGCAAAGTGTTTTTTATTTCTTTGTCATCGCAGTCTGATACAGTTCTTTAGTTGAGTAATGGTTGTTAGTGCTAGTTGGAAGTCAGTATAACAAAGATTAGTTCAGGAGTCATGCCATGTGGAAGAAATAACACTCCATGGCAGAGAAAGTGAGAAAATTAGAAACCATAATGATGATGTATGTTTTATATAAAGATAGAAAGAGGGGAAAGAGAAGAGAGAGAGGGGAGAAAGAGAAGAGTGAGAGAGGGGATGGCCCTCAAATGATATTGGGACAAATACAGACTTGTTCTTTACTTTCTTTGGGTTTTTATCAGATTGCCTTTTTTTGTACTGTGTATCTATACTATCTCATCAGAACACATTTTGACCCATATAAACTGCGCAGGAATGACATGTTCAAAATAAGGACTAGTCTGAGTTCCTCCTTGGTCAGTGTTTAGTATAAGTGTTCCCACTATTATTTTACTCATCTAGACCAGTGCAAAACACAGCATTTTAAATGGGAGATTTCACAGCTGTAACAGGCCCTGATGTTTGGAAAGACCCCTGCAATCCACTGCTGCAGACACTAGTGAGGAGGGATGGGGACCCCCAAAAACATGAGTGTGCCAGGCCCCAAGAATTCTGTTGATGGGCCTGCATATGACACACTAATGTATATGTAGGGTATATAAGGCCACATACTATATAATACAAGTGGTTTGTATTAAAGTAGGAGAATGTGACGTTGTATACTGTATATAGTGAGTTTTCCTGGATCATAATTGAGCCCTGCCCCCTGTCAATCACTCCTGTAATCTCTAGTGTTTCAGAGGATGGGCGAGGCTTGATGACATCATCAAGCTCCGCACATCCCTAGTACTACTAGGGATTAACAGTAGTAATTGATGGCTGGTGGGGCTTGCGAGAGCTTTGCCGGCTCTCACGTGATACCGTGAGACCTGCCCAAATTTCGTGAGTTTCCCGTATTCCGGGAGAGTCGGCAATCCTGCTATATATTACGTGCCATTCCCAGACCCCTGCTACACTCCACATGTACTTTGTATACTATGCCACCTCCAGACCCTTAATAAACCCAACATGTATTACAAGGGCAAGATTTACTGAGCTGCGGGTTTGGAAAAGTGGAGATGTTGCCCATAGCAACCAATCAGATTCTAGCTGACATTGTCTAGTGTGTAATAGAAAAGTGAGAGCTAGAATATGATTGGTTGCTATGGGCAACATCTCCACTTTTCCAAACCCGCAACTTAGTAAATCTGGCCCCAGGAGTGTTTAAAGATGTGAATGAACTTGTGTGCAGGATTTGCACTTGGGCCCTTCCCCCCGCTTCCCCTCCTGCACCTCCTCCATTAATTCTAGTCAGTCTGAGGATGCAAGAACAAATAGGTTATTGTAATTGTGTTAAACATGCAGCCTCAGACAAAAGCCGGACAGTTAGTAATTTCCGCGGCTGCTTATGCAGGTCTTCCTTTTATGAGGGGCATGATGTATTATAATCAGATTATATTTAAAGATGGCATAGTACCAGTCTATCTCCCAGAACATACCTAGCAGGCTTGCGGCATTGAGACACGTGTGGCACCACTTTAAATGGTGGCCATTTTCAGAGTCGTGCACAGGTTTTTTTTTCTTCTTTTTTTAATGTTATTTGTGGGGGGGCTTCTTGGCAACCAGAACCCCACTGGATGCACCACTGCAGAATTTTTCTGTGCTTGAGTCCGAAATCTTTAGGCAACCCCTGGCTGTCTAAAGTTCATCTATATGAGTGAGAATTGTTGCAGTCAAAACCCATGGATGCCTATTGATCTTTTTAAATCTGTGATCCATTAACTTGGAATTCAGAAGTCTGGCTCCAGTCTTATAACCAGCAATAACAAGTATTTTGCTCTTTGATATAGGGACAATAATGACCCTTAATAAAACATTGGGAGGTTTGTTTACATAAACGTGCCCATTTTCTTGCACTCACATTTTAGGTATGCAGTGAAACATTTTATCTGGTTATATGTAATGTGTGGGTGTATTTTGTGTAATGATTACAGTGGTAGTATGTGTGTGTGAATCTTATTAATGAAATTACTGAATGCATAAGACAAAGTAAATGTCCATAGGTAGATATTAGTAGGATACCTGGGTAATAATTTAACTCTTAATGTAAGACTGTGTTTGACAATGCAGAAGGTTATCGGTACTAAGCTTCTTCTTATCCTGCTGATTTATTGCCTGTATTCCTACAGAGCTGCACACAGTTCTCAGCTTCCCTTATTTATATAGTTCAAATAATGTTAATATGAACACAGAAGATCATGGCTTTCTTCATTACTATACAGAACTCGTTCAGTCTAGATCCAGACTTCTGAAAAGAAGGCAATTCCTTATTGGCAGGAATGGAAAGCACCAGCATGCGTCACAAATTCAGTACGATCTGGATCCTCGTCCTCCAGACCTCCATACTGCTTTGCATTCCAATGGTAAAGTGGGTATGAGCTCTAGTGGGTGGGGGTGGTATTCTAATTGTACCGTAAAAGCGTCCCTATGCATGCGGCCCTAACCAGACTTCCAACCCGTCACTATTTTAAAGGATGTATCAGAAAAGTCATGTTAATATTCTGTCCTTGGAACTCAATGCAAGCAATGGGACTAGCCTCCCATGCGCTCCCATGGAAGAGTGGATACAGCTGGGATGGGATCCGATATCAGATCTCAGTTGTCTGAATCTAGCCCTGTGTGTGTGGTGATAGCAGCCTACTGACTGAAAGGACTAGTGAGGCAGCATGGCTGAAATCAAAGGGACATGATAAAATAAATGTTGTCTGAGAAGTTTACCTGTCTGACCAATCACATGCATCTGACCAACCACGTGCCCTTACTCTGAAACTTTAAATCAACCATGTTCCCTTTGGAACTTGAGGATTTCTTAAATACCAGGGGCCAGATTTACTAAGCTGCGGGCTTGAATAAGTGGAGATGTTGCCCATAGCAACCAATCAGATTCTAGCTGACAATCTCTAGTATGTAATAGGAAAGTGAGAACTAGAATCTGATTGGTTGCTATGGGCAACATCTCCACTTCCCCAATTCTGCATCTTAGTAAATCTGGCCCCAGGAGTTCAGCTGGTTGCTTGATAATGAGAAAGCCCTATTTTGATTGTTGTTGAGCTGGATAGGTGAAGTGTGCACTTCTTCAGTCAGTCTCATAGAAGTGGTTGGAGATATACCCCGACAACAACAGAGCTGGAAATACTTATCTTATTAGTTTATAATCAAGTTTTAAGCAAGTTAATTAGTACTTCTTATTTAACTAATCTCTACATTCCACATATGCTCAGTACAAGCTAGCAATGCCTAATGTAGTATCATGTTACCTCTGTTCGTACCAAACAAAACCTTATCAGTATGTATTTGGCCTTGTAACATCTCTTTATTAATTATTCATTATTATTAATCATTATTAAAAACACATAAATGAAATAACACATAAAAAATGGAGAACAGCAGCCATCTTAGGCTGCCCCCAATATCTTTACTATACATCCAAATCCAAGAGACTGTCCATCTTGCACTTGTTTCTTATAAAAGTAATTAAACTTTAAGCACTTTAAATACAAGACTTATTCCCCATAATTTTCCAGGCATAAGAAATAAAAGTTAATCTAGCTACATAAAGAGATACATCTTATTTATAGCTTTGGGGGAATAAGTCATTAAAGCAAATGACATGCAGTCATTTGCATTAATAGTGCATATAGTACTGTACATATAACAAAGAGAAACAACTTACATTTAAACACTTACACTTACATCATATGAAACAACTCACCATCTCCGGAGTACAGTGACTGTGGGCTGGATCCAGACCTAAGTGCTTGTTACGTTTCATTGCGTAGCGTATTTTCTAGGCACTCCCCTCGCTCGTATGTGCTTTGGCCGTTTTATGCTTGCCTAAACCTACCTTAACTTTTCAAAGCGTAACTACCGATGTCCATAAAGGCTAAACGTATGTAAGTGCCTAAGCACACCCATACTGGACGATATAAATGCCTCACCCCGCCTCCGAAGCGCAATTACGGGTGTCGTATGGATGTCACGGGCCTTCGTTCGTAGTCACGCTGTTGATACGTGGCTGGTACGTACATTAGTAAATACTAATTGCCGATTTTACGTCAGCGGCTAGCATAAAATCGCTCGCGTACGTAGTTTAGGATCTACCCCTGTATGAGTTAATGTACTCCACACAGTTTCAGTGAAACAATTCCCTGCTTAAACATTCATTTAGCTAGAAATCCAAATAATAATAATAATAATAAATAGCTTCATACACCATTGCAAGGTAATAGATAAAACTGCTTCGTAATGGATCTCCAGTTGTACGGAACTTAGTTCTGATACCTTGAGATCCGTCCGGGCGGTGCTATCAACAGTGATGACATCAGAGTTTCCAGAGAAGAATGGCCTAATAAACCCTAGAAGTACCCTCAGACACTGCCTCTAGTGTCACGGCATGTGCTACCACGCTTTTACAGTTGTTTAAGTTCACTGACACATTTCTATTAAAGGAATAAAAAGGAAATGAGTCAAAACACTACATTAATTTTGACACTTTTATAGACGCGTTATTAATTCAGTTCTAATAAATTTCGTCATGATTTCCTATAAAAACTCCATATTGTGTAAACCAATCAACCAATGTACTTGCAGTGTTTTAACTAACTGCAGAAAATAAAATAACAAAATGGTAAAACCTAACTGAGTGCCCTTTCGCCATTAAAGCAGCATATAATAAACTGACATGAAGTGGGCTATTTATTTTCACATCTGTACCTCTAGACATTCCATGGTGACAAGTAATGTTATTTTCTGTCACTTTTATAGCATTGAGCATTATGGGAACTGTAGTTTAGCAGCAGCAGTGGCGGTGGTAACGGGTGACTATTCCTGGGTCCAATAGCCTTTTAAAAAGATGTATGACTGTTATTTTATTACTAACATCAGTAAAAGGAGGATGTATGAGGGTTCTAGGATATTTTTTTTACGTTGGTCTTTTTTGCTTTTATGAAGTTCCTTTGTTGTCATCTTTGATTAAGATTCTGCTTTGTCCCTATTTGATCTTTTTTTAAACACCTGGGCTGCGTGTATGCTAAGCTTGCTGCCTGGATATTACTGCATGCGGCTCAGGTACACATGCTAATATCTCCCAAACTTCTGATAGATTTGTGGACACTGAACCACAGACAGTTATTTTATAGGAAACATATCATTGCCTTTTACAGTGGGGAATAAATCTACTAATAGTTTTACGTTTTGTTTTTCATGTGAAGGATGAACCGATTACTGGGAGAAAAAAAAGTCTGAAATTGCAATTTATTTTCCCCCCACTTACAATAACAAGGTTTAGTGATGGGCTGTGCACAATAACCAGATTGCAGCTTCAGGAGTCCAGTTGCAGTGGTTCTGGCTAGTAGCCAGTATTCATTCCTACCGTACCTAAAAATACGCACGCAAATGTCAAGAAAAACGGATCACATATGTCAGTCCTTACGCTGTTGGAACATCTGGCGCATGTGCTCCGAGAAATGAGTTTCTCCCAACACGCTTCCTAACCCAAACCCTAACTCCCCCCCCTACAGCCTAACACTAAATTCCCCGCTGCAGCCTAATCCTAAATCTCCCCCTCCCCCCTGCAGCCTAACCCTAAGTACCCGGAGGCAGCACTTCCGAAAATGAAAATGAATGGATGAGTATGCGAATCGCCATTCATAGAATATCAATTCTGAGAGGGCTCGCATTCGAAATAGGGACACCTGAAAAACAGCTTTCGGCTGTCCCTAATTCACAATGTGAGCCTTCGCACTGAGGACTTGCAGTGGACTTGTGTGTAGCTGGTTGATCTGAGGGAGGGTATGATAATGCCTTGAGATTATATATGACCTTCTACAACAAGCATAGATTAGAGTGTCCGACTTGGTATATCTTCTCTCTGTGAGATCTCAGAGGGGAGATGCTGGTATGGGGCGTGGCTTAATTACAGGACTTGTGCAAATTATGTCACCAAGTCCCACTCAGTCCCTAGTAACACTATTAATTGCTGTACTGATAGACATCGGGGTAGGACTTAAGGCTGTGATTTGCATAAACTCATGACCTCAAATCTGTTGCAGGAGATTTGCATGCTCTCCAGGGATACTGTGATGCTGTGATACTGAAATGCCAGAATTTCGTGAGTCTCCCAGAAATTCTGAGAGAGTAAACAACCCTGGCTTAGGCCACTATTTGCACACCAGGTGTTAAGAAACAACAAAATCGAGCATCATTTATTATACTTCAGTAGAACAGTTTAAACATTCTTGAGATAAATCTTAAACTAAATTGAGGGTAAATAGGATCTAGGGTCAGTATAGTTTTAAATAACCAAATGGGTAGACTGAATGGGCCATGTGGCTCTTATCTGCCTTAACTTTCTATGCTTCTATGTTCCACAACTGTCCCAGTTTAGGCGATAAGACCAAATTTGCCTATTTGTGGATGGAACTGGGCGGGGTTTGGGTGGAATAGGGACAGGGCTTATTTTGTAATGATTTCGGGACTCTAAATATTGGGAGTTATGCATTCTCCAACAACATAAGCATAGCTAATACCTGGTTACTCAACGTAACTTGTAGTCTTACAACACCTGTGAGAGCAAGGTGACTGAAGTGGTTGAATCTTCTGCCTCACAGTGCTGAGGTCATGATGCCTGGACAAGGCTTTTAGACTGTAAACTCCAATAGGGCAACAACCGATGTGAATGGATGTTTAAACACTGTAAAGTACTATGTAACACGATGGCACTATATAAAAAGCAGATAATAAATAAATAATCCTCTGGATCAGGTTGCCCTTTCCTAATACCACACTGTCACCTTCGCTGCCTTATTAATATGTGGTAGGTAAAAAAGAAAATGTTTTATCCTTTCATTTATCTCTAATATTTACATTTAGCTAATGCAAATTCAGGACCAGATCCAGGCCTCTGCTTCAGCTGCGGGTCAGGAAGGAGGATGCACTGTCCTCACTCATAAGGATTTTCTGCCAGATGACCTCTACCTTAACTTTGCTGCACCATCCCCAGGCATAATGGGGACAGTGTAGAAGTTAGGAACGCAAGTAAGGGCTTAAGCCAGCCCTTACTCAATGATTACCATACACCACCCCTCCCACCTTGCATACTCAATGAATGCTTCCCTTGGAAACCACTCCGTTACAGAGGCCTGGATATGTAGAATCTGGATCTGCAATGAAAGATTGTAGAGTGCACATTTGCACTTGCAAATTGCTGTTGTTTTCCACTCCCTGCGAGCAGAAAATGACTGTTTTGCGTAGGTCTGGATCTTGGGCCGTATGCTGAGCTCTTTAAGACCGCGTATATGCAATCTACGTTGCAAGAAGTAACGTAGATTACGTTACTAAATTACTGCGCGTGCGCAGTAGCACTTTAAAGAATACTCTGGCCGCAATTGCAATGCGGCCGGAGCTCTGCATACGGCCCTTTGTCTTTATTTTTTTTCTTGTTTGCTTATGTATTAAAACATAGATGAATTAGGTGACTTGCAGGAGATGATAAAATAAAGGAATCTGTACAGTTAGGCAATGGTGTAACTACTGGGGGAGCAAGGAATGTGGCTGCTACAGGGCCTGGAGTAGAAAGGGGCCCATCGTAGCTGTTTTCCCCTCCTGCACTCACATCAGCAAAATGTCATAGGCTGGCAGATTAAGACAGTGCACAGCGTTCCATGTATGAATGCTACACAGTCAGTCCGCACAAGATCCGGCGTCCCAAAAGACCTCACCCCTGGGCCTGCCTAGCTCTGCCTAGAGTGTGTGTCCCCGTAGCAAACGGCCCTATTTCGAAAGGGCCGTTCGCTCCCAGCCAGTTTCAAAATGGCTGGGATATCGATTGCTTATGCCTGGATGAGGCATAGCAATCGATTCCCAGAGCACCAAACATTTTGCTCCGAAAGGTCAGTTTTTCCCAACCCGCTCCCTAAGCCAAACCCTAAGACTAACCCTAAACCCCCCCCTGCAGCCTAACCCTAAGCCCCCCCATAGCCTAAACCTAAGTCCCTCCTGCAGTGTAACCCTGAGTCTTCCCCCACGCAGCTTAACCCTAAATTTCCGGCGGCGGTGCTTCCGAAAGTAAATAAGTGAGTATGTGAATCGCATACTCACCCATTCATTAAAAAAAATTTCTTAGAGGGCTCGCATTCGAAATAGGGGAAAACAGCTTTCGGCTGTCCCTAATTCGCAATGCGAGCCTTTGCAGCAAGGACTCGCCCTGCAAGTAAAGATTTATTCCAGGCGCAGTGGTAGTCGTGGCCTGACTGGATAACCATCTAGGGCACCTTCATGCCCCCATTTTTCATCCTGAACATAGGTCACAGCTATCTATAACAAAATCGATTGTTACACGCCGGAGCGTGTAACGCTTACCTCAGCCGTACGATGCTGGCGCTGCCTTCCCCGTTTAGTTACACGCTGAGCGTGTAATGATCTTCAGTCCTTCCTGCGTGCAGTCTCCCTCTGTGCGCCGCTGTTCTCCCCCGGCCGTGCGCGCGTCCTGGCCGTTGCCATGGTGCCAGGACGCTTTTCCATTGAAAGGTGTGTTCAGCTGCAGCCAATGATCTGGCTTAAGCCTCTATATGAGTTTTTGTGCGGCAGCTTCACGCTGCCGATTATAGATTTTGCTGGCATTCCCTTTTCTTCTCTCTCTCTCTATTCTTATCTAGTCTAGTGCTCTTTTGATTTTTGATTGCCCCATTCCTGGCTTCTCCCCTGTTCTTGTTGTGCTCCCTTCCGTCCTCCATTCCTTGCCTCGTGTAGTGTGATTGTGTGAGAGTTGGCCCCTGTTGATCCACTGTCCGTCTGGGTGTTTGTTACCTTTTTTCACTGGGTTTCCGCTTCCTTGCTTGTTCTGTGTTTTCACCTGCACGCATAGGTTCAGTTCACCGGTGGCCGCAACCTGCCAGTAAATCTGCAGCCCAGACTGTCCCCACCATTAGGGGCTCCAGTGAAAACCAGACCTGGTTAGACTCCACGCCCTGGTGGTCTGTTCCTAACACTAGTCCATGATTGCCTACTTTTGCAAATGAATATCAGGGAGATTGTAAGAGCACTATCAATGTGTTGCACCAAAGGGATGTGTCCTGTAGCGCCAAAGAGGTGTGTCCTGTGAATAGCTCCACCCATAGGTGTATCTAGCACTGCCAGGAATGTCATTATTTATTAATTATTAAATTGTCAGTGAATACTTTCATTACTATCTTTATAGAAAAGCTAAAAATGACGCTGCAGCTGATTAACAAGATTCTTTCATTACAACTTGGCCTCCATGAAATTGGTCATCTCCATAGACCTCAATGGATGAAATTAGAATCAGGGAGATTACCAAACACTTCAGGGAGTCAGGGAGATCACCCAATCTTCAGGGAGTCTCCCTGATATACAGGGAGAGTTGGCAACTATGCACTAGTCCCCGCTGCATAACATCAATGAGTCTGCGAGACTGAAATACACACCAGTATTGTCAGGTGTCAGCTCCTTCCCTGGTAGCATGATATCGTTTTTCCAGCAATACTGTTAGTAATGGCAATTACAAAGTCATATGCAGTACTTGGCAGCATGATTATGCTATTGGTTGATCAGTCACTGGCTAGACATAACAAACATCCGAGCAATACATTGACAGCTTACCTCCCTGACACATGGGAAAATCATATTAAACAATTGAATGTTGTATGGTGTGGCAGGCCTATTCATCACCTTTTTCCAGTAACACCTGTCAGGTGTGCATGAATAGCAGAGTTTATAAAGAACACAGCACTGCTGGAAATGGTTTTTAAACATTGGCAAACAAGCACAATATACAACAAAAGCAACTGTATTCTGATTCTGTCTTACTGGCCTTTCTGCCTTTCCTCTTTCATAACCTCTTCCCAGAGTCCTTCAGTATAAAGGAACTGTGACACATAACTCCAAAAACGGTTACCATGGTAACACTGAAGTCAGTTCAATCCTTATTCCATGGACAGAATGGTGATGTGGGCATACTCTCTGTGGGTAGGTGTGATTTTTAAATATACTGCAAGCTGCTGTTGATTTTTTTCAAGCCCTCTGTCTTATTTTACATATGAATGTTAATAGTGCATGGTAATTAAAAAAATATATACTTTGGAATATTTAGGCAAAATAATGAACTTTTTCCTGTAAAATAAAATTGCCCTAAGATGGTTCTTGATCATATATTGGCATAATTGCAACCAAGGGTTTTTATAGAGGTCATGACAGACAGATATTTCAAAAATCATTTTGCTTTTTCAAGAGGGTAAATTATTCCTTATAATATATGTTTCAATTTAATTCAAAGCAAGGTCAAAGGGTATCTTCAATAATGATTCTAAAGTAGAAAAAAATGGAGATATTGCCATAAACTAATTTATCTAACATTGCTGGATTGCACTTGATGGATGATAGCTAGAATCTGATTGGTTGTTGTAGGCAACTGGTCCTCTTTATGAGCTTGAATAGAGATTGCAGCATTTGCAATTTGCCATTGAGGCACCCAGCTGCCATTTCATGTCATTTAGGTTTTTTTTATAAACATGTCCAAATTCCACCATCTGTCTTAGGAGAGAACATTTGTGAGGGAGCAGATTTTGGCATAGGCAGAAATAAGGATTCCTTAAGAAAATAATAATAATGCATTTTTCTATGTAGCTGGGTACTGTAGGAAGGGGTTTCAAGGGGAATTCTATGTTGTGATGGATTTTAAAGTTTACAAAAAGACTTGAACTTGAGCGTTCAGGTCCTGATCTTTTATGTACTCATATTGCACTCTCTCTCTCTCTCTCTTTCTCTCTCTCATCAGTGATTGCTCCTGCGCTGGGCAGCACTTCTGCAGACCCTGCTTTTCCCAATGTCCCCACTGTATTGTATTGGTTGTGAGCCTAGCTTCTCTCCACCTGTTCTCCAGATCCTATCTCCAGATGGGTGTGGGTCCCCTTTGTGAAGGGACAATGTCAATAGGGCCGTTGACCTACTGGCTGGGCAAATGATTGAAATAGGAATAGCATTCGATCCCTGGAGCACCTGACCCTAACACCTCTCTTCCCTGCAGACTAACCCTAAGTCTCCCTTCCCCGCGATCTAACCTTTAGCCCCCTTCCCCACAGACTAACCCTAAGTCTTCCTTCCCTGCAGCCTGACCCTAACCCCCCTTCCATGGCCCTAAACCTAACCCTCCCTTCCCCATAGCCTAACCCTAATCCCACCTTACCCACCTCTCTGGTGGTCCGACGGCTTCCAAAAAGGAATGGATGAGTATGCCAATCACATGCTCACCTACTTATAAAAAAAAAAAAAAAAAATATCTAAAATGACTGTCATTTGAAATAGAGACAGCTGAAAACTCCCACCGCTCCCGATGATCCTATTATAAGAGATAGGACTTAGCTGTACAACGATCCCCCGGGTGCAGCTGTCAGGACCTTTGGATTTTCTCTTTTGCATATCCTAAACACCCTTCACCTTTATAACAGCTAACCTGTGGACCAATCTGCACCTAACTCTCCTGTCCAACCCGTGAAACTACCCTCCATGCTGAACCATGCTCTTGCTACTTTGATAGAAATATTTCCCAAATTGTCTAATAAGTTTTTGTGGTATGACAGGACAGAATTAAAGGTGTGTACATGCCATTGTAGAGTGCGTATGGGAGGGACTATCAGAGTATTGGATAAGCCATTGATATGATTCTTCTCACAACTTGACAACCTTTCTGATGGTGTGACTATCTCCTCAGTCCCACTGAGATGTGGTTAGGAATGTAGGGCCAGATCCAGACTTGCGTCCGCTACCCCACTTATACATTCAAAGGACAGGGGGAGCTCATTCCCCTCTCCCGTTTGTTCTGCCCGACCCCCACACATACGGAAAGCGTGCAGGGGTCCGTAGTCATTTTCCAGACATTGGGGTAAATCCAGACCTACGGCCTAGTTACGTTACAACGCGTATTTATGCTAGAGTAATTACTTTTCACTCCCCTCGCTCGTATATACTTTGGCCGTTTTACGCTGCCCAAACCCTACCTTAACTTTTGATAGCGTAAGTGCTGACATACGTAATGGATTTACGTACGTGACGGCCTAACCCGGCCCATGCTGTCTAATTTAAATGCCTCCCTGCGCCTACAATTACGGGTGTCGTATTGATGCCCCCGCTCCTTCATTCATAGTTACGCTGATGGTATGTATGTTCAGCGTTACGTGGCATAACACCGTGCGCATGGGCCCTAAATACAAATGGGTGATTTTACGTCATCAGCTAGCGTAAATAGGCTATCAAGCTTAGCTCAGGATCTGGCCCATTATGTCAATACGATCCACATCAACATGGTGACAGTATCATTTATATATGGACAGCATAAGTGTTGACATATTCAGTATCTGAAAACCGTACCCAATCCTGTGGTTATACATCTAATCCCAATCCTGATATTCTGCAGGAAATATACAGGATGAATGAAGAAGGATGCAACTGGCTGGAGATTGGTATTTGGAAGATGTAATTATTTGTCTCTGTTTGTATTTTCTTCAGCTGGGAAATAGTTACTAGAGACTTTTACAGCACCGCTAATAACTGAATTCCTTCAGTAACAGGCCAGAGTATATTAGAAAGAGGAAAAAATAAAAGCCATATCTTGATAACATTCGGGCTACCTGATCCTTTAACAAATTCCCCTGATCTCTACACCATCTCTGTAATAAAACATAACACTTCCTGTGCATTGTGCGTGTCTGAGAAATTGCTATTTTATTTGAAATGCCTAGTAATATTTTAATATCTCATAGAGAATACATGTTTCCCAGAAATAAGTTTACTAATCGCTCCCTTATTTTGTGCAGACAAGTACATCAAGATAAGAAAACTGTCAGAAATAATTTGTTGCGGCGTTCAAACAGAGAGAACTAATCAGGAATGACGCAGAGACGCGACGTTAAACATATTCCCTAGCAGTCTCCCATTAGCACTGTTTATGCCAAAATATCACTGTCCAAAATATGTCAGCTTACTTCACTGTGCTCTCCAAGTAAACGTCTCATCACATTAGGAGTGTTCTTATCCTACATTTGACACTTGTGCACTGGTAAGATATCACCACAAACTTTTCTCCACTAAAATAGCGTAATAACAAAGGGAAATCTTTCTAGAATCATAAGTAAGGGCAAAACAGGTACAAATGTACACAGAAAGCGAGTTGGCATGTGAGGGGGGGAGATTTAAACTTTGAAAACAAAACTAGAGTTGAGAGTTGACGGTTACTGGCTCAACTCTAATTTAGAGATGATCAAAAAGTATTGAATCCATACCAACGAAGGGGGTGTTTTCCCATAGCTAGTATCAGAAATTGCCCCTCTGTCTGTAAGCGCCTTTTCACCAGCCCGATGCACTGGAATGAATATGGTCCAAAACAGAGCGGCACTCCAAGGATTTAAACACCGTTGAGTGATTCTGTTTTGTT
>WWET01000386.1:70842-96906 GCA_011038615.1 Limnodynastes dumerilii
ATATATATATATACACATACTTTATATATAATAAGCAAAAGGAAATCGCTCTCCAGTCATATAATCACAATAGTTGCTCCCACCTCAGCTCAAAAAGCACATATACACAAAGTTTATGCTTTTATTGCATTATTTAAGAGTTCTCAATATTAAAATACATGATATATGACCAAAAGTTGGGACTTTGACAGTATAGAGTTAAGATCACCAAACAGAGAAGCCTTGTAAGTGGCTGGTGGCTTATCATATATTTGCAGATGTATGTAACTGATTCTCTGACTTTTATTTTTAAGATAGAATATGATGGTTGGTTACTGATTAATTGCAAGAGTTCTGGGGTGTCTTTTTTTTGTGTGTTCGTGTGTATATATATATATATTACAGTAAGAACTCATGTGCTATCCTGATTGCACTATTCCCATTTTATATAGGGACATCTTATGATAGTATACTCCATATGAGCGAGCAGAGTAGCCTCCTCTCATCCTATGGATGCTTCGGGATTTGGCATCAGATCTTCAATCTTGCTGCGCTCAGAGTTCTTAGCGCGGCAGTAGTGGAGGTCCAATGGATCCAGTCCAAAGCTGTGGAGTATGTACTTTCTATGTAAAGTGCTTTCCTTACATGTAAGAGATTGCAAATTCTTTGAAGCCCTCACATTGCAGCATGGTTTTGCCAAGGTGCACCTGTTTTGCCTTTACTCTCAAATTCTGGATCAGCCTCTTCTTGTCTTGCTCAATTTAGGTCCTTAGGAGCTTGCAGTGTTGCCAGACATGATGAAAATCATACAAAGACAGCAAAAATTGTCCGCCACTCAGCGGATTGACAGTGGATTGAATTCATTCAGGTAAAGTGTAAATCCCGAATGATTCCAGACCAATCCTCATGATCTCTTACGTAATCAGTATCGAGTATAGCATTGGTTTTGGAAATGGTAAGATGACAAAAAATAAAAGGTGGGTATTAAGAGCATGGCATTAAGCAAATGGAGCTTTAAGGAAATATGCGTGGGACTTGCGCTGTACCAGGGTGCTGCCTCTATATAGTACTAGCTGGGAATTCCTTTACCCAGAAAAATAGATACTGAGCATCTCAGTATCTATTTTTCTGGGTAAAGGGATTCCCAGCTAGTACTATATAAATGTAGCTTTAAGCCTTTACATATGGGGGGAAAATGGTTATAACTCAAATTGTATCCATTCCCCTATAATTAGTATGTTGCAAAAGATTCTAATATTGGCTCAGAACCAGAGTATTACACAACAACAAAAAAGGAGCAAATCTGCACCTTGGTAAAATCATGTTAAACTGCAAGGGAGGAAAATGTAAAAAGTGCAAGCAGATTGTGTTAAGAGGTGAAAAAATTTCTGCTCTGTCTTTGTTTGCAATTAGCTAAATCAGCCAGTGTGTCCCTGGCATGTATAACAATGAAACTGATTTGCACCCCTCACATTGCAGCATGGTTTTCCAGCTGCATCTTTTGGTGCAATTACTATGTTTATAATCCTTAGCCCTGCACACCTGTTTATATTAGCTTTGATAATCATGCTAGGTGACTTATGTTAGTATAGCTGTCACCTGTACCTATGGGTCCTGTTTCCTAAAGGTCTTCAGATTCTTTTCCCCAGGAGAGGTATCTGCTACTATAACCCAGCATCATGGAGGAATGACAGATTTGGGCTTGATAGATGACCATTAACATCAGCACCCTTGATAATGATACAAGGAAACATTGGCAATTTGTTACATGTTTAGTGTCATTTAATTACTTGATAATAGGATTTTATAGCATTTGAGGCCCTTAGAAATTGGAAAGGAAATCCCAACAGGACAGTTGCTATGTTTTACTTCCAAGCTGGTTTGTTTTAAGAGGTCATTTAGAACAGATGGCTGTTAGTTTTAGAACAGAAGAAATGTCCCTGGCCTCCATAAATACATGACACTCCATATGGGATCTCTTAAATTATTAGAGACTTCAGCTAAGTGTCAATTAAATGAATCCTAAACTAGTAATCTCATTACAACATCCTCAGAGACAGGAGGGTTTTGTTTTTCTTGTTTGAGGTACATATTATTCCATTATTGTTAAAGCGATGTTCCACTATCACTTGTTAACTATCAACAATTTCTCGATGCTGGGTCTCTGGACACCGCTAAGCTTTATTTTGATAGCAACGCCCCATCTCCTGTCCCAGCCATTCTTAGCATTTGTTACTTGTTTGGCTTCCAAGGCACAAGGGATTGACTGAGCTGCGGCTCCTGCATAGTTCAGTACTATGCAGGAGCTGCAAATTAACTGATTACGTGACTGACTTAGTAATATAACTAAGTGCCACTTCAGGGGATTAGCTGAGCATCAATTCCACAATACATAAGCTGACGAGAGACAAATCAAATCCTGTATCAGTGATTATTTGTACTGTTTAGCTGATCAGATATTAGGAATATGACAGCAGAGTGGCTAAGCAGTACAAGTAAGCACCATTGCAGTGGATTAGCTGAGCAGCGGCTTGTGTATTCTGCCCATATGCCCTGGCTAACCCTGCCTAATGGTAGCACTGGGCCTGTGTAAATCACAATACTGAATCATTTATAGGAAGGGTTAATTAAACAATCAATTTTTTTTATTTATTATTATTATTATTATTATTTATGTATTTATAAAATATGATGAAGATAGATGACTTACGGAAGTGCTCTTTGTAGGTCGGGGCTGTGTGAACGTACTGTACTCATGACAGATGTTTTGCATTGGATCTCTGAACGTTTGGAATTGGTTTCCGTACATTTCCCGTATGTCAGGTCATGCAACCACTCCATATGTGCGAGACTATGCAATGTGGACGGGGGAGGCATTCAAATTGTAAGTATGGACTGGGTTAGGAATATCCATACGTCAAAGCATGTCAACCAAGCAGTGATATTTGCAAAGAAGTTAAGGTAGGGTTATGGATGCGTAGGTCAGCTAAAATCCGCACATGGGGCTGGATCCAGGCTTAAGTAAGTGCTTGAAATTGTCTAGTAATATGTTTTGCATCCCTCTAATGGAAAGTTGGCAAGATGCAATTTTTTTTAATATAAAATGATTATTATTTTTTTTTATCTATCAGATAGATAGATAGATAGATAGATAGATAGATAGATAGATAGATAGATAGATAAAAAAAAATTATAATAATTTTATATAAAAAAAATTGCATCTTGCCAACTTTCCATTAGAGGGATGCAAAACATATTACTAGACAATTTCAAGCACTTACTTAAGCCTGGATCCAGCCCCATGTGCGGATTTTAGCTGACCTACGCATCCATAACCCTACCTTAACTTCTTTGCAAATATCACTGCTTGGTTGACATGCTTTGACGTATGGATATTCCTAACCCAGTCCATACTTACAATTTGAATGCCTCCCCCGTCCACATTGCATAGTCTCGCACATATGGAGTGGTTGCATGACCTGACATACGGGAAATGTACGGAAACCAATTCCAAACGTTCAGAGATCCAATGCAAAACATCTGTCATGAGTACAGTACGTTCACACAGCCCCGACCTACAAAGAGCACTTCCGTAAGTCATCTATCTTCATCATATTTTATAAATACATAAATAATAATAATAATAATAATAAATAAAAAAAATTGATTGTTTAATTAACCCTTCCTATAAATGATTCAGTATTGTGATTTACACAGGCCCAGTGCTACCATTAGGCAGGGTTAGCCAGGGCATATGGGCAGAACACACAAGCCGCTGCTCAGCTAATCCACTGCAATGGTGCTTACTTGTACTGCTTAGCCACTCTGCTGTCATATTCCTAATATCTGATCAGCTAAACAGTACAAATAATCACTGATACAGGATTTGATTTGTCTCTCGTCAGCTTATGTATTGTGGAATTGATGCTCAGCTAATCCCCTGAAGTGGCACTTAGTTATATTACTAAGTCAGTCACGTAATCAGTTAATTTGCAGCTCCTCCAGAACACACCAGGCTAAAATTGTAAAAATTTTGCCCACTGCCTAAAAAGCTGGCTTTTTAGGCAGTGGCAATGTGAACGCAGCATAAGAGAACTTTTATGCTAATTTTGTAGACCCTAAATTCTCCCCCAGGATGCTCCAGCAACACCTCTCTCTTCTTGCACTTCCCAAGGTCCTCTGAACCAGTAAACAGCAGTGTGTCATGATTTGCAGGAAAGTCGGTACAGAAATCTGGACAGAACGCATAGAAAGGGATTGTCCACTTGTGATAGGAACCCAACTCCTCTGTCAGATGTGCTATTGCACCTATGTCTGCATGGGTCATAAATCTGAATCCAGTGCATTGTCTAGTAATATGTTTTGCATCCCTCTAATGGAAAGTTGGCAAGATGCAATTTTTTTTATATAAAATTATAATTTTTTTTTCCATCTATCTATCTATCTATCTATCTATCTATCTATCTATCTATCTATCTATCTATCTATTCTATCTATCTATCTATCTATCTATCTATCTATCTATCTAATTGTTATTAAGTAAAGTAGCTAGATTTAACTTTTAAGCAAGAATCAAAATAAAAATAAATAAGAAGCATCACTGAGATGACAAGTCTTATTTTTAATTAAGGCTGTTGAAGTGTTTTAAATTTCAAATTGTTTTCTTTTAACGGCTGAGTGGGAAGGAAATATGTTAAAGTTCTATAGAGGGAATCACCTTACTTAGCTGACATATGCTCAAATAATAACATGACAGCTCCGTCAGCTGGAAGAATCTTCTGCTTTACTGTGTGAGTCACAATGCTATAAAGATTTCTCCCACAAAGTGCTCTCTTGAATCTGTTTTCATATATAGGGTCATCAATAGAGGCCTTAAATTAAATTAAACTCCTTGTTTTGTTGGTCACAGGTGTAGCTGTACATGGAATATTGTTTATACCAAGGCTCAAAGTGAGGGGGTATACGGGGGTATGCCATACCGTCACTTCTCCCACTGATTTCATTGAAAAGCTATAAATCTCTATTCACTTCTATTATTTCTATGTTTTTATACTGCCACTTCTAAATGTCCACTTCGACTATTGGTTTATACTTTATAGCAGCTTGGCCAACCTGTGGCTTTCCAGGTGTTGTGATACTATTATTCCCAGCATGTTTTGTCAGTTATCAACAGGCAAGGGGGAAGGGGGAGCACTTTATAATAACTCAGAGATCCGACAGCAGGTTGCTTATGGAGAGAACTTAGCACTTAGCTCTCTAGTCAAGGAGCAGATGCACTTGCTGGCTGGATCCAAGACACTGGTACACAGGGTCACCCTTAGCATTTGAGAGTCCGAGGCAAAAGCATAATCAAAGCCTCCCATCTTCTATCTGAAGCAGAAGCTGATTAATTGTTTATAACCAATTAATCAGCTGCATTCAATTGGTGCATGCCCAGTTCTGATGTTGTTCTGCGGAAATCGTAGAATGGCGACAATCCTGTTCATGCGCTGGATGGAGGAAGAGAGGGGGCCTCCAAGGAGACTCTGCCCAGGCCCATTCCTCCCCTTCCTCCCACAATGTAGCCACAGGTTCTGGTATTTTGTACCATATGTTATTCTCATATTAGTAACTGTGGGGCATTTTAAGAACTGGGGCTCCCACGTCAGAAGTACCACATAATAAAATATTCAGTGTTCGGGGGCGTGGTCTGACCGCTGAGGAGAACGGTTGCAGAGGTATAGAGCTCCTCAGTCACCCTGCTTTAAAATACCCTTTTGAGGGTCAGATTTGGAGTACCATTAGGCTCTTCCCCCTGGTACCACTCTTGCCCTACCTGTGCTCGGACCGAGACCACCGCGAACCCTCCATGCGGCGGTCCGGAGCTCCCCAGGAGAGACAGGCTGGTCCTACCCCTGCTAGGCCCTGTGGCCTTCCAACCCCATTTCACCCCAGTTGGGCCTCCTGGGTATTGGGTATGGGCATCTGACATCCCGTGGTGGCCTCCGCTATACCACACTGCTTTCTGGACACTCACCGACGGACAGGCCGGGTGACAACGGAGTCCCACAGCGTGGCCGCCTTCTTCTTCCCCGAATGGTTCGGAGTCCTGCTGACCGCTGAGGATAGATGCTGGTCCTGCCTCCTCCCTGCATCCAGCCTGCACAGGGGTAAAGTAGAGGCCGGGATACTTACCCCACCGTTTAACTAGTCCAGTCCTGCCTGATGGCCCAGCGGCATCCATTTCCCCTGCTCTGCCGCCGCCATCTTGGGCACAAGAACCCCCACACGCGGTGTGTGCGTGGGTGAAGTCAGCAGCCCGGAGCCCTGGGTGCCTCAGCGGGGGCTGTAATTGTCCCTGAGGAGTTTGCCATCGGGGGACACAGCCAGAGACGCTTTGGAGGAGCAGCTGCTGCACAGGGGCATCCTCCCTTTGCCTCCACTCTCCCTACTCCCTGACTGTTGGAGTGTGGGGGGGGGGGCTGTTATCCCTCTGAGGGACTTCCACCCAATGGATACCCAAACACCTGCTCTCATACTCACTACTGGGGGATCCCCTAACCCTGCAGGGTCTCTCCCTCTATAGTGCTTCCTAACAGTTTGGAGTGCCATATTTGCTTTTACCACCAGAGGGCACCGAACGCCCACAAGAGACCTGAAACTCAACTTCCCTGTTTTTGTGTCAGACCTTTCATCATACCACCTTTCTCCATGTCCTCCTACTCCCAGCGGCGGCCGGGGATCTGACGCTACTTTGAACTTTATACCCAGAGGCTCTCCCTCACCACAGTGGCGCCGCCAGCTGCCAGGTCCTGAGAGCTGTATAGGAGGCAGATCTCCACTGTCCCATATTATGGCCCTGTAAACCCCCCCAAGGAGATGACCAGTGTGTGACCCCTTGTTCTTGAGGCCCAGTTGCTTCATCCTTTACCTGTGACGCTCTGCTGAGCCCTGCAACATGCCCCGACAACATAAGCATTTAAGCTCCCAGGGTACACTCCCATTCCTTAAGAAAACCCAACCCGGCTCCTCTGCCAGCATGCCTTCCATGTCTCCGGAACGGGGTATTCCTGAAGATGAATCGGAGGACATGTCAGACCCTTCCACCAAGGCAGACATTGCTGCAATTCTCTCTGAAATGCGTAATGTTCAACACTCCATTACGGTTGAGATGAACAAAGCCATGGCTGACCTCCGCTCAGAGATCACGAGGTGGGAAATCGGGTGGACACCTTAGAGCACTTACACGATGACCTTCTCTGATCCCAGCACAATACGGGTCAAGAGCTAGCCCAAATCCAGAGTGACATTCTCCTTCTGGCTGACAAGTAGGAAGATGCGGAAAACAGGAACAGGTGCAACAACCTTAGGATCCGCAACATCCCAGAATCAATTGAAGGTCCTCAACTAGAAGACTTCCTATTATGGCTCTTCAGACAGCTGGCACCTTCCGTGCCCGACGACATGCTCCTTATGGACAGGGCTCACCGGGCTCTCCGCCCACGCTCACAGGATGACAACATTCCTAGAGATGTAATTGTCCGCCACCATTTCTTTAAAGCTAAGGACCAAGTGTACAATGCTGCCCGCACCAAGTCTTCCATCACAATTGCAGATACGGTTGTGCAGATATTCCAGGATATTGCACCCTTGACACTGGCCAAGCGCAGGGAATTGAAGGACATCACCCAGATCTTGCGGGACAACTCCATCAGATACAGATGGGGCTTCCCCTTCTCCCTTCAGGTGCGCAAGGACGGCAGGATCCTTTCGGCACGCACCCAGGATGAAGCTGTGAATATCCTCCGCCAACTTAACCTGCCCATTCTAGACATCAACCAACCCCACCCTTCTACTCCAGCTTCGCCTCCTCCACTCCCACAACGTACTCCAAAGCCCTTGTGGAACACAGTCACATCAAAGCGGCCATCCAAAGCACCCACTTGAACTGCGGCTACCTCGATCCCACAAGTTAGGTCTTCTTACAGGACTACTCCACTGGACACGACGAGTTCCTGGGCCTTTCTGGCTTTACTTCACAGGACTGTTCAGGTTTTCTCTATATCCTCCTCTATGTTTAGTTCATAGGGTATCTGTTGTGCCCGTTAGTCTATTGGAGGGAACAAGGGGCCCACAGTACGCTGCTTCCCCTCTGGCAGCTTTGTTATTAGTCTTACTACTCTACTGGGCTCCCCAGGATGCCTCTCCCGGTGTACCCGGGGGCCCCGGTGTTATTTCTTTTTCTATTACTATTTTTACAGTGTTATTTAGTTGCATGTCCACTTGTATATGGGTATTTGGGGGTCCTGGGTAGGTTTCTCCTGACTTCAGGCTCCCACACATTTTCATCCCATTACTAGTAGGGCCTGGTAGACTTTGACACCTCCCGTCTGGGCCTCTCTCTCCCCCTTCCCCCCCCAACGAACGCAGAGTTCTTTATGATACATATAGCTAACCATCTCACACTGGTCATTTCCCCCCTCACACTCACTCCCTAGTTCCACACCCAGCGGGGTCTCTTTAGGAGACCTTACCGCACACTTTGCCGGCCATGAGGGCCACCCCCGGATGCACGAACCCTGTCCACTCCCTACGTGGTGATCCGAACACTAGGCCTAGACACGAGATTGCCTAACTGCCTAGTTCCACCCCAACCCTCGCTACCCCGTTTTTCACCCGAATCACGAGTCAGCTACATTGGCCTCTGAACCTCCCCACTTATACTTCATCACGCACTCTCATTCCACACCTGCCCATGGGAGTAAGGATCGTATCACTCAACACTAAAGGCTTGAACTGTCCCCAAAAACGCGCCTCCTTGTTTAACACGTTAAAACGCCTTAAGGTGGTGTTTATCCAGGAGACACACTTCATGGGGTCCAGCCACCCGGAGTTTCACTCCAAGAGATACCTGCAGTCCTTTCACGCCTGCGACCCTAGCCACAAGAAGAAAGGGGTAGCTATTCTTTGTGGCTAACACTGCTCAATTCACTCCTGTCTCAACTCACTCTGATCCCGAGGGCCAATTTCGGTAGGTGAACTGGATGGCACCCTGTACACCTTTGCCAACATTTATGCTCCCAACCAGGGTCAGGCATCCTTCTTCCATCCATTTGCAGATACACTCTCAACTCACAGGAACGGTGGGGTGATCCTGGCGGGAGACTTCAATGCTGTCCCAGACTGCCACCTGGACAGGTCTTCCCCCCCACCATCTGCCTCGAGATCTCAGACCCTCAGAAATTCAAAAGCCCTCCAAAACCTCTTATCCCAACATCTCTTATTCGATGCTTGGCGCATACATTATCCAACGAGCAGAGATTATACCTACTACTCCGCTATATACAAGGTATATACTTGACTTGACCTAATATGCCTGAGCGTGGAACCAGCCCAACGTTTGTTCAAAATTGATATACTCCCGCGGCCCTGGTCCGACCATGGCCCAGTCGTGGCGGACCTGGATTGCTCTCAAGCTTTTTCACGTCCCTTCCAATGGTGCCTTAATGATAGGTTATTACTAAATCCCCAGTCACGTTTGCAGTTGCAAACAGAAATAGAGTCATACTTTGCCATCAACTCCCCGACATCCCCTCCCATGGTGGTCTGGGATGCCCACAAAGCTGTACTGAGGGGTTCCCTGATCCAGCTGGCCTCGCAAGCTAAAAAACTTAGATCCCAAAGACTACAGGAACTGACGTCACAACTCGCTCACCTCGATAGGCAACACAAATCCTCGGGCTCCGAGGAGGTATATAAACAGCTGAAAGCCGTTAGAGGCGAACTAAATATGCTCCTAGCCCGCCAAGCAGAGAACTCCCTTAGATGGCTTCAACATGCTCCTAGCCCGCCAAGCAGAGAACTCCCTTAGATGGCTTCAACAGACATTTTATGAAAAAGGGGACAAGGCAGACAGATTGTTGGCTTCCAGGCTCCACCGTAAAGCTTCCAGGAGCAATGTCCTAGCCCTTAAATCCGCAGGGGGTAACACCATCCGTGACCCCATAGGCATCACCTCGCACTTCCTCGATTTTTACTCCACGCTATACAATAGATCTCGTCATGAGAATACCCCTCCCCTAACCCACAGTTAGTGCAAGACTTTCTACAAACGTGTAACCTCCCTAGACTAAACAATCAAACCGCCGCCGCCCTGAGTGCACCAATCACAGATGAGGAGGTCCTAGACGTGATAAAAAATCTAAAATCCTCTAAGGCCCCAGGGTCAGACGGCTTTTCTGCCCCCTACTATAAAACCTTTGCTAGCATTCTAACCCCACACTTGGTTTCACTGTTCAACGAAGTACTAAACGGAGGGTCATTTTCAAGGGAGGCGTTAGAGGCCCGCATTATCGTTATCCCCAAGGAGGGGAATCCCACTAATTGTGCCCACTACCGCCCTATATCTTTACTTAACGTTGATATCAAACTGTATGCCAAAATCCGTGCCACGAGACTAAATGGGGTCCTTCCCCATCTGATACATGCCAACCAAGTGGGCTTTATCCCCGGGAGGCAGGCGCGAGACAACACTCGCTGAGTAATTAGCTTGATCCACACCATCAACTCACGCCGCATACCGACACTCCTACTATCCCTAGACGCTGAAAAGGCGTTCGACCGCATTGATTGGTCATTTATGCTAGCAACGCTTCGCCGCTTCGGTTTCGAGGGGAACTTTGTTAGGGGTATCCAGGCACTTTATATATCGCCGTCTGCGAAGGTCTCGGTTAATGGGGTACTCTCCCCCGCATTAGACATCACCAACGGTACCAGACAGGGTTGCCCCTTATCGCCCTTGATTTTTGCGTTGGTCATCGAACCCCTCGCGGCAAAAATTAGATCTGCACGGGATGTCATGGGGGTGGAGGTGGGGGGAGATGAATATAAAATTTTGCTTTTCGCAGACGATGTTCTTCTCACCCTCACCTCTCCTCATACCTCCCTCCCAAACCTCTACACTATCCTTGAGCAATACGGTTCCCTCTCGGGTTATAAAATTAACCTTGCTAAAACCGAAGCGCTTCCCATACACATCCCCTGGCCTCGTGTCAACCAATTAAAAAGTAACTTCTCCTTTCGCTGGTGTCGGGACAAAATAAAATATCTGGGGGTCTATATCACAAGTGAGTACAGTACCCTTTTCCAGGCTAATTTCCCTCCCCTTCTTAAATCCATTAAAGTGGATATGTCCAGGTGGCAGTCACTATATATCTCCTGGCTGGGCAGAATAGTGGCTCTAAAAATGAACGTCCTGCCACGATTACTCTACCTCTTTGCCCTCCCTGTGCTGGTTCCCAGACATACACTAATCCAAATTCACAGATGGTTTATCCAATTCGTGTGGTGTAAAAAGCAGCTTTACAAATTTGTGCAGACCAATAGACAATGGCAGACGGGGTTTCCCTGACATTCGTTTGTACTACTTGGCCTCTCATGTAGACCAAGCTATGGCCTGGTTTGCTGCCAAGAGGGGCCCAAGATGGCTGGGGTTGAAGGCTGCTGCATGCAGCGTCTCCACATTGGCTGCATCCCTGGGGCTCCCCTCTCATAGGAGACCGAAAGCCACGACACTCCACCCGGTGGTGGGCTTTACTCTCCAGGTCTGGGACCACTGCCGGACCTCTTTCGAAACTACCTCTTTTCCCTCGCCCATTACTTCACTATGGGATAACCCTGACTTCCCTCCTGGCTGCCATCCAGGGTCATTTTCGAGCTGGCGCTCCTCGGGCATACAAGTGCTGAGAGACATAACTGATGATAATGGCTGTGTGACCCTGGATACACTGCGGACTAGGTGTGGGCTCCGGGTGGCTGGTCTTTTCGAGTATTTGCAAGTCCGTCATTTAATTTCCTCCCTACCCATGTCATCGATCAAAAGGCGTGCTACCACGATCGAATCTTTAGGGCAGAAAATGATATCTACCCTATATTCCACCCTGCTCTCCCATAAGCTTAGCTCCAATCCGAAACATGAATTGGCCTGGGACAGGGACCTAGGGGAACCTCCATTAGAGGACACGTGGCCCCAATACGGGAACGTCTATCTAAGGTCTCCCTTTCTATACTAATCCAAGAAAATATGTTCAAGGTGTACTGTAGGTGGTACTTGGTCCCCTCAAGATTGAGCCGTATGTACAGGACAACTTCATCACTCTGCTGGCGGGGCTGTGGGGGGGAGGGCTCTTTCCTACACATATGGTGGAGCTGCCCTAAAATCTCTGTTTATTGGTCTTCGGTGGCCACCCTGCTCTCTCAGATCTTACAAATACCTATCACTAAATGCCCATGGTCCTTTCTCTTGGGGTTTCCAATTGAGAATTTGACATTGCATTGTGACAGGTTGGTTACGCAAATATTGAACGCAGCCCACTGTTTAATTGCTAATCATTGGAAACACTCTGAGCCCCCCTCCTCCCCCCAACTAATTAATAAGATATGGCACTTAGCTACAATGGAGAAGATATCTGCCTACCTACATAACAGGACGCACATCTTTATTAGCGTTTGGTCCCCCTGGTTCTCCCTCCAACACACTCCACAGGTATCTTTGACAGCCCCGAGCTTTGGGAGTCTCTTTCTCTGACCAGTTCCCCAGTGATTCTCCTCAATGCTGACAGTGTTTTCTCTAGACACATAAGTAGGGCAATCCTTCCGCAAATTCCGGTTTCAGCTGACTCTCCCCCCCCCCCAGTTCCCCCCACCCATCATCTAAGCGAGGTATCTGTATGTATATTCTAGTATTCAGTTTTTGTTATGCAAATGCTCTTTAATTAAGTAACACAATGTTTAAAGATTTAGCAAACAGGAAGATTTACAAATAGCCCCAAAAAAATAAATAAAAAATAAATAGCTAAATTAATATAATAAAATAAATAAACAGAAAATAAAGTGATGTCAACAACATGGCCGACGGCATACCGCACGGATAAGCTCTTGCTAACGTTGATACTCTTCCCGGCCAGATATTGTTCTACTTCACGTCTGGTCTGATATATTGTTCTGTACTTGATACTTGCCTCTAGAGTTGTTTTGGTAGTACCTCTGTATATTGTACCTTCTATGTGGTGCCATGCATGTTATTGTTTGTTCACCAATAAAAACTAATTATACAAAAAAAAATAGTTTATTTATAGTTCAGTGTTTATTTTCTGATTTATGAAGATGTAAAGAAAGCTAAATCTGGTCAGTGCCAAAACCATTGTTTAGAAAAGCCTTAAGGAGAGATTAAGGATAAAGCCTTAGCCAGTGTCACCCAGGGCTACCACCAAGAGGGTGGTACCACCAGTTACAGAATTCTGGGAAGGGGTTGCGAGGAGGGGCCAGGACTTCTAACTCTTTTTTTTACAGCAGCCATAGCCAGCTGCATAGGATGAAAGACGTCATTAATCTCACAGACAAAGAAAATGTCCTGACTGGCAGGGAAGATAAGCTGCCTGCACATAATGAATAAAGATTAAGGTAAATAAAACCGTATCATCGCCTCTTTCCTTGTACATTACTGCGTGCGGTCTTTAAAGACCGCACAACGCTATTTATGTACCGACCTGCTACGTAAATAGCTTAAATGACCTACTATGCATGCGTAGTAGGTCATTTCGGTCAAATACGCACTTAAGAAATAGAAGCTTCTTAAGTGTGAATCAAGCCCGGGCTAACTAAATAGTTTCCTCCAGTGTTAATAAAAAAAATCAACAATAGTTTAATCAAGTTTTAAAATTACAGACAGCACAATTACATACTCTACTTTTAGTAGTTTCATCCAGTGTTAAAACTAATAAAAAAATTACTTAGATTTGTTTCCCCATTTTTAAAAAGAAGACATACAGTAGTACTTATTATTGCTTACTGTCATAGGGCTGGATCCACACATAGGAACGATTGCCAAGGTGCATAAGTGGGCTGAATGGACTGGATGGCGCATACTAACAAACTAACATAACAACCATCGTATGGAACTAAGGGGCTGATTCAGACTAATGCTCGCCGCCATAGTCATGGCGGGCGTAAACGAAAGATCGGCTGTTTAGCCGATCTGCGCATGCGCCGGGCAGATGTTGCCCAGCGTAGTTAGAGATTTTCTTTAGGGAGGATAGGGCGTCCGTGACTGCAGTCATTACGGATGAAGGGGCGTTCCTAGGATGCCGTAACTACGCTGCAGTTAGGGTAGCCTTCAGCCGGCGTAACAGTGTGTAATTATGTTGGGACAGGGGGAGTGTCAGGGGGAGTGCATAGATGTTACGCTGAGTGTTAGCACGCTCAACGCAACATCGTAGGTCTGGATCAAGCCCTAAGTTCCATACAATTGCATTTAAACTCTAAGGTGCTGTGTTTCCCATCTGCCTGCTAAGGTGGGCGGGGGTAAGTATGTTAATTGTACAGTGTTGGTGTCACCACCCATATACGAGTAGATCAGCGGTCGGACGGACCACTGATCCGCAAGTGTGACTTAAGGCTGCCTTATGGGATAAGTCACACTTGTTATGCACAAGAGAGAAGAATGTGACAGGGAGAGTTCACTCACCTTTCTCATGTGGACGAACAGGCCCCCGCACGTACAGAACACATGTGGGGCTCTGGTTCGCGTCCATTATTATTAAATGGGTATGCAATTTTTAATACTGTAAAAAAACTGCTGAAGTCATTATTAATAATGGGGGAAAAGTTAATAATCCACAGATATGAAAATGTTGACGATTGTTTGTTCTAAAACAGATGACAGAAGGAAGAAAGAAGAGGAAGAAGAAAGAGGAAGTAAGAAAAGAAGTAAGTAAGTAAACCTTATTGTGGTGGCAGACTTGGCCTATTTATTTTTTATAGAAATAAAGTAGTGGAGGGTGGGTCATTGGTGTGAGCTCTGTCTATTTTATTAGCACTGGGACCCACAATTTCTATTGGAAGCCCTGTTGTATCATAGAGTAGGTAGGACATAGTTAGGAATAGAGGTTAATTCACAGGAACAGCTATCTACAACTGAAGGTTTGTCATATGAGGTCATCATGGTCGTTAGTATTGGAGGAATGCATGAAGAGCATTCTGGGACATAAGGAGATTTTGGGGTTGACCTCCTATTTAGAACATTATGAAGGTTGTTTATAGTGGTGCATTAACTTTGTGGAACAGTTTTCCTGTTATTTATGCAACAACACAATCTCCTGATAAGTCCATGTTGGGTATAATTAGCTTGGAGGTTTCAATACACCTACTTTCTTTCTAATCCCTAGTCCCCCTTATAGTAGGGAACATTAGGTCAGAGAAAAAGTGCAATGTTTTTGATACACACATTTTTTGGTGGAAAGGTGTGTTTGCTGGAGTGGAGGTTCAAGGATCCCCTCCTCATATTTAAAGCACTTGAACGGTTGGGTGGCTTCAGTACAGATCCTCTGCAGTTTTCCAATGCAGGACCATCATGCAGTGCAACAGATATTCTGCACATGAGCAGATTGGAGACCATGTACTATATACGAGGTTGCACCTTGGATGGACAAGTCCTGTAAAAGCGGATTTTTCACCTATGCACAATGGACACAGTCATTGACTGAATGAATATTGATTGAATACATTCATTACCAAGGAATTTGAAGTAAAATGTTATTAACAGTTCCTAGTAAATTGGTACACTGCATTTCCTGTATTTCATGATGGCTGCCTTATTGCTATGGTGACAAATTCCAGTCAGTCTATAAATTTATACGCCCACATAATAGCAGCCATTGTGGGTGTGGCCAGATGCTTAAGATTAATCCTGTCTCCCCAGCCCTGCTAAGAATATTTATATATAAAGGTATTTTTCTTCTCTTTTGGGAAAGAAAAATCTGTTCAGTGGGTAGAAAGTGAGATATTTACATTAAAATCATATTTCCAGAAGGATTGATTAACCACAGTCTTTGAATGTCATCACTGTGTTAGTACATGTCATTTTCACAAGATAAATGACATGAATAAAACATTTCAGGCTGTGAAGAACCTCACATATAGCCAACGACATTCCAATTGAAATGAAAAGCAGTTCCATAAGGTTGAGGAAAACTGGCTTGAAAATAATTAAGAGCAATGTCACTTTGTGCTTTCAAAATGACAAAAATCAGATTAAAATCTTTAAGGGGAAATTTATGTGATGCAGAAGAACCCTTGTGTAATTGGAAAATGTATTTCAGATATGATAAAATAATTCACAGCTACTACATTACAGCAAAGCATTGTAATCAAGGAGAAATCTCATATTTTCATGGCAGAGATATAAATATCCTGTCTATTACATTTAGTTTTAGAGTATGTCTATAGGTGGTTATCCTCAGCACTAAGTGTGTAGTAAATACAGAGTTAAGCAGCACACACTACAAGTGTATGTTTCCCAAAATTATACATAAAAAACAGTGTATACTAAAACAGCATCACTACAGAAGTGAACGGTGTAGGTTGCGCTAAGTTCGTAAATACCAAATCTCTTGAAAGTTTCACGTCTCGAGTCCAGTTTACATCTTACAAAAAATAAATAAATAACGCACTTTACAGTCTTTGAGTCTGTGTTGTTCGTATTGCTTCCTCAAAGGTGGAAACAATGTTGCAGTTTGTATAATGCTTAAAAATAGGAAAAGTTACAGCTCACCAGTCCGAAGATGTGTCTGGTTGCTCATTTATCAATATGTGGATGGATGTTTAGAGTTGGTTCATAGAGTCAGTAAATCTGCCTTCAACTCTGTGGCTATTGTTGCAGAAGATGATGTCCTAGATTAGAGCGGTGTCTGTTTCTGCTTGTCCGTTTGTGGCGGTGTGTATTCAACTCTACGGCTGTTTCGATGGAGAGTGGTGTCCTTCTTTGAAACGGTGTCTCTTTCTGCCTCTGCGTTCGTGATGATGTGCTTCTCCTCCCGGGGGGCCTCAGCTGGAATCTTTCCCTCAGGTCAGGTCCGTCGCGGTGGGGGTGGAGGAGCCAGTCGCGGCTGGGAAGATTCAAAGAGAGACACGACCTTGTGTGGACAGTTTCACAATTTTTATTCAATATAAAACAGCGAATTTACTCATATTTAGTTAAGACATTGGGGTAGATCCAGAACTACGTGTGCCGTACGTTTATTCGCGGAGCGTATTTTCGTGCACGTAAGTTCGCTACACTCCCCTCGGCACACCCCTTGCACGGACGTATTTTGTCAAGATACGCTTCCCAAACCCTACCTTAACTTTTTCCAACGCTGTCATACGCACACGTACGTATGGGCTGCACGAATTTACGCAGCTAAGCACGCCCATACTGTACACTTTAAATACCACCCCCCGCCTACTTCATGTATTTCACACGTATTTTGGACTAACGTAAATTTGGCACGCCCACACGTAAGTATTTACGTGACACATACGTGAATGGCCCATACGTTCACAATTACACTACGTGAATGTGCGTATTTTCTATGGTGCGCATGTGCAGTGCGTTCTAAACAGCAAATTTACGTGTCCGGCATGCGTAAATTCGCATTGACGCGTAGTTCTGGATCAGGCCCATTATTGCAAATGTCTAAATAAAGCCTTATGTATAAAAGACCTCCGTGGTGTCAGGGTCAGGTATATGTATTTCACCAACGCGTTTTGTCTCATTCTCATCAGGGTGGGATGACAGTTGGTTTGGTGGGCATTTAAATAGAAAATGGTTGTGTATAGGGTAGTATGGTCACCAATCAGAAACGAGTTGCTCTTAATTACATGAAAGTAAGTAGACCTATTATGTGTCTTTTTTTTTAAAGATTTACCAAACATAGATGTTACAAAATGTAATTCGAGAAGGGTATATAGTTATGTGCAATGTTTTATGAAGCAATTTAAAAAAAAACAATTAAATCCTAAGGAAATCGCACCATATAGATAGTAGGTCCTATAATGGAAGAAATAGGAGTGAACTTCATATACAATGTTTAGTGACATTTTAAAAAAAGTCTTACTAGTTCATTTTTAGGAGGTAGAATGTCTGATAAGTTCACAAAAAACCCTGCTGGTGCTAGGGTTTTCAGATTATAGATCCACTTTGTTTCAGTTTGGTTTCATTTAGAGTTAATGGCCCAGATCCAGAACAACGCTTGTGAGCGAATTTACTCGTGGCGGAAACGTAAAATCGCCTTTTGGTAAGTACTGCGCATACGCACCATAGAAAATACGCTCAGTAACGTAGCGTAATTGTGAACGTATGGGCCATTCACGTATGTGTCACGTAAATACTTACGTGTGGGCGTGCCAATTTACGCCTGAAATACGTTAAGTAGGCGGGGGTTTGTATTTAAAGTGTACAGTATGGGCGTGCTTAGCTGCGTAAATAAGTGTTGCCCATACATACGTGTGCGGATCACTGCGGTTACGTTGGCAAAAGTTAAGGTAGGGTTTGGCAACCGTATGTTGACAAAATACGTACGTTCAAGCGGTGTGCCTAGGGGAGTGTATAGAAGGTAAGCACACAAAAATACGCTACGCGAATAAACGTACGGAAAATGTAGTTCTGGATCTACCCCAATGTCTCCGCCTCTCCAGTGGTGCTGTACTTTTTCTATGGCGCAGAAATGTAATGATGAAGGGTCTTGATCATGGAAAAGTTTGTAGTGGTTTGAAAGACTATGGTTTATTTCTCCCTTTATGATGTTCCTTATATGTTCTTGGATCCGAAACTTCAGTTTTCTAGTTGTTCTCCCCACATATTTATGTCCACAAGGACATGTGATGAGGTAAACTACATTTGTGCTGTTGCATGTTGTTTTGTTTTTTATTTTGTAGCTATTCTCTGGTCCTCTGAAGTTTTTAATTGGTTTTGTCCCATAGATGTAGAACCCTCCCTCCTTGCTTTTTAGCCAATCTTCTTCTGTGTGTGTCTCTTGAGGGTACTGGTGACTAATTTTTGTTTTAAATTTGGTGCCTTTTTGAAGATGTTGCTTGGTTTTGAGGGGGGGGGGGGTATGTTTTTAAGGTCCTCATCATTTTGGAGGACATGCCAGTGTCTGTTAATGATCTTCTTTATATATGCCGCTTCCTTAGATTATTCAGTGACAAATGGTGCTTTCATTTCTTTCTGTTTGTCTCTCTTGTTGTAATTTGTCTTTCTGTTTTAATTTTGTAAATGCTTGCTCTACAATTTTTTATTTTTTATTTTTTTTCCTGCAATTCCATTTTATGTGTTGTGCTCTGGTTAATGAAGTCTTCTTCCTTACTACAATTTCTTTTAAGCCTAGTAAACTGGCCTTATGGGATGTTATTCAGCCACAAAAGATTGTGATTGCTTGTGGCCAGGATATAGCTGTTACAATTGACATCTTTAAAATGTGTTTTTGTGTGTATTTAGTTGTTCTCAATGTAGATGTCCAGATCTGGGAATGTAATTTTATCCTTACCGCTGTTTGATGTGAATTCCAGAATTAGGTTGTTATTGATGTACAAAAGGAAATTTTCTAGTGTCTGTTCTGTGCCCCTCCAGATGAAGATAATATAATCTATAAATATTTTCCAAAAGACTAAATTTGTGCCAAATTCCGAGCTTGGGTAAACTGACTTGTCCACCCAAGAACTCCTGAATAACTTGGCGCAGATTTAGTCCCCATTGCCGTGCCTTGAGCCTGTAAGTAAAATGTATGGTCAAACCAGAAAAAATTATGTGTGAGGATAAAGTTGATTCCCTTAAGTATGAAGTCAATTTGGGGCTCTGATAGGGTGCCTTCTTTTTTGAGTTGTTTCTCCACTGCTTTTATCCCTTGTTCGTGTCTGATACATGTATACAGGGACTTAACACATGTAACTAGTATGTAGTCCTCCTGCCAATCTATCTCTTGTAGAAGCTGTAAGATGTGGGTAGTGTCTTTCAAATAAGATTGTTGTTTTTGTACTATTGGTCGGAGGAGTCGGTTTGTCGATGTATTCGGAAAGGTGACTGGTTAATGACTTCAGTTATATAGTCATTTTATTCAAGATGACAATGCCACCTACTTTGTCCGCTGCTTTTATTATGATTTTCTCATTGTCCCTCAGTTATTTTAAAGCCTCTCTTTCTTTTTGTGTTAGGTTGGGCTTTTTCTGTTTCTTTTTTGGTATGATTTTGTTCAGGTCTGCTTCAATTAATTTTAGAAAGGTGGAAATAATGTCCCCCTTCATATGTGTGGGGAAGTAGGTCGATTTTGGTTTTAACTCGGTATGTATAAATTTATCCCCTATTTCTATTGTTTCTTTATTTTAGTTTTTTTTTATTTTTTTATTTAAAGTTAGTGTTCAAATGAATTTATGCATATCTATGAAGGTGTTGAATTTATTTATGTTATTGTCCGGGGAGAATTTAAGACCCTTATATAATAAGGTTTTTTGTGCCTTTGTTAATGTATGGTCACTTAGGTTAAATATTCCCATTTCGTTATCAGTAGGTTCTTTATTTGTCTTTGAATTGTTTGTTATTCCCCCTCCCTCTTTTTACCCTTCTGATGAGGAATTTCTTCTTCTTTTGTTTCTCGTGTGTTTCTCTTGTTTTTCTTTTTCTGATTCTCATTTGTTTTTGCTTTTACTTTGTTCTCTCTCTCTCTCTCTCTCTCTCTCTCTCTCTCCATAAAAGGCCTGTCCATGTGAGTGATTAGTGGTATGATTGCAAGGAAATTGCATGTCTGCAATTGCAGGTCTAAGGGGCTGAATTCAGAGCTGCACTTATACCTTTTTTAGGTGCAAGTGTACAGCTCGGCTAAACCATTTTTCAAAGTAAGGGGTGTTGATTAATTTAAAATCTTTTGCATGAAGGGAAAATACATTACATTTACACAATGAACTAAAATACTGCATAGCTTTATGTTTATTCTATAAAATAGAGTTGAACTAAGAAACTTCACATCTTATTTTTAATTCTGGTTTTACAATTTAAATCTGCCTCCCCTTGCAATTCAACATAGTATTGCTCAGGTTTACACTTGCACTTAAAAAAAGGTGGAAGTGCAACTCTGAATCAGCCCCTAAATGTCACTTGACATTTAGACCTAACGGGGCACTGACAGGGACTAAAATAATGACAGGGTTAACTGATCAGCACTCTTCCAAAGGAGATAGCGAGGGCAGAGCGGAGTGGCTATAATGTAAGACAATAATATTTTCTTTGTTTTATTAAGAAAAGATGGTTATTTACCATTTATATACATTTTTTTAAAGAAGGAAATTTTGGAAAAATTTGAGAGAATATTAAGAAATATAAGACATTTCTGGCTTCATGTAGCTAAAGCAAAAGACAATTCAATTAAAGCCATTTCTTAAAATGTAAAAACTGTTTAATTAACCTGCGCATAACACTTCGCTGTTACAATTTCAGACTGATAAAATAAGATTGTAAGATAAATTAAAACTCAGTGAAATATAGAAAAATAGAATATTGAATTACGTACAATTCAGTATTCAGCACAGAAGGATTTTAGTGCGGAATACTTAAGGTAGAGTCTAGCTGGTGGATCCACAATCTCACATAGGAGAAAATAGGGGAGTTCCCAGCTCTCCTACATGCGGAGCTGTGGATCACAAATTCCATATGATAGCCTCCACAGTATCATGCTATGGGTGAGTATGAATCTGGTCCTCCATGTGTAACCATCATATCTGATCCTGGGTTCCATGTTTATCACTGTATATTGCTATATAGCTGTATAGAAGAGCAATAGGAAAGGGAGCAGGAACTTGCTATCTGAGGAGATAAGTTTTGCCCACAAGGATTTACACATGAATCCTCTAGAAACACCTACCTGTAAAATAGTAGTTTTACAATATCATCCATACATTGTAGTCACAATATCCATGGCGCAGATCCACAGGAAGGTGATATGAATTGAATCCAGACATTTGGCCTTAAAGACATTTAAGAGAATCCTTCCTGATTCTTGGCTGGATCAAGTAAAGGCTTGAAATTAGTTACTCCTGGGCTAAACCATGTTGATTGCAAGGGAGTCATATTTCATCTGTTGAAAACAGTATTAGAGTTGAGAGGTGATGTTTCCTATCCTAAGTCTAAATAACAGTGTGATAGTAAAGCTGGTCAGTATCTGTGTGCAGTAAGCAATTCAAAGATATATCCATGCATGCAAAGAATACAATTAACTTGACTCCCCCTGAAATCAACATGGTTTAGCCCAGGAGTAACTAATTTTTGGATCCAGCCCTCCATGTGTAACCATCATTTCACATCCTGGACTCCAAGTTTATGAGTGTATATTGCTGTATAACTGTAAAGAATAATGGGAAAGGGAAGCCCTGTTTGTAGATGTTTACAATCTAAGGAGATCATTGTTGCCCAGGAGGATTTACACATAATTCCTCTATACAAATCTGCCCACCTAAAGATTAGTAGCTTCACAATAACTTCTATTGGTTAGCGCTGGTTCATCAGTTACACTGTTAAGCCGCCCCAGGGAAAATTCACTGTGAATTTAGCCTGTCTCTCTATCAGAAGGGTCATTGGTGTTAAATCTTGATTTGTCAGAAAGCTTTCCAATCTATTAGCTTGGATTTGTCATCGCTACATCAGGGATTGATAAGTTAGTAAGCAGCTAAAGACAAGCCGTCAAAAATGTGTACATTGTTTTATTAGCTCAGGCAAGTATTTTTATGGAGCTTCTAATGAAGAGAACTGAAGTTGTTGTGAAGATGTTGGTCATAGCAAATAATAAGATAATATTTTTAATTTAAAATAAAAGAGAAAAAAAAATCACTAAAGAGAAATTAATTATAGGACACTTATAGTATATCCCAAAATATCTGAGGTCAGTTTACCAAGAATTAGAGTGAAAATAAAGACATAAGAAGTCCTCATTCATCCTATAGAGTGCTCTCAGAGCCTCAGTATCACAGAAATAACAAAATACAATATATTTGATATTAACACAATTTAACATATGTCATGATGCTTGAGAATGAGATGAAACTATTAAAAACAAATAACTCCTACAGTGTATAAATAAACAGAAGAAAAATAGTTTATAACACTAATAAGCATGTAGATGTCTCTTCTCTAGCATCATAACTAATTTTATATTGTATTAATAATCTTATATTTTAAATGTATTATTTCTGGGACACTGTGGACCCGATTCAATTAGGGAAAAATCATTCGCCGGCATATTTTTAACGCATTTCTTTTTCTTATTCAATTATTTTTTAGCGTTAAAAATACGCCGTTTTTTTAACGATAAAGAGAGGTGCGGATTTTTAACGCTGCCCTATATTGTGCCCCATCAGGGCATGCTGATGCTTGTAGAACTACAAGCATCAGCATGCCCATGGATGACAGGGTATGCGGAAGCATGCCCTGCCATCCAGGGACCGCTGAGCAGCTATATAGGTAAAAAAAAATCCTTCACTGAACGCCGCAAATCACTTCCTGCTAGCAGGAAGTGCCCGGCGCTACTGAGAGGCTATTACCCAGTGTCTGAAGTATCGTGAGAACGTGATTTCAGACACTGGGTAATAGCCTCTCAGTAGCGCCGGGCACCTCCTGCTAGCAGGAGGTTATTTGCGGCGTTCAGTGAAGGAATTTTTTTTTTTCTCTGGTTATTTTTTTATCGCTGCCTGCTGTTTTAGCGCAGCAGTAAAAAAATAATTGAATTAGCGAATTTTTTCCATTCAATTGCCGGCGAAGGCGTCATATTTTTACCCACGCAATCTTTTTGAAAATTTCGCGGGCAATTGAATCGGGCCCTAAGACTCCTTAGAGTTTCCTCTAACTTACCGGAACCTTTGTGTTTTACTAAACAATTAGAAAATGAATGCTAGAATCTAATTGGCTGTTGTAGGAAATATATCCACCTTTCAAATGTAGAAAGTCTACATACTGTAAAAAAAAACATACTTAAAGAACAGTAAACAATAATAAATATTGTATACATGATACAAACAGTATCATATATCAATATATGGACACATAGCAATATATAGTTTGTAACAGACAGGCCTGGCAACAGGGGGAGGACAGCTGTGATTAGCCCTGAGGGACCCCTATAATCCACTGTTGCAGACACTACTGAGGAGGAATGGGGGCCCCCAAAAACATGAGTGTACAGGGCCCCAAGATTTCTGTTGATGGACCTTGTAGCAGATATAGGAAATCTTTAGCACTACATGTCCCAACATGGTCTTTTGAAACTGCATGTCCCAACATGGTCCATCAACATGATGTTACTTGTAGTTTCCCCTGGAGGGCTGCAGATGCATGGTCTATAAGCAATGTGCAACGTTAACTTTTTATTTATTTATTTATTGTTAATCTAGATTATTTTATATATGAGTTCTGGTAAAATTATATTTTGATATAACTGTTAGAGGAAAGTTTTCAAATTCCAGATTCCAATGTAGTCCCTGTTCCTAGGATGTAAATGATGTCTCTACATGTGACTCCTTATTTCAGAGCTAACCAGCAAGATTTAAATATATTCTGTAACGTAATCTGAATGCTCCAGTATGTGTGTGTCTGCAATCATTACTCTACCATACCATTTTTTCTATGAGAAGTTTGATAAGCGAATGCTTATCTTTTTGGCTTGCATGCTTTAACTCTCTGCTGAGCCATGCCCAAGATATTCCTAACCCTCTAGACATTACATAAGGTAATGCTCATAGACATTTGGTGGAAATCAGTATTATTATATTTTTAATAAATACACTTAGGTCGGATTGGTAGGTTATCTGGAGAAGCCCACATGTTTAGGCCATAACACATTTGCATATATATGAATGTGTGCAAACAACCTTTAATAAACAGATTTGTCTAAAGGTTTTTTATAGGTCAGAGAGTAAATCACTACATAGATGATCTCCATATATGGCTCCTCGGAAGAATTACAAATTCCTTCTCTATATATGAAAAGCAAAGATGTTTTCTTATAGATATTTCTACTATAATTTGCATCATGTACTATTTATACAGCACCAAATTATGAGTCTGGTTTACTTTTTATGTTATATATAACTACATATTGTTAATTTTGTTGTTAGTTTGTATAATTGCACAATACGCAGTGCTTTACATTGAGTAAGTTGTTTTCATTTGTCCCTCATTGGAGTTTACATATGTACCAACTGCCCCTATTTTTGCAGGGCTGATCAATTCCTGATCTATAAAAGGGTATGGCTTGTGAAAATAAATGTAATTTTGTATAAAATGAATATACAAAAAGAAACCCCAGCTCTCTTGCAATTACCCAGCAACAAGTTATAACTTTCTATCTTTAAAATAAAAGTCAGAGAATTAGTTACATACATCTGCAGATACATGATAAGCCACAAGCCACTTACAAGGCTCCTTTGTTTTGTGGTCTTAACTCTAAAATTGTCAGAGTCCAGAGTCCTAACTTTGGGTCATGGATCATGTATTTTTAAATTGAGAGCTCACCCCCAGCAAAGGTCGCCAAGTCTCCAAAAGAGCAACTCTGAGACAGCACCCCCTGTCAGCTGTTATCCCAGAAAAGCTTTAAAACAAACACACAAAGAGTGGAGGTTTCTCAAATCAATTTATAAGGTAATAAGGAGCAGGTGCTGTAGGGTAAGGGGAATTTACACAAATACAAAAAGACACCGCAACACTCTTGCAATTACCTCAGCAACAAATTATAACTTTCTATCTTTAAAATAAAAGTCAGAGAATTAGTTACATACATATGCAGATATATGATAAGCCACCAGCCGCTTACAAGGCTCTCTGTTTGGTGGTCCTAACTCTAAAACTGTCAGAGTCCCAACTTTGGGTCATATATCATGTATTTTTAAATTGAGAGCTCACCCCCGGCAGAGACCCCCAAAGTCTCCAAAACTCTGAGACAGCACCCCCTGTCAGCCCCACCAAAACAGAGAAGCCTTGTAAATGGCTGGTGGCTTATCATATATCTGCAGATGTATGTAACTAATTCTCCAACTTCTATTTTAAATATAGAAAGTTCTAATTTGTTGCTGGGTAATTGCAAGAGTACTGGGTGTCTTTTTGTATTTATGTAAATTCCGGGAGATCTTGGAGGGAAGAAATAGATGCCGAATGGCCCCCCCTTGCCTGTGAACCCTGATATGCGGACTTTATTATACATATATAAATTTTTTCCTACTATTTATATATATATATATATATATATATATATATAC
>WWET01000386.1:108406-132317 GCA_011038615.1 Limnodynastes dumerilii
TGGAGGCCGGACAATGACACGGCATTGGGGACACGAAGGGGGACGAATGGACGGGACATTGGGGACGGAGACACACACACACACATGTGGTGTGTGTGTGTGTGTGTGTCCGTCCCGGGCGGGAGCCTCTGGAGGCGGCCGGACATGACACCACGGCATTGGGGACACGAAGGGGGTGGGGGCGGGGACGGACGACATTGGGGACAGAAGGACACACATGTGGTGGATGTGTGTGTGTGTGTGTGTCCCGGTGACGGGGACACACACACACCACAGCTGCAGCATCTGCAGCAGCACCGGCGGAGCGTGTGTGCGCGCGCCCTCTGCTGGAAAAAAAAATAATAATAATACGTAAGTAGCGTAGTGCAGCAGGGGGCCGCAAAAATAAAGAAGTACCGTCTTGTGTCTACTGTCCCCAGGGTGAGACTCAGTGTCCTCCGCAGAGGACTGGGCAGCTGAGCTTAAGCAGAGGGAGGTTATATACAGACCTCTCTTCTCCGCTGAATCCGCTCCCATCTTCCTCATATAAATTGACAGGTGTGACATCATTACGTCCAGGATGGGGGTGGGGGAAGCATTAAAAGTTTGCCTCAGGGTGCCCGGCTAGAACTTGTGGTAGGCTGAGAGACAATGGAGCTGATCCCATAGAACTAAGCTGTCACCGGTAGATGCAGGGTGCGTATCTACAGGGCTGCTGTTCCTATATACATCTATCACCTAATGGAGGAAGCCATAACCAAAACCATATCATTTTTTACATTTGTGGTTGAATCATGATTCATTTATATATTTGCCTAGACATAAACAAGTGTTTATTTTATAGATTTTTATTGTTGATAAGAGTAAAATTTTGCAATTGAATTAAAAAAATCTGCAAACACTTCCATTTGCTGTTTGTTTATAAACAGTGCTCAGGTCCACGAGAGAGCGCCAGTAAAGCTGCTTAGTTGTTTATAATCCTGACCTGTGCATGTGCTGGAGAGCTATGGTTTTGCATCAGGTTACTTAACAGCTAAGGATGGCACTGACATTATCTGTTTTTTTGGGTATATGCACTGCTAAAAACAGATTGTATACACTTTATTCCACTCCCTGTGCACAACTTTGCCTGAGTACAGTATTCTAGGACAGTGCTCCTCAATCAGTGTGCAGCACTAGTGTGCCATGAGATATTGTGAATTGTGCCATGGCGCAATGCACTGGAAGACCTTGCCTTAAGGAAATAAATTTACCATTTGTTCCACACTCCATCCACACTCTGTTCCCATCCTGCCCCCTTCCGGGCCAAGCTTCCGCCCAGTCCATCCCTGACACTGACAAAGAGTGTCAGCCAGGATTTCCTACAGTGTGACGCAGGCACGATCTCAGGTCACGTTAGCATCACACACTGCGCCACGGAGGACAGCACTAGGAGGCAGAAGGATCACTGAAAAAATAAGTAAAATGGGGTGGGGGCACTTTGTAATTCCTGCTATTTTTTTGTATATTTTGCTTTTGGTGTGTCACAGAATTCTGGAAAGGGCATAGGTGTGCCGAGGTTGAGAAAGGGTTGAGGAACACTGATCTAGGATCTGCTTAAACTGAAAGCAACTGCCTGACTTTGGGGTCTATTTACAACCTTAATTTTCATGCGATAATGCCCATTTTCTCATGAAAATGGGCATTATCGAATGAAAATGAAGGTTTTCTATATTTATCTACTTAATCTACATTTATTTTTTTTATTACATTTTTAGTAAAATAAAAAAATTAAATACATATAAAAATGAATAAGTGTTAAAAAAATAAAGAAAAAAGCAAAACTTACCTGTCTGGGAGACGCGCCCGACTCTGAAGATTTTAGAGTCCCGATATGAAGACACTGTGTATGCAGTCTCTTGTGATAAGCCCAGAGATCATCACAGGACCTCGCCGGACAGTTAAGTTTTGGTAAATTTAATGAACGAAACTGGCAGGCTCGCTGGGAGCCTAGGACAGCTTTGTTCATTAAAAAATGAGGCTATTCGTAAATAGAGCCCTTTGTGTCTTAGCAAATTCTCAAACATAATCAAGCCCCGCCCCTTGGAATCTGAACACACCACCCTTTTGCAGCTTAAAAACAAGTAAACCGAAGACTAAATAAAATAAAGTATTCAAAAACCACTGAAACACAGCATAATAAGCTTTACCATCTAGAGGAATACACATTTGTAATTCACTCCTATTCACGCTCCATCTTCATATAGCTTTTGTGAGCAGCAAGTATACAGAGTGTATGTCCTTTTTCAATATTCATTAATATGAGGAAATGTTTCAGTTGGAAAATAATAAGATGGATGTCACTATAAATAGAATCTATTCAGTGGCATATTACATTTTCTTTATTCCCATGCAAAGGAAGCCACTGGACGTCAATGGAATCATTATTTATACATGGTGCTGAAATGGGTGCTAAGGAATTTTTCATGACATATAGATGGTTTGCGAATAAATATATTATTAGATTATATCTGGAGTTAATTACCCTATGTGCCAATGTCCCTACACCATAGGGGCCTAGACATGTCAATGTTTTACCTAACCAATATATTTATTATTGGATTATTTGTTTCATATATTGCCTATGAGATTCAGGTTTACTTGCTTATGCTTCATGAAACTTATCCAGGAGATGCAGACAGGGGTAACATGGGATCAGGCACTCTGGAGTCATCTGGACTGTTGTTTAACTTCCAAGGAATGGGAGAATTGTTGGATGCAGGAGTGAGAGGTAGTTATCAGGTGGGAGGCGAGCTGGTAGTCACCGGAAGAACGGAGGGGTCAGGAGGGAATGTGAATGGAGATAAGGGAGGAAAGGTAGGAAGCAGTGGAGAAAAAGAGAATCTTATAGGTTGTGGTGAGGAGAATTCTGAAAGAGAACAGAAGTCAGTGTAGAGATAGACATAAAGGGAACACAGAGGTTGCGACATGAACGGCTCTTTTTCGAAAGGGCTGCTCTCTCCTAGCCAGATCACAAATGGCAAGGAAATCAATTGCTTCTGCCTTTCAGAGGAGAGGCAATCGATTGACGAAAGAGGAAAGATCCTACGGCAAATGGTAAGTATGAACCCCAACCCTAACACTAATTCTTACACTAACCTTCCCCTTACATTACCCTAACCCTCCCTTCCCCACAGCTTGATCATAAGACTCCCTTCCCCACAGCCTAACCGTAAAACTCCCCTCCTCGCAGCCTAACCATAAGACTCCCCTTCCATTACTATAACCCGCCATTCTCCGCAGCCTAAAACCCTAAAACTTCCCATAGAGTCATATTCACCTCTAGTCGGTGCGACCGGTCTGTGGTGGTGTTTTCAAAGAATGAATGGGTAAGTATACTGATTGGTATACTTACCCATTCATTAAATAAATAAAAAATTCACTTTTTTCTAAATAAAGACAGATGAAAAATGAGCTTTCGTCTATCTCTATTTCTAAAATAGCATTTTTCTCTGCGGTGACTCCCATGGGATAGAGGTGCAGCAAAGGGAGAGAAAGATTGGTCTGGCTGCAGTGTTTAGTATGGATTGTAGGGGGGAAGCGAAACAGACCAGAGGGAGGCCAGAGAGGGAGAGGAGGTTGCAGTAGTCGAGACGGGAGATAACGATAGAGTGTATGAGTGTTTTAATGGCATCAGTGGTTAAGAATAGTCTGATGCAAGCTATGTTGCGTAACTGTTGGAAAATTTGAAGCATGGATCCAGCTTTATATGGCAGCAGGTTCACAAGCAGAAAGGGCTTTCCTGATTTCCCCAGGCAGATGGTCTCTATGTATTTAGACATCATATTAAACCACTAGGATCCTTTACAGTCATCTGTACAAAAGCTGGATAATGTTAGACACCATTCTTCTGCCAAATGACAATATCAGGCAGTCCTCAGTGGAATCCTGAATGCAGCATATGTTTAAATGGCATCAGTGACTCTTAGCAGCTATATGTAACATAGGATGGCATATTTACAGGTGGTATTGGCTCTGGGTCATTTCAGTTGTCACATTGTGAGATACGGTGTGATGAGCTCCGCATTCATATGAGAAGCAGATGTGACAGCGTAACGGGCTCTGCCATCCTGATTCAATCAGTTGTGGAGAGAGGAGAGAGGGGCTGACACTGGCGCTGGCTGCTGCTACTAACTACATTTAAAGAAGCTGATCACATACAACTGTCGCTTAACCCATTAGCAGTGCATACAGTGTATGTGTAGTATATATGTCTGTGACTGCTTCATCTGCTATATCTATATTATTTACTAGTTATACTGATTTGATTCAAGAAAGGGGCATGGCTGGTCCAGTGAAGGGACAGGGCTTTAACCAGCTCTCATTTGCATATATGACAGGGTTGCCAACTCTCCTGGAATGTCCGGGAGAGCTTGCAAATCACCCGCAAGGGACTTGAGGCTTGTTGTTTCCATGAAACCATGGTCCCCCTAGTATTCTAGTGTTGCTAGGACGCAAACTGCGTCATCAAGCCTCACCCCCATCATACCCCAAAATGGGTAATTAATAGTCAAGCGGTGGGGCTTAATTACGTGATTTTCATAAATTGTGTCATTAAGCCCCGTCCCATGCATGCATTTCGGCAACCCTGATGTATTATTAGGTGTAAAATCTACTTTGACACCTTATCATATGAGCTAAGAACTCACAGGAGAGGGTCTTGTCACTTTAGCAGAGCTGTTAGAGTCTGTCCCCACAGCTCTACTATAGTGATCATATAGTGAGCTTCTGGGTTCAAATCCAGTACAGGACTTTTTTAGCTGGTACAGACTGTAAATACATACAGACTGTAAATAGGTGAAGTTGGAGGGTATGGACTCCAGAATGTAACTGTATATAGTATCTGCTACATTCTACTAATGCCAGCAAAGTAAGGGACTGGCACCCACCCCCCAGTACTCCCATCATGTGCCTCCAGCCCCCCAGTACTCTAATCATGTGCCTCCAGTCCCCCCCAGTANGCGGGTGCCATCCTGGCCAAGGGGTAGATATGCCTCTGATCAAGAGCTACGCTTGCCTGCTGTCCATAACTACGGCCAGTGTAGTTCTGGTGCACTCCCCCTGTGTGAAGGCAACCCTAACTTCAGCCGGCGTAACTGTGTGTAACTACGCTCACACAGGAGCGTAATCTGTCTAACCCAGCCCTCCCCTCCTAATTACCCTCCCTCCCCCCGCCTAGCTTCTGTAACTTCAGCATAGTTACAGAGCTGCCCGCCCCAGAGCCGTGGATTACGCCGGGCAACAAATGCCTCTTACGCATATGGACGCCGTAAAAATGACAGCAGCTGTAGGTCTGGATCAGGCCTTAAATGTGTAACAGACAATTCTGTGTTTTATTTTACAGATAGACGGTATAGTCTGTTACTGGGTTATGGCAGTGTTGCTGGGGCATTTTCTTTCCTTTGTTTCTGTAGCAGATTACCCCCTGCCTTTCATGCACCTGTTTGCATTAACCTATAGATTGATCTGAGCAGCTTCCATTTTGTGTATTTTGTTTGTTAACATATCTGGAAGCAGCAGCTGAGAGGGGGTGTTGTTCCACAGAAGCTATTTTGGAGGCTTTAAGGGGTGTCTCCTGAGGTAAGTTTGGCTCTCAATTCAAAAACATATATATATATGAGCCAACATTGGGACTCTCATTGTTAGAGTTAGGACCACCATATGCAGAAAGGCCTTGACGGTGGCTGGTGGATTATACTATATTTGCAAATATGTGTAACAGACATTTCTGCGTTTTATGTTACAGATAGAACAGTATATTCTGTTACTGGTTAATGGCAGTGTTGCTGGGGCATTTTCTTTCTTTATTTCTGTTGCTAGAAGTTTACCCCCCCCGTCCTTTCATTCAACTGTTTGCATTAACCTGTAAATTGATCTGAGCAAATTCCATTTTGTGTGTATACTCTTTAGCAACTGACATAACTCTCTGCTAGCTGGCTATGTTGAATAGTGCAAGCATACTACCCTATAATCGGGCCGATCTCCCCACTGCCCTGCACTGATTGGCCAATCGGCAGTCAAATCATTCAGGAATTCTGAATGATGTGATTATCAGGTTACCAAATTTTAATCAATGTTCCACCAAAGTGGTCCTTGCTCTACTTTATTTGATAATTAGGCTGATCAACTGAAAATTAGCTAAACACTCAATTTTATATGGTATGTAGTCGGCTTTGCTCTCCCAGAATGTTTCAATGCAGTATTATGGCTTCATGCCCTGTTGCCCAAAGCTGTGAATCATAACAGTCTTGTGAAGGAAAGTGCAACAAACTATATCCAGACCGCCACTACCACTGCAGTCGGAGCTACGTCCACATCAGTAGTATAGGATTGATGCTGGATGCCCACTACATCCAGAAATCTATACAGGCCACCCCTCTTACTCATAAGGACTTCCACGTCATCCCCATTTTACATGTCTGGATAGTACATAAGGGCTGAAGCTAGCCCTTCCTGTACTATTTGCCGTTCCCCTCCCTCCCTGGGGATGCGGCGCCTGCATTTGAAACCATAATTAGGGAACTATAAACAGTATAACACACCTGGAGGCAGCAAAACAGACACAATAACAGAGAAGCAACAGACTGGACGACTTTCCTGAACACAAGTGGAACATGTTCGCATATGTGGGTGGTATGGACAGGCGATTGCTTTACATATGTGCCATAAAGGGTGGTACAGTGCAGGTTGTCTCCCTATCCAGATACCTGCTGGCTACCCCGGGTTCAGGTGTAATAATTGAGAGAGGAAAAATGCAGCTCTAGTACAAAAGACTTTGGGCTAGATTTACTAAAAGTGGAGATGTTGCACATAGCAACCAATGAGATTCTAGCTCTTGCTTTCCTATTACATACTAGAGAATGCCAGATAGAATTTGATAGGTTTCTATGGGCAACATCTCTACTTTTCTTTTTCTGCAATTTAGTAAATGTAGCCCATTGTCTTAGAATCTGTATGGGCAGCATGGTGGCTCAATGAGTAGCACTTGTGTCTCACAGCACTGAGTTCATGAGTTTGATTCCTGGACTAGGTCTTATCTGTGTGGAGTTTGTATGTTCTCCCCGTGTCTGCATGGGTTGCCTCTGGGTGCTCCAGTTTCCTCCCACACTTCAAAAACATGCTGGTGGGTTAATTGGCTGCCGAATAAATTAGTCCTAATGTGTGTGTGTGTGTGTGTGTGTGTCTGTATATATGTGTTAGGGACCTTAGAATGCAGCTCCAGAGGGACAGGGACTAATGTATTATTATTCTCTATAAAGTGCTACATTATCTGATTTAACTATATATATATATATATATATATATATATATATATATATATATATATATACTAATAAATAAATCTGTAAAATTGTTACCTTTGTCACTTTGTGGCCTTACCTGTCCCCTAAATAAGTAATCCTGTTCTTTGATTACACCACTTATATATCTAGTGAATATTTTCTTTACCATCAAATAATAATGAATTCTATGTGCTCTTTAACAATGTAGTGCTGGCAATATAATTATATTTCATTGTTCACATCCAAAAAAGATCAGACTGTTGTATTCTGAATACATCCTTTGCCTTTTATTGGTCTAGCAAGCGCATGAAAACAGGATTTAGAATTTTTCTTCCTTTTCCATCATAAAAGAAGCCTGCGTTCAGGAAGACAGTGGCAACGCTCAGATTGAATATTTCTTTGTCTGATTATTTAGAAACAGATGTGCTGAGGACAATGTAATTACTGATAATTCCCATTGCCCAGTATGTGTTAATATCTTTCATGTAACATGAGTTCTCGAGCATGGGGATTTCTCTCAGTGTTTTAATTTACCATCTTATGAGAATACTGTGGTGGGAAGACTGTACTCATAATCTTATTTCCCTAAACAAGCATAGTATACAAGATACACAGTAATCAGTACAGCATTGGAAAAAAAAGGTACAGTACATTTATTCATTCACTTGTTTTATTTGTATTTATAAGCTGAATCTATACAGATTTCTGAATGTTCATTTCTCATTGATGAACACCTGCCATTTTTATGTGCTCTGTGGTGATAACTCTATGTTTCTATGCTCTAACTCTGGATCAGGGCCAGAGATAGGTCTGTGGGCACCTTAGGCGAAGTTCGGCCAGGCGGCCGACCGCCCACACTCACAAACAATAACAAAGAAGTGGGCAGAGCTTTTCATCAGCGAATACCAGCAGGGGATTTCCCCAGTTCCCCATCGGGGCAATCTGATGCTCTAAAACACCCCCCCAGAACTTGCTGCCCTAGGCCATTCCCTAAAATTGTGCTGCATTAGGGTGTGAACGTGTGGGCTTCATTTCTGAGCATGCACGATGAAAATTCCTCTAAATGCTGAGAACTGTCCATAAAGAGCCTGCCAGCAGCTGACAGGATAGCGCTGTCCCTCTTCCTGGTTGGTGTTTCCTCCATGTTTGCAGGATAGATGGCTGCCTCAGATGCTTTCTCCTCTGAGCCCCATAGCAGATGCACACTCTGCACCACAGTAGCTATGACACTTGTTTAGGGTATAATTGTGGTTATGCCAGTAGCCAGCAGCCTGCACATACACCTCAAACAGTCACATGTTTTTTTTTTATTAGCTATGAATTGATTGAATGTAAGTTAAAAAATCATGCTCATATGCCCTGATCAAGAATGGAATTGTCAACATAAAGCTTAGCCTATTTCTCCAATGGCATTGCGTGCCCCACTGCGAGGGCTTGCATTGCGAATTAGGGACAGCCGAAAGTTGCTTTACAGCTGTCCCTATTTCGAATGAGAGCCCTATCAGAATTTTTTTTTTATGAATGGGTGAGTATGCGATTCGCATACTCACCCACTCATTTTCAGAAACGCCGCCACCGGGAACTTAGGGTTATGCTGCAGGCGAGACTTAAGGTTAGGCTGTGGGGGGGGTCTTAGGGTTAGGCTATGGGGGGGACTTAGGGTTTGGGTTAGGGAGCCTCTTGGGGGAAACTCACCTTTCGACCTTGCCTCATCAAGGCATAAGTAATCGATATCAGTTCGGAACTGGCTGGGAGCAAATAGCCCTTTCAAAATAGGGCTGTTTGCAACAGGGACCCACACCCCTCCAATGGCCAGGACTCCAGAGCACTATGGGGTCTATTTACCTATGAGTTCATTTTTTAATGAGCGATGCTGATCCAGGCTCGCTTCTCCTCGCAGTGAGCCTGGCAGCATCGTTCATTAAATTTACTATTATTCACCCTACCTGCGAGGTCCTGCGAGGTCCCGCGATGATGTCTCTGCTCATCGCAGGACATTTCATTCATACGAAGTGAGTTTCCTCACTTAGAAAATTTCAGGTCCAGATATATAAAAACACTGCACATGTTCAGTGTCTTCAAATCGGGTCCGCTTCTCTCGGACGGGTAAGTTTTGCTATTTTTTTTAAATGTTTTTACAGTTTTATATATTATATGTGTATTTATTAGTTAGTTTTACGCATGGAGCAGAGTGTAAAACTTCGCTCCAAGGCTTTGTAAATATAAGGAAACGCTTGCCCGCTCTGAAATGAACGGGCCAGCAAAGATCCCCGACAGTAACATGGATCGCCATGGAAACGACTATTTTCCATGGCGATCTATTGTCTGTAAATAAGAAACCATTTATTTTCATGTGATAATGCCCATTTTCACATGAAAATTAACTTTGTAAATAGACCCCTATGAGACCATTGGAGTAGTGGATAACTCTGCAATCACTCTATGAGGAGGAAATTTTACTTATGCTTTGTACTTACATTTACAATGTCAAATAACAGAGAATATTTGCATAAAGCATAACCAACATTTTCATTATGCATAACAGTGGAATAATCCTGTACTTTCCCCTGAATTATGTCATGCAAAAGACTACACCTGTGTTCTGATCCTGATGCAAACTTAAGGTTATGTATAAATTGCTTTTAAACCACCCACTATTTCTCTGGAATATTCTCAAATACAGGATGTCTTCTCTATTGGTGTTTTGGTTAGATCAGAATGAGGCCCATATTCTCTCTCTTTGGCATTGGAGAGTCCCTTGCCTTTTGTTTCTCTGTAATATAAACAACTCTTTCCATTTTCCTATGTTGGTTGGGAAAACCGCTGTTTGATTTTCTTTTTGAGGAACTTTACATCTTAACATATTAAAAGTAAATTCCAAATGGACATAACCAGCCACATTGCGAGTGGCGAGCAGGTATACATTATATGAACGCAGTTTCTCGAAGCCCAGGTCTCTTCTGCAGTGTGTGCTTTTGCTGATAACATACAAGTGCTGCAATACAGATACAACAGATAAACCTGGTATGACCTTGTCTGGGAAAATATTATATTAAGGTTTTCTCTGTCAAAAGTCTATATTCTGATGACATTGAAAACACAAAGTAAGGTTTTTTTTATCACTTAACTTCCAACTGCTAAATATATTGCCTATTCCAGCAAAATATATAAAAAAATATGAAGTGCCGGCTCACGAGGGTATGTGTTTAGAAAAATAATTTGCTGACATTATCCACACTTTCCAGATGAAATACTATTTTTATTGACACGGTTTAGAATAAAAATGGAATTGATCCAGCTGCTGAATAATCTAAATTCTTCAATAGGAAATTTAATATGATGGAGACCTATAACTTAGCAGAACATCCGTGTTCAATGTTTTTACCTCTTACATACATGTGTATTTAATCAGGGTTATTGATATGTAAATATGTCATTGTTGCTGATAAAGACCACAAGTAAAGAATAAACAGTTGTCCCCCCAGGTCTAACAGCCACTTTGCTTCAGAGGCGGTGCTTATATTCTGTTATATCCTTGACAGCTGATTGGCTGAACATTACAAGAAAGTTTTTCCGCCAAATAGTATCATGGATGATACCCTGCAGCAGCAACACTTACTTGTACTGCACAGCTGACATGACAGCTGATTGGTGCAAGTAAAAACACTGAACAACTGGGATCCAGCAGAGCCCAACCAAAGACCCTCTGTGAGGTTTTCCGGATCGCCCGCTTCAAGCAACGGCCCTGAGTTGGTGTGCACATGCTCAGAGCTGTACTGCACTGTGCAAATATCTTTTCCCCATCCAGGCTTGGGCCACGTCTCCTTGCTAATGGGCTTAAGCTGTTTTACTTCAGCCCGTTAATTACATTGCTTGGCTACTTTTAAGTTACATGAAATAGTGACTCCTAGATTCCTTTCCTACTCAGTAGTTTCTAATATAGTGCTGTTAATTTTATAATGAGCTTTTGAGTTTTTGACAGGTGCGATTGTTCCATTTCTATATATAAATGTCCATGCTTCTCAGTGTTAATGGAGATGTCCTGTAGTATTGAAGTATCTTTCTTGAATAAAACGTGCTACTTGCTATAAATAATAATGGGATTGCAGACATGAGAGTGGACACTAGATAGTTTATAACTCTGGCCCGGATTCTGACCACTGTATGTCACCCAAATACTGCAAGCTGCAAGAATTCAGGTAAATATATGACAAAATATAAACTATATGCTATATAGTTAGATAATAAATATATAAGTTAATATAGTTATATATTAAATATATGACAATGCACATGCTCGTGCCAGATATTCTGCAACTGAGATCTGTCCAACAGGGCGGCGCATTCCCTCTGCCTGCCTAAACTCCAGGGCCGCCATCAAGAGGGGACAGCCGGGAATATTGTCCCAGGCCTGGACCTGATGGGGGCCCGCCGATACTTACCTAGCTCTGTAGCAACAGGTATCCTACCCCCACTCTAATTGTTTCAACATGTAATCATGAATCATTCCTTGCAGGCCATTGCACCATGCATGGCCTGCACATGTCTGTTACCAGCAGTTGGTGCTAAGAGTGGGCGCGTCCTTCTCCCTCTGTCTTTTATGCAGGGCCGGCACGATGCACTCTGCTGGGTGATGCAGCGCAGGCCGGCACCAGGCTGGAAGGGTGTCAGCGGTCATCCCCCTGCTCCCTGCTCTGGTGGCTGTCTGTATGAGCTGACGCAGCCATTACATAGAACAGCTGATTGGAAAATTCCTTTCAGCTGCTCTATGTAATAGCTGCAGAGATTCATACAGGAACTTCCTATATGAGAACTGGAAGGAGGAAGAGAGAAAGGATGAGCGCTGCGAAGGAGACACAGCAAAGGTAAGTAAACATAGGGATAATAGGGGGCTGGAGGCACATTTTGTGGATCCTGGGGGGCTAGAGGCACATGATGGGGTTACTGGGGGGCTGGAAGCACAATATGGGGATATTTGGGTGGGCTGGAGGCACATGATGGGGTTATTGGGGGGGCTGAAGGCACAATATGAGGATACTGGGTGGACTGGAGGCACATGATGGGGTTACTAAGGGGCTGGAAGCGCAATATGGGGATACTGGGTGGGCTGAAGGCACATGATGGGGATATTGGGGGGCTGGAGACACATGATGGGGAATACTGGTGTTACACGCTGCATATGGCAGCAGCGTGTAATCATGCCTCTGTAATTTTGCTGGGTACTCCAGTCCTGATTTCCCCTGCAGCATCTCTCCCTGCTAGGTAACCTGCTTAATCATTCGGCAGCTGGATTACCTTAGCCTTCTTGTCATGTGCATTTAGCAGCCAATGAGGATGTGGCTCTCCCTTTAATTAGCTGCCACCTGTTACATTCTCTGCTGGTCATAGATTCTAGTTCCTAGTGTCTCTGTGCCAGTTTTCTGTTTGTTACCTCTTGCCTTGTGCTATTTGCTTTCTTGAGTGCCCCAGTTCTGTCCTTGCCCGGTACCTTGCCTCATACCTTGTGTCTCCATTCCCTCCATCTCCCTCCTTGCTGTTCAGTCCCATTTGTATTTACATAGTTTATCCTGCCTGACTGTTTCTGTTAACCCCTTGTGGGTTTCCGCTGTTTGCTTGTGTGTGTGAGAGCCCTGGTTAGTTTAATCTGTCTTGTCAGTCCCGTCTGTTACTTCCTAGTCTGCCGTGTCTGTTCAGTGTTTTGTGTAGTTTGTTACAGGTCAGCCCCTGCTGCCTGTTTCCTCACACTCCTCTGTCTTACACTCACCTGTCTGACTCAGGTCAGATCCTGCTGCCTCTCTCCTCACACCCCTCTGTTTATCTACCTGTGCAGTACTTACCTCTGGCACATAGTGCCTTGCCTCAATTTACCTTTACTCTGCACTATCTCATGGTACATAGTACCACAGTTGCTCCTTACCTGTCTGCTCTAAGGGTGTATTCTCTTCTATCTCCACACACGGTACTCCAGGGGTCGCGACCTACTACTTGGGGCGGCAGCCAAGCCCAACCCCACCACCAGGGGCAATGGTGAACACCACCCGAAGGTAGACCTCGCATCCTGGTGCTACTGTGTGTCACACCCTAACATTTACCTTGTCTGTCTCAGTCTTGCCTGTCTGTATTTTACCTGCAATCTGTACCTTGCCACAGATATTCATAACAACTGGGAGGCTGGAAACACACATGTTGAAATATTGGAAGACTGGATACAAGGGGGAGAGATTGGATGGATATATATGCTGTACACACACACAAACAAACTAGATAACAGTAAAGCTTACAAGCCTGTTATTCTTTTGTATTGTAGTTATAAATGTTTTCTGTTTTCCAAGGAGGCCTTTTTTAACAGCATTGTGGTTACAAAAATCTTGAATTTATTGTACAGTGGTCAGAAGGATGCAATCTGTATTTTATGGCATCCTGTATGGTATAGCGGTCACTAGGATAATGTCTGTATGGTATGGCTGTCACTAAGATATATAGTCTGTATTGTGAAGCAGTGTTTAGGATGATGTGGAGACTATGGACCATATTCACAGATACCGGTGTGTTATTTGCAGACAGATCCGCACCTAACACACCTGTCCTGCCCCTCTCTCCCCCCCCCCCCCCCGCTTTTTACGCCACCATCCGNCGTTTTTAGGTACATTATGGCACTTACGAGTGCCATAGGGCTACCTTAACTATCTGTGCAATGTCTGCTGCAATGTCAATGCTGAATCTAAAGGTCATTACTCTCTTTTACAACAGGTATGTCCTTCCATGTCCAGGAACCTACTCTAAATATTACCAGTGTGTAACTGAGAATCATAAATAAGGGCTTAACCAATCCCTTTGTGTATGATTTCCATACAACCCCCTCTCTCACCATGCTTACACACTGTATGTATGCTGGGTAATCCTGCCCCGCTGTCATGAGGATCCAGATCCGCGCTGGAAGCCTTTGACTAATACATGTGTAGTATTGAAATGCGGCTATTATCCACACACAGTGCAGAAAACACCCACATTTCGTCATTCTGGATCTGGTCCTATGTTATGTACATAACACTGCAGCTTACCCTTCTTGTGTGACTGTGTGCTTGTGTGAGGGGGGGGGGGTTCCTTCTGGTCTTGGGTTTCGGTTATGCCTTGTTTCCCTTGATCCTGCCATTCCTTGGATCTGCCACTGGGGACCGCAACCTGCCAGAGATCTGCAACCAAGCCTGTCCGGACCATGAGGGTCTCCAGTGCACACAAGGTCTCTGGTGGGCTTATCCTAACAAGGACAGGTTATGGTCACTAGCTGGAGTGGGTTTATTATTACAAAGTAGTGTAATAGCCGGGACACTGCCTTCTGAGCGATTCTATATTATATGTGAGGTGGATAGGATATATTAAGGTAGGCAAGCTCTTGGAATTCCATGCAAGCAATGATATTGGTGTTCCAAATGCTTGTTGAGATGCATTGTTCTAGTGCGAATTTGTTATTGGTTAATGCAGTGCTAATATATTAGGATCCGGCCATTACTTGAATTTGGTCTCTATAATGTCTCCAGCTGGTAAAGATCTGCAAGCATAGTAAACCTTATAGATGGATTTTAAAAATGCTAGGAGGAACGTAGGTATATTGCATGCCATGAGTATATTTGACTTTTTATCTGTTTATATCTTTAAGACATATCACAATTTTACCATTATATAATCCATTTACAAACATGCATCTAGGAATGCAATTTAGTAACTAATGAAGTTTGACAGCAGTGATATGATATCTTATGTCCATCTCTATGTAGACCACATCCACACACACCTAAAGTTTAGCTTCAGGCTTCAATTCTTTATTAAAATTGAATATGAAAGGCCCAGAATTCTCTGTAAGCAGAGGCAAATTACTATTTCAATTGACGTGTCAAAAATAAAGTTGTGGAATCATATCAGAGCTGTTATTTTCATATATGGAGATAGCAGCCCACGGATTCAAGGAAAGGGCACGCTGGCTCCCCGGGCACTGGCAGCCCAAGTAACAACACCCTTGTAAACATCTTTCTGCGATGATTGGTCTTGACATTTTAATTTGCTGCTTGTTAAGTGTTGATTTCCTGTGAATGGAGCGCACTAAATTGAAATGAATTCCAACACGTTAATGCAGTGGCAGCGCTAATACGGCTCATCAGGCTCCTCAAACCTTTGTTATGTCAGATCTACTCATTTATTTTTCTTCAGTATGGAACCACCTGACATTTAACACATTTTGCATAAATTTACATTTTTGGTCAAGAGAATGATTCTCCAGAAAATGACAGAAGATCACCGTGATGGTCATGCAAAGCAGATAACACAACACAAAGCTATAAGAAGAATATGCAGTTCCAGATACAGACTTGTACAAAACGGCTGAATTTTGGTGTACGCTTGAACACTGCACTTCATTATGGATCTGGATCCTACTGATAAAGACCTGTAATGGAAGTGTGTCAAATGGTGGGGTGGGGTGGGATGTATGTGGCCTATATGTAAGATGGTATTTAAATAGTAGAGTAAAAGCGTGTTTCATTCCTTACATACTATCCACACTTTTGCACCATCCTCATTTTACATGGGTATGGTTCAGATATATATTGTGTGCGAGGGGGGGGCCTTTGGGAGTTTGAATACAGCGGGTATCCAGCATTGAACCTCTGCTGCCCTGCAGATACGGTCTGCATAAAGTTCATTGTTAGTATTATCGGGCTAGATTCACACCTAAGAAACAGTTGCTTCTTAGGTGCGTATCTGTAGTAAAGGACCTGCTGCGCATGCGTATTAGGTCCTTTACACAATCTACATACCAGTTCGGAGTATTTTAGGTAAAAAGAGGCGGTAAAATTCCGCCTCAGGGAGGGTTTAGGTATTAGTGGGAGGTATTTAGATTAGCCGATGGAGGCGGATAGCGGCAATGTCCGTGCAGACATTGCATGGATAGTTAAGGTAGCCCTATGGCCCTATCCGATCCATCATCATCATCATTAATTTATACAATGCCATCAATATCGCAAAGCGGTACAGAGAATAGACTTTTAATTTCCCCCTAACTTCTGTGGGTTTCTTTTGGATTGTGGGCACTGGGCTCAATTGGAATGTATTAAAATCCATCCAGAGGGGAGGCAATGTCCATGCGTAGTTTCCTTCTAAGGTAGCCCTATGGCACTCGTAGGTGCCATAAGGTACCTAAAAACGGGGGGGGCGAGTTAGGGGCAGGACTGGTGAGTTAGGTGTGGATCTATACGTACCTAACTCACTCTTAGGTGTGAATATGGCCCTGTATTTCTCCAAAATCTGCTCCTCACTGTATCTCTCCAACACCCACTCTTCACTGTATTTCTATAAAACGCATTGTGTCTCTTTAAACTTCAAAATAAAACTATTTTAATGTGTGAAAGTCACTTTTAAATACCTAAAAAAAAAAATATCAAAAACAGGACTTGTTACAGCCAATAACCAATTCCTTAAGGTAGAATTTTCATTATTTTCAAATCTACATTAAACATTATTAATAATATATTTATTATTTTCAGCAATACAGTCTAGTTCCCTAACAGGGAAAGGTGAGTAGCTTACTCACAATCCAGTGCACTTAGATATAGAGGTAGAATGTAAAAATTGTTAGTAAAGCATTGGTCTTCTGTATAGAAAATATATAAAAAATATGTAATATACAAAGGAGCACTTGAAAATTAAAAAATATTTATAGCCAAAATCGCTGCTTACCCTGGGAGTAACCACCTCCCAAAACAATAACTAGAGGAAAAGAGAAATGGAGAGAAGCACTGAAATAGACTATAAATTTATTATAAAAAATATTGACAGAGATAAATTACATATATAACAAGTACAATAAGAAAAATTAAAATAATCAGTATTGCATGTAGGGCACCACTGTGAGTTCACAAAGTTCGATATGATGAAAGTATATATCTCTCTTATGACTTGAGGAATACCAGCAAGCATCTGAAAAAACCGAGGGCATTCAGAGTTCTTGTTATAAATGCAGTCCAAAAGTAGTACGAGGTATGGTACCATACAATAAGAGTTGAAATAGATGTTAATCAGTGTGAGACATCAATTGGCAAGAATCACATGAATAGCTGTAATGCATGAGAGAAGGCACTTAGATACAGATAAAGTGGTATGTCTGGAAGTACTCAAGTTGCCGTTGCAGGGTCATATATTTGAAGTCTGTATGTAGAAAGATTTCTACAAATTATTATTATTATTATCGTTTATTTATAAAACACCACAAGGTGTCCACAGCGCCATACAAAATAAAACAAAATACAGAACAGACATACAGGGACAGCATAGTACATATTAAATACAATATGAATATAAAAATATCACAAAATTACAATAAGTGTAGCAAGCACAGAATGCAAGGCAAAATGCGAGGTGTCAAGCTTGGAAAATCATGGAGCAGCGGATAGAGTGCAGTGAGAGGATAAGAGGGAGCCACTAGGTGGGGACGGGGTAAAAGGGTAGCAGAGGGGGACAAGAGAGCACGAAGTGAGGGGGGAGCAGTGGAGGAAGGAACAACACTAGGATGGAGGGCCCTGCTCACGTGAGCTAACACACTAAGTGGGAGGAAAGAACTTATAGAAGACATAAGGAGGAGGAAGGAAGTGGACTGCTGGTGTGAGCGGAGGAGAAGGGGAAGAAATAGAAGGGATAGTAGAAGGATGCAGTGAGGATGTTAAGTGGAGGAGGGTTAGGCTAACTTGAATAAGTGCGTTTGGAGTGAATGCTTGAAGACTTGCAATGTGGACGAGAGCTGACTGAAGAAGGGAAGTCATTCCAGTGCAGAGGTGCAGCACGGGAGAAGTCTTGGATACGGGCGTGAGATGTGGTGATCAGTAAAGAGGTCAGGCAGCGCCGGTTAGCAGAGCGGAGAGGGCGGGAAGGGGTGTGCATGTTAATGAGGGAAGAGAGGTAGGGAGCAGTGGATGAGGAGATGGCCTTAAAGGTCAGGGTAAGGAATTTAAAGAGAGGTCTGAAGCGGACAGGAAGCCAGGGGAGGGTTTGACATAAAGGAGAGGCTGAGGTAGAGCGGCGTGGGAGGAAGATGACCCTGGAAGCAGCATAGAGTATAGCTTGAAGGGGGCCAAGACGGGTGAGCTGGAGACCTATGAGGAGGAGGTTACAGTAGTCGAGGCGTGATATCACTAAAGAGTGGATAAGGGTTTTAGTAGTTTCATTGGTGAGGAAGGGACGGATGCGTGCAATACGCAACGTAGGTGGAAACGACAAGAATGAGAGAGGGCATGGATGTGTGGCATAAAGGAATGTGAGGAGTCAAAGATGACACCTTGGCAGCGAACTTGAGGGGATAAGGAGACAGAGGTGTCACCAATGGTTATCGTGATTGAGGGTGGGGAGGAAATCCTAGGGGGAGGTAAAACAATAATTTCCGTTTTCCGTCTTCATTTCCGTAGATTCCACACTTAAGAAGCAGAAGCTTCTTAAGTGTGAATCAAGTCCTGCCTGTGGTCTTTAAAGTGTTAAACGTAGTTAAACTCCAATCCAAACACATGCGTAGTACTTTGTTTCGGAAAAATCCGCACCTAAGAAGCAGCAGCAAGTATTTTCCCTGCAGGCAATAAATTTACAATTTACACTAGTACCTGTTATTGCCTCACTGACAGTCAGCATTGTCTGGTCCGCTGATACAGTATGTAATTTGCAGCTGCCCCAGGGCTATGACTGTCCTGTCCATACACCATTTTATGAATTTTACAGGAGGGGGAGCACTCACTCCCATTCTGACTATGCCACTGATCATGTTGCAGATGAAGCCTCATTGCAGATGTGACTACAATAAGGGCAGTTGCATGAATGTGTGTCTTTTACGTGATGTGCAATAAAATTCATTTGGTCTTAATGAGAAATAATTTACAGGATAATGCTGGAACGGTAACAATAAGCTTTGATTAAAAGAGCCAAGCTGTTTTGTGATTCTGAGTCAAAACATAATACTGAAGATTGTTTCTTGTTATGATCATAGGAACCAATGTGTCTGCTAATATAGTCATATTCATAATGTACTAATTACATTTCTGCTTTGTAGTATTGTGTGCTGTTCCCTCCTGCTGAAACAGCCAAGAGGATAATCAAAAGCACCTTGAAAAACAGCACAAAACAATAGGATAAAAGGAAACACTGCAACCAATTAATACACCAAAGAACAAAATGCAGATTCCTTAATGTTTGTATTTGCATCCACTAATTTGACAGATGCTTCAAGTTGTGCATTAAACAGTTGGAATGCCATTCAGGTGTTCTGCTGGATATAGAATGCATTGATGGTATGGCCCATAGGTGGCGCTGTCTGGTTCTGACTTTGGATACATTAATACTGTACATTCATCTCCCTTTTATACTACATTAAGAACTATTAACTCCTGCAAAAATGACAATGCTTTGAATGTTATTTCTATATGAACAACAATTTAACAAATTGCAGATATTTGTTAGTTTTGCTAACAGTATTTGATATAACTTAATGCAAGTTGAGGTTTCTCTTAAACAGGGGGTGTTGACACAGAAGCGGGCTTCAGCAACAACCCCCCTCAAATGTTAAGTGAAGGTGGCATTTCAGTCATATAGACATATAGGTTACCTGCCTGCAAGCCATCCTTAAGTAAAGTATAAGCATCGCCGTCTGGCAGATCACTAATGAGTCTATGGGCCTGATCCAGAGCTACCCTGGGCCGTTGTCCGTAAGTATGGCCAGTGTAGCTCTGGTGCACTCCCCCGACACTACCCCTGTGGCTGGCGTAATTACCCACTGTTACGCCGGCTGAAGGCTACCTTAACTTCAGCTGGCATAACAGTGGTTAATTACGTCAGCCACAGGATTGTAAGGCCCTAACCCAGCCGTTCCTTCCTAATTTCCCTCCCTCCCCCGTCTACCTTCCATAACTACAGCGTAGTTACGGTGCTGCACACCCCTTCGTCCGTAACTACGCTGTAGTTACGGACGCCCGATCCAGGGCTCCCTGAAAAATTGATTATGCCGGGCAACATCTGCCCGGCGCATGCGCAGAACGGCAGCGGCCGTAGGTCTGGATCAACCCCTACATGACTGAATGTCAGTATTTCAGTCATATAGATTTGACACAAGCTGACTCTTGCACCCTCTTATCCTCCCACCTAACACCTCAGATGATACTAGCGCGGGGTTGCCGACTTTTTAAGGCTTCCCTCTGGGAGATCCCGGAGGGAAGCCATTAATGCCTGCAAAGGGCGAGGCTTAATGACACAATTTATGCAAATTGCATGATTAAGCCCCACCTCCTGTCAATAACTATTGTGATCTCTAGTGTTCTAGTGGGTGGGTGGGGCTTGATTACATCATCAAGTCCCGCCCATCCCTAGTAACTCTAGGGATTACAATAGAGTTTATTAAGAGGTCGGACTTGCGGGAGATTTGCCGGCTCTCCTGGGATACCAAATTTCGTGAGTCTCCCGGATATTACGGGAGAGTCGGCAACCCTGTACTAGCGTGGGATTCTGTTACTGATGTGACCATAGGTACTCAGAGAGCCAGTGTGCGCTGCAAGGAGCAAAGAAGAGGGTTGAAAAAACTTCAGTAAGTAAGTGAACACAGGGTAGGGTTTTTTCTTCACAAGGATCTATTTGTTTCATACATTATACCCCTTGATGTTACAGATATGAATTTTTGAAATTTGGAAATCAGCACTGAGCACTAGGTTTCCATTTAAAGCAATAGGATATGTTGGTAGGAATGTAAATGAATATACTCCTCCTCTAATCCATTAGTCATATGTACAATGCGATTGCTGGTCCATGCATACACAGAAAGGCGTCTGCTCTATACAAGAAGTGGCTGTTCTGCATCTGCGCTCCAGTCCTGCCAACATGCCTGTATCATATTATGTGTTCAGGTACATCTCAGCAAATCCTGATTGCCCCTCTCTGGACGGTAACCAAAGTTTTACACTGTGCAAGATACAGAACCCTATTTATTATTATAATAGGTGTAAGATCTATAAGTTTTTTCCCCTAATATTAGTGCAATAAGTACTCACCTAAATGTAAAATTTGCCCCACTACACTACAACTGTCACGATCTGGGTATGTATGGGATCAGTGGCGGGTTCCGAGAGGCGTTTAGGACGACTGGCACCCTAGTGGAAGCAGGGAGACTGAAGGTAGTGCTTGTGCATAGGAGGTAGGCGGAACTAAGTGAACCAGGATGGTACAACGTACTGCTGGACTGGACTGGATTGCTCCAGAGACTGGACTGGATAGAGGACTGCTGGACTGGACTGGATTGCTCCAGGGACTGGGCTGGACAGCGGAATGCTGAAGAGCAGGCAGGCTGGTAGCAGTAGTGCAGGTAAGTTGGTAGCTGTAGTGCAGGTAAGCTGGAAGCTGTAGTGCAGGTAAGCTGGAGACAAGACAGACTGGATGTAAGACAGACTGGGCTGGATGCAAGACAGGCTGGAACCAGGCAGCTTGAATGAACCAAGTTGTTCTGGCACTGAGGGATTAGTGCACAGGGTTTAAATAGCCCGCCCAGTGCACGGGTTTGGCTGGAGGGATCATGTGTGCTGCAGAGGCAGTACCTGAGTGACTGCTGGGAATCACATGACAGGAGGCAAGACGGCGATGCCCATGTACCAGAGGATAGTGGTGCAGGTGCCTAATTCCCAGACACTATGCTGCATACATGCTGCAATGGACAATGTGCAGGAGTGGCCACTATTGGGAGTGGCACCTCTGGAGGGCTGGAGAGCGGGCAAGACGTGGGAGAGCTGCTGACAGACAGCTCCTGGTTAGGTAAGTCCGGCTGCGTCTGCCGCTGAGCATTATTGGGAGTGGCACCTCTGGAGGGCTGGGAGAGCCGCTGACAGACGGCTCCTGGTCAAGTAAGTGCGGCGGCCTCTGCCACTGAGTATGACAACAACAGTCCTTCATATGCCCCACAAGTCCTGACCCTAGTAATTAACTAACTGGGCCTCCAAAAAGGCACTGAGTAACCTCCAAGCTGTGCAAAATCTTTTGGGACCGGATTCACAGATCCGTATTTACTACATGCACGTTTTTACACACACACATGGCAAGGCAACACCCATGACACTCCCTTCGGCCGGATGGGATTTTGGTGACTTCTTCCTCCATAGGGCACCCTTAAGTCTATGGGTGTACTTACGTGCATATGTTACTTACTTACATGCGTATTTATCTAACCACACCCTCAAATGTCCATTTAAATGCTTCCCCCCGCCCACTTTTACGTAACTTCTACCGTAATGATAATAATAAATGTGCATGGAAAAAGTTACTACACATGCGCAGTCAATCTACTCCTAAAAATATGCATGCAACCCCAAGCAAAAACACATATTTGAATACGGCCCTTGGTGCTCTAGACTCAGTTGTGACCAATATTCAGGAAAATTTAGTTTATCACTATAGTTTTAGGAAACAACTAGGCATAAACTAGGCATGGCTGTGCCTATCAGAGCATGACTGACTGTTTTGGGGTGTCTGCAGTGTTATATCTATTGGGGGGCCATGATGGAGGAGATGGAGGTCCATGACAGCTGCCCACCCTGCATCCATGGAGGTCACTGTCACTGACTGGCAGCATAAACAGTCAATGTTAAGATCTACTAGCCGCAGACATCTGCCCACGCATGTGGAGACTGGATGAATGTCAACCATACTGTGTATATGTGTGATAGAGAGGAAGGGTGCTTGTTATAGGGTCCAGGTTTCCCTTGTTGTGTGTGTGTGTGTGTGTGTGTGTGTCAAAACTTGCTTTCTAAATAGAGAATCTTGACTATTTTAGCCATATTGACATTTTTTGATTGGTATGAACAATAATGGCTATTTGATACATATTATAGGCTGAAGTTGCATTTATGTTGTCAAGCATGTTTTGTTTAGCAGGTTGACTTCTCTATAATGTATTTTCCTGTATACATGGCAGGTTATGCAGCTATATACAAGTTTCATAAAGTAATTACGCAGCTACAGCAAAGGATTCTTGCCGATAATACCATAACTGTCCATGTGCATTTGTCAGCTTACCTTGTAACAATAATATAATTTCATACTAGCTATACTGAAGGTTTTTTTTATGTTCTGCTAACACAATAAAGAAGAAGCCTATTGCTCCTCAGTATATAATGCATTCAGAATTGTTCACTCATTATTGGATAAATACATAATAATGAGTCAGGGTGACTTTGAGAGTAATATGGAGTATCTGATATCTTTCCTATATCATAGACTGACATTTATACAATGTTTTATCTTAGTTAATAAAACTGTTTGTAAAGTTGTTCTGTACATTATTTTAAACTATGATTTTGAAAGGCTTTGATTTTTTTTCATAGGTTCACAAAGGAAACGAAGTGAATCCTATATTATGCTTGTAAAGAACTTGGAAAGCAAAAGACTGCAAATAAGACAACCCAAGACCTCATAGGGCTGCAGGTGCATAAACTGCAGGCCTGGGCACACTTTGCATGTAGCAGGGAAGCTATTATGGGGTCAAAAGTTTAAGGGGGGGGGTAGAGGGGGGGTTTATGATAGGTGGCTAGGGTTGGGGAGGGGGGGGGGGG
>WWET01000386.1:142422-152856 GCA_011038615.1 Limnodynastes dumerilii
GCCTCCAAATAATCCCCCTCATGTCTCCCCTCAGCCTCCAAATAATCCCCCTCATGTCTCCCCAGCCTCCAAATAATCCCCCTTATATCTCCCCTCAGCCTCCAAATAACCCCCCTCATGTCTCCCCAGCCTCCAAATAAACCCCCTCATGTCTCCCCTCAGCCTCCAAATAATCATTCTCATGCCTCCCCAGCCTCAAAATAATCCCCTCATGTTTCCCCTCAGCCTCCCAGAGTCCCAATAATCCCCCTACTTTACTTACCTTCTTCCTCCTGCTGTGCTCCTCGGTGGCGCTCCCTCTCTGCTCTGTATGATGCTGACCTGACCTAAGGTCGCGCCAGCATCACACTGAGCTCTGCAGTCAGGTGCCTCCAGCTTCAGGACAGGACAGGTGGGTAGCTTAGTTAAACCACTGCCTGCCGGTCTTCATAGCGGGGGGATGATCAGCCTGGCATTGCATTCCCCCGCTTACATGGGTCCCTGTTACCTCCCCCTGTCAGCCGTCCAGGGCACCCCCAAGATAATTAAGATTATTATATACAATAAAAGTATAATAGGTATTAGCACATGTGAGATCAAAGATACAAAATACACTGTGTGTGATGCCGTAATTTGTAATGATCATCTAGCAAACAGGCTATAGAGTTCAGCTAACACGGATGAAGATAAATCATAACTGAAACACTAAAGCAATCTTACGTGTAAACAGACAAATACAAAAAGATAAAAGCTTTTTTTCAGTGCAAGTTATTTATCGATCAATGATATACCTTATAATAAATGGCAAACAAACTCTCCTATCTCTCTCTACTTTTCGGAAGTGAGAGTAATTATAGTCCAAGAGTCCCAAGTGCACAAATGCAGTGTAAATTCAAAATCCAGATACAGCAGGAGCAATGTGAAGTGAAACCATGTACCTCTTTAATGTGCCTATTATTATTAAGCAGTCCCAGGCTCAGCTAGAAGGATATGTAGCATATCAAGCCTGCAGCTGCAGCCTTTTCTGGTATAAGGAAAGTTAATTTATGATGCAGAAATCACAGGCCCGTTTCTCACTGGATGGTTACAGTTAGCTGCTGTATCTGTATATTCCCACACTGAGTGTACTGCTTCTAGCTGCAGCTCAAATGTAACTACTGAAGTATGGGCTCTACAGATTGCAAACAGCGAGAAAGAGATCTTTTCAATTATGTCAACGCGTTTCACCCATTAACAGGAACAGGATCCTCTAGGATGCCTACCACGACTGACAAATCAAAGGAAGGAGGAGGAAAAATTTCAACTGGCATAGCCTATTTACAGTAAGCTTAATCCAGATCTGAACATTAGCACGAGTGTTCACAGTTTTATTCAGATCATTTACACAAGTTACAGGGCATAGTTATGATAATGTTCATAGCCATGGTGTTTATTTTGTATTTTTTTTTGTTATGTATTATTGCATGCTTAGCACATCATTTGGCAGAGAACAGAGATTTCTCACATGAAGAATAACCAACATTTTTTCTACTCGTTATTGGAATAATCCTGCTTTTGTGTTTGGGTGGCTGGAATAGAGAGTTTTTCGTAGTTGCTGCAGACTATGTATCGGTCATCCTGTTAGAGAAGTCAGCCTTCATCAAGCATTCAGTGCTCGAGCATAAGTTCTCATACCCCCTACTGCAGTCCCAGACCCAGGGTAGTTTCCAGCAACTGATCATAATCCTCACTGCTGTCATGATTCAGTGCTGAGAGATCTGATCTCAGCACTGAGTCATCTCACAAACGTGCAATGTACCAAAGTCAAGAGAAGCAGGGCATTAGTCAGATCTGGGTGCATGATGACCCCTCTGAATTAATAGCTTAAAAGTTATTAACAACAAAGAGATCCTTCAATCTAGGCGAGCAGAATTTGTATTACCAAAATTCTCAACCCAATCAAAGAAAACTTTTCTTAAAATATTCGATTCCATCTAAAATAATACAGCACAATTTTACAATGGATTTAACATATTACCTCCGGATTAAATAGTTGCGTGTGGAAGATGGCCCCAATCTACATATCTACATGCATGTACATAGGATTTCCAGTACGGATCTAAATCCTCATATCCATATTTCCATGCTGAAAGTCAGTCCATCGGGAAGGCGGACAGGGGCTGCCAGCTTAATACAAGTCCGCATAGTGGGAGGGGGAAGGTATATAAATTGTACATCACAGTCTTGGCTAAGTCCTTATGTATGATCCTTATTTATGCACCGGCCCAATTTTAAGTGACGCAGAGGCGTAAATGTTAAGGTAGGGTCCTACACACTGAAAGCCTTATGTGTGAAGGGAGCATTGCGATCCTATAGCCAGTTGTCTGCTAGATGGACCCCATTAAATTAGGATCTGGTACTTAAATACTACTTTTATCACTATGGCAGGGTTGCTGACTTTTAATAGCTTCCCTCCAAGAGATCCCGAAGGGAAGCCACAGATATATGCAGTGGGCGGGGCTTAATGACATGATTTACACAAAGTGCATCATTAAACCCCGCCCCATAACTATTAATGACCCCTTTTTACCTTTAATAGGGATGGGGCGGGGCATGATGATGCAAATTATGTCATTTAATCCCTCCCTATCCCTAGCAACACTTGGATACTAGTGTTGCCAGGTAGGGGGGGCGGGACATGAGGCCGTGGTTTCCATGAAACCATGGGCCTCAAGTCCCTTGCAGGAGATTTGCAGAATCTCCTGGGATATCGGGAGAACTGCCCAAATTTCTGTGATATATAGTTTAAAAATAAGAACAAATGAGGTTAAGATTTACACTTAAGTAAAACCATCTTCATTCATTTTATTCCTTGCATGCAGGACGAATCCCTTATTTTTCTTATTGCACAAAGATACTGACCAGCTTTACTTTTAAACTGTATTTAAACTTGGCAAAGAAAGAAAGAAAACATCAGCTGTCAACTGTAAACTGTTTGCAACAGAGGAAATTTGTTCACCCCACTGCAATTCAACATGGTGATGCCCAGATGTAAATTTCCACCTGATTTCCCTCTATTTCCAAACTCCAGTCTCATGGTTTGAACTGTAATAAAAAAAAAATCATATTTCTATTTATCTAACAGTGTTACTGCATCACTGGTCTGAGAATAAATAGTATAAGTCAGCACACTTGGAGAGAAAGGAGGATATTTTATATTAATTATCTTAACGTGATTCACATCAGAATAGAAGAATATAGTGGAAAAGGCACAACAAGGTTGTGTCGCTTTACAAGCTATAGTTCTAATTCAAAGCAGTGACACCTGTTTTATTTCCAACTGGGAGAAGCCTCATGCAGAATAATTTTAATGCATGTGAAACATCATCTGTTACATGGAAATAGTGGTAAAATCTCTCAGTCTCTTGGCTGTCACTGCTTCACTCTGGATTGTTGGGACTTAAGTAGAGATCACTAGAGGCAGAGCGTAAAGATTGGAAGGGAACAATATGTTTTGCAATTAGCGCACCATATGCATACAGCAGTGTACCTATCAGACAGTACAGCAACTCGTTTACAAGACAAAACTTTAATTCCTCTATTAACAATGGGTTGGATCCAGAATTCTGCTTTCCCATTCAATGTTTACCAGTGGGTGGGTGCTAAGCTGTCAGCTGCTGGCAGTGTATTTTAAGTAACATTCAGCCCTGATAAACATACCACAGCTGCCTGCGCATTCGCAGAGTGGACAGCTGCCAGCATGGTGCGAGTCCCTGCCATCCATCCATCCATCCAACCACCCAAGACTGTAAAAAATTGGTGGGGGGGGAAAGGATAGGGTTTAAATGGGTTCTTTACCCTTTAGTGGCAAATCCACCAGAGTTGTGAGCATGAATGTGACAGTGAAATCCCATTTGTGGTTCCATATGTAATCCGACTGATTCAGAGTTGGCAATTTACAGCGAGAAAGTGCAACTCAGATTCGTCTGTTTGCCGAATATTTTGGTGTGCATTCGGAAGCACCTTTGAGTTTTTGACTAATTTTTCAATTACACATTTGTGTGTGCAAAACTCGGAAGCACAAAGGTATCGTTAACACGTTTCTGAATTGCATAAGCGCATAGTCACATTTCTACAGTATATATTAGTGCTCCGCAACCGGTGTGCCACGGCACACCAGTGTGCCGGAGCAAGTTGCTGAGTGTGCTGCAGGCCGGCCAACCCCTCAACTCGGCCCGATAAAAAAAAAAAATGCCTTCTAGCGGCGGTACCTTGCTTCCTCCTTCATCTGACTTGTTCTGTTCTTATTGCGTGTCGGCCGGGCGTGATGTCATTACGCCGGCGTTCATAATGAGGAGTGCACGGAGAGGAGTTCAGAAGAAAGAATAAAGAAGAGCAAATAAAAGGTAAGTAAATTAGGGGGCAGTGTGTGTGTATGATGAAGGGACACTGTGTGTGTGTGTGTGTGTTTGTATATGTATATGAGGAAGGAACACAGTGTGTGTGTGTGTATTATGAAGGGGCACAGTCTGTGTGATGAAGGGTTAACAGTTGAAGGGGCACAGTGTGTGTGCTGAAGGGGTAACAGTTGAAGGGGCACAGTGTGTATGATAAAGGGGTAACAGTTGAAGGGGCACAGAATATGATGAAGGGGCAACAGCTGAAGGGGACACAGTGTGTGATGAAGGGGCAACAGTTGAAGGGCACAGTGTAATAATCAAGGGGGTTGATTAAAAGTTGTAGTTAAAAGTTAATATTAGTCAGTTAAAAGATAACATAGTTAATTTTACTTATAAGTAAAAAAAACATTATTAGCTGTAATGTTAAATTTATCAAATAAAAAATAACAATAAAATGACATTTCTGTGAATGCACTCTATAATTCTTGCTTTTTTTTGTATATTTTTGCTTTTGGTGTGCCGCAGAATTCTGGGAAGAGCTTAGGTGTGCTGAGGGTGAAAAAAGGTTGAGGAGCACTGGTATATATAAGTCATAATGCTGCTGACTATACATTACTTATATAATGCTTACATTACAGCTGCTGCGACAGTTGGTACAGTGCGCGCTTATGGGTACATTGTATGGTCTACTTATTTAATGTTATGTTTTTATTTCAAATTTAGTTAAAGTTAAAGTGATTAATATAAACCCTTAGGGCAAACAAAAAGAAGGTTTTTTAATTTTTATTTTAAAAGGTTGAATAAGTTACACTTGCACCATGGTCAGGGTAGGTGCAAATAAAAAGACAGAAAAGCTGGAAAGTTCAGATGTCCTATTTACATATCTGAAAACGCCTCTATTCCAAAAAAGAAGGTTTTTTTATTTTCATTTTAAAAGGTTGAATAAGTTACACTTGCACCATGGTCAGGGTAGGTGCAAATAAAAAGACAGAAAAGCTGGAAAGTTCAGATGTCCTATTTACATATCTGAAAACGCCTCTATTCCAACCTCAACAAATGCGGATTCACGAAGTGTCGCATGCGAATACTTGCACATGCATTGCATCTTAGTTTTTTTGCTTGCGCATGTGCTGTCAATTAGTTTTTTTGTACTTCCGCCTAAAATATAGGCGGATGCACAACTCTGAATATTATGTTATAATATTATTTTTATATATTATATAATACTTAACATTTAATAATCTCAACCTAATGGCAAGGGGGAAATTAAGGCACAATGAATAATATTACCCTTAGGCCTAAAAAGCCCATTAGTTTGCAACATAGTTTTATAATGGCATGGTATATACAGTATATATATGTGATTCCTGCAGTAATCTTGCACTGCCAGCAGATGGAGATGTTGTTCACATGATAAACAATTTCCTACTTCTTCATGATCCTTTCTTGTACAAATGAAGACATTATGGGGCAGATCGTGAACTCTCACAACCTGTGGGTTTCAGTCAGATTAGGTATGTTTTTCTGTACTACACATACATGCAGCATATTCTAAACAACCAGGATTGTTTCCGACCATTTCAGACTAAAAAGGGTTCATTATACAAGTGAGCGTTACCTCTTAGTCAGTGTGCAGTATAGGCATTCCCTCTCTTTATACCCATGCAGATCTCTGGGAAATTTCACATGCTGGAATATTCAGAATTAAGGGGGCCACTGGCTGTCAGAAATCTGAAAGTGTGAATGGGAGGGTTACAATTCAAAGATAAAGATATCTGGATTAGTGATCCAGCATCCAATCACATCACATTAAACTTTCAATAACCATTGCTTACATCACGGTTGCCGACTTTTAACAACTTCCCTTCGGGAGATCCCGGAGGGAAGCCATAGATGCATGTAGAGGGCGGGCTTAATGGCAAATTGCACCATTAAGCCCCGTCCCCTTGACTAATACTTAATTATTTGTAGCTTTAATAGGGATTGGGGCGGGGCTTGATGGCACAAATTGCGTCATCAAGTCCCTCCCTGTCCCTAGCAAAACTAGTATACTGGTGTTGCCAGGCAGGCGGGGCAGGACTTAAGGCCATGGTTTTCATGAAACCATGGGCCTCAAGTTCCTTGCGGGAGATTGCAGGCTTTCCTGGGATATCGGGAGAACTGCCCGGATTTCTTAAGTCTCCCGTGGCTTACATATGTTATAGGCATTCTCTCACTTCATACCCATCCAGATCTCTGGGAAATTTAACATGTTTGAATATTCATAATTAAGGGGGCCACTGGCTGTCAGATATTTGGATACAGATATCTGGATAGTGATCCAGCATCCGATCACATCACATCAAACCTCCATTAACCATTGCCTACATATACGTAAACTTTCCCAGCACATGTAATATAGTGGGATTGGGAAAGTCTGGATTGCAATGCATTTAGAGGGCATGTCTATACTTTACATTGTAATAAGGAGTCTTGTCTCCTTGCTACAACTATTCCACCCATTGGATGGTGGTGGAAGTGTCATTTCTCTTACTGTACGTCTGGATAGGGTAAGAATGGATTCTGATTGGGTTGCACAGATATGTTCCCGTGTGCAGAATGGAAAAACAGCCAATACAAACACACAAAAAATGGGGAAAAATTGTATCTCTATTTCTGACCCTCTGTCACCAACCAAATTCTAAAAATATTTAGTTCACCTCTTTTATAGTCACATACAATTAAACAGAAAAGCCCCTGATATAAATCCTTAATTCCTGCATAATAGCATATGGATAAATGCTTTTACTGAGCACGTATAGAGAATATTGAAAATAAATCCTTCATGTAAGCAAAGCATTATTTATTCTTATAGGGGGAGGGAGCTGCCTCTGACCAGAGATTTGCAACATCACAGATACAATGAGACTCAAATCAGGATATCAAGCTCTACGCTTTTTAGTCAGGCTGCGTTAAAATGGCTGATTGGGATGTGCCATGAAATCCTTATCTCTCACACACTTCTGTGTCTCTATTGTGCGCTATGCAGAAAAAAATATCTCAACTATTAATATTACTAATGCTGTCACTTTACATAGAGAGACTTGCTGTCTGTAGAAAGAGTTATATACACGGCTGGTCTCTTTCAGAGCTGAAATAAGTACAATGAAACAAGCCACAAAAGGAGCTGACATTTAAAGTGTCCCGTGGTGAATTTGCAAGCATTTCATTTCATTATCTCTTTGTGGCATTCCCCATCAAATGTGACAGCTGCCAGCCACCAAGGAATTAGAATGAGGACGGATGTACATGTTGTTCGTCAGACTTGCTGAGTCTGGCAAAGAAAGGTTTCATTCCGGTAAATACACTTGTCTCATTTTGTGAATGTCAACGGCAACCCCAATATCTGCAGGGTGATGAAGATATCCTAAGGGGAAAAAAATCTCTATTCTGGTCTGTTATCTAGCATGGAGAACAAACATTGTGTTCCCAATTTCATCGCAGCTACAGTATATTTAATTTTGCTACATTTGTTTTTGTATGTTTTGTCACATGATGAACACCAAAAACTTGTCATAACCCTTAAAATATTGAATGTCATGTGACCTATAAGGATTCAGTGGGGTTGGATTGAGAGTCACTGAAAAAAAAAAAAAGGATCAGGACGAGGCAGAACTGACATAGGAAAACAAAATTAAAATGCAGAGTTTATGCTCCCTAGCACAACTCTAAATTAGAGCATTGTTGCCGACTTTTAACAGCTTCCCTACTGGAGATCCCGGAGGGAGGCTATAGATGCATGCAGGGGGGCGGGTTTCCGGCCTCTCCCATACATTTAATATGGTTTCCGGCTTTTCCCATAGATTTTGTATGGTTTACGGCTTTTTCAATACATTCAATTTGTCTCCGGCTTTACCCTTTTCCTCAGTACATACATATACATAGGATACTTAGTTCCAAACATAGCTATTTCAAGGGAAGCTCATCTGCCACATAAAGCTTTTCCCATAGGTGAATCTCTATCTGTAGCCTCTGTTCCATTTTCTGCACTCAGGGAGCCTCCTGTAGAGTTGTGTGTAGGAGGAGGTGTTTTTTTTAGCATATATGAACATACACTTAAATGCAACTTCTCAGAAATGAAAGCAAATCACTGCCGCTACCACCTGCATTTGGAGGAGCATTAAAGGGTGGAAATGATATGATGAACTAAAAGGGTATGTTCTCGCAAATGAGCCCAATCATATTAGAATATATATATATATATATATATATATATATATATATTCTCTACAAAACACATCAGCCAGTCTATGGCAGGTCCCTAGTATACCGGGTGATTCTGCAGTAGTCTGTATGTGGCCTCTACACCTTCCCTATGTGGGATGTTGGTGTAGAGGCTCACAACATCCTCTGTACACAATAGATAGTGTTGCGGTAGATTTTCCAATGATTGTAGAATGTTCAAAAATTCTGTCATATCTTTAAGGTAGGTTGGTTGGGATTGTATAACCGGTTTAAGAAAGAAGTCCACAAAAGAGGAGATAGGTTGCAATAATGACCCCATCGCAGAGATAATCGGTCTCCCTGGGGGTGTTTTAGGATCCTTATGTATTTTTGGAACTGTGTATAATTGTGGGGTACGCGAGAATGTGACCAGCAGAGCTTGTTGGACTTTATGTGGAATGATGTTTTCATCCACCCCTTCTTGCAGTAGGCGGTCCACCTTGTCTTTGTACGTTTTAATTGGATCATTTGCGAGTGCTTCATACACCTCCTAATCACCCTGTTGCCTATAGATTTCTTTGCAGTAATCTTCTCTTGTTTGGATTACTATACCGCCTCCTTTATCCGCTGGGTGGAAGACAAGGTTTTCATCCTTTTTCAAAGTTTGTAATGCTTGCCTCTGTTCAAGGGTTAGGTTGGGATGTATTCTTGGACTTTGTTGGGAGGCTTTCATCATTCCCTCATCCAATAGTCTAAAGAAGCATTTGATTGAAGGATTATTGGAAGGTGGGTCGAAAGACGACTTAGGTTTAAACATATGAGTATAATTAGGTTCTTCAATAGTGGTAGGAGGATTTCTATCAAAGAATTCTTTTAAATGTATAGAACGTGTCAGTCTATGCTGATCAATCTTCCATCGGAGGCCATCAAAAGGTTCGGTGGGGATAAATGACAGGCCCCTATCAAGGACCTGTTTTTCCACCCTACTTAATGGTCTATTAGTTAGGTTGTAGATGGGGTTTTCTTGGACCTCGTTGCCCTTATATCTTTGGCACTGCCCACCCTTTCTGTTTGGTCTACTTTGTCTGTAATTTTTTGCTTTGGCGGTCTTCCCACGGGGGGTTTGTCCTGAAAACCCCGTGGTATGGGCCCCGCTCGTTCATTGGGCCTGATCCTGAACTACTACTATACGCCCGCACAGGGGGAGTGTCGGGGTAAGTGAACACCGATATGCTGTGCTTTAGTAAGCACAGCGCATCGGCGTAGTTCAGGATCAGGCCCATTGTCACTTTCAGACGTCGGTGGACCGCTAGATATATCTGTAGTGTTTCTACTGTTATTTTGTCTATTTCTTTGAGTTCTTCGTTTGAATATTCTCGTTTCTGTACCTGAGAACCAGGGGTACACTTTATTGTCATCGTAATCCCTCTGTACCTGATTCCACTTTTCTTTCTTATAACGCGTTAGGTCATTGAAGTGTTTAGTAACCTGTTGCTCCAACTTGCTCATCCAGTCCTGTGATCTGTCATCTGTTAGTATCTGTTTGTACTTATTCAACACTGCTACCCAGCGTCTGCAAAGGTCTGGGTTGCAGCTGCCAATTGTAGGAATGTTTGATATCCTAAAACTTTTGGGGATTCATTTTTCCCTGTAGTATCTTGATAAGGTCGTTCCATGCAGTTTGAAGTCCACTTGTTTCCTTTTTAATCTCAGCAAGTCATAATATAAGTCCACAGGGGTGTCTGTTTGTGTATCTTCACAAGATTCTTCTGTGAACAGAATCGCATTAGCTTCTGCATCAGAGAAGCTAAGCATCTCCCCCCGTGGCAGAATGTTATGTGCCATCCCACGTTCCTCATTGGTGATAGACATG
>WWET01000386.1:175984-205690 GCA_011038615.1 Limnodynastes dumerilii
TTTCCTGATGTATGGATGGGCACAAACAGCTGTTATTATACACTGACGCAACGTCCACTTCCAAACTTATCCAAGTCCCTTTGTCAGATTTGACATTCTTCTTAAGTCTGGATAGGCATACCCTCCAACTGTACCTATTTAGCAGACACCGTATCTTTTTTTTTATGGTCGGTACAGGCTAAAAGGTATACCGGATTTTGGTTTGGCAGTTCCCTACATCCTATACTCACATTCCAGTCCTGCAGCATTTATCACTATAGCAGAGCTGTGGGGACAGATTCCTACAGCTTTGCTAAAGTGACCCTCTCATGTGAGATCTTAGCTGCTATGATAAGGTATAAAATTAGATTTTACACCTTATTATACATTCAAATGAGAGCAGATTAAAGCCACGCCCCAATCACGGGACTAGCCATGCCCCCTTCACAGACACGCCCCCGGGTGTACCAAATATCCATAAAAAATGTCGGAGTGTATAGGTCAAAATGCTCTCTGATTGGTTGGTACATATGGACAAAGTGAAAAGTGACTACAATCAGTCTGAAACAGACACAAGCTGAATAAAATTCTGAAACCTAAATTCAGCTCCACAGTATTCAGAGATCCGTTTTTGCAGGAAGTTCCGTGCATATTTTTACGATCAGATGAACTGCGCATGCGTAGTAACTAAATTTACGCAATCTACGGTGATTTTACGCATTTTAGGGGGCAATTAGTTAGATACGCACGTAAATCACCGTCAACCCCTCCGAGTGAGGAGAGTGTCATGGGTGTTGTCTTGGAGCTTCAGTGCGTATAAATGCGGATCTCTGAATATTGTATTAAATGCTTTTATTTGTAGTTCCACTACAAATAGACAGCCACAGATGCCAAGATTTCCTAAAAGACAAAATATAAAAGGGAAGGGCGTTAAAAAAAAAAAACCCCATTGCTACTCCGATGAGGTGACTAATTCTCGGTACTATTAAGGAGTTTTTCTTAGTGAAGCTGCATGCATGCTCCATGGATACGGTGTGTGATTTATTCTTTTGTAAAATCCAATTACACTGCAATAGAACACAATGCAATCTATCAGTGGAGGCTCGGTGGGATAAACAAGCCACAGTCAATAGTGTTAGCAGCCATTATTATAACAGGACTCTGCATGACATTTCTCTGCGCTGAGCAAGAAAGCCAGAATTATGGATTTCACAATTTTCATATGAATATACATAGGAAATCATCATGATGGAACTATATTATCCCCAGAGTACTGAATGATATTATTGCTAACAATGATGTTTTTTCACTGTAATTTTTGTGGTTTTGCAATTTCCCCCCCACATTAAGATGAAATGAGTGTACAAAAACACTGGAAGAGATTGAGGAGCCAGGAATACGCTTGTTAAAAACTCCCCACTGCCAGGAGTTTGGTGGCCTCTCTTTTTCATGTTTTTTTTTATCATTTACGAATTGTCCAAGATGACAGTCTTTTAGGGGTGCACTGCTACATCAATGACAATGAATAATATAAATTTATATTTGTGGGGGGAACAAAAGAGAGGTCCGGCGCTCCAAACAAACGTTATATTATACTATGTGTCAGCACATACATAAAAAGGAGGTTTACTTCACAATATAGTTATATTGGGGGGCACAAATTAATTCTTTTTTTTTGTATGTAAGAAAAATACTGCCTGGTTTTACTTACTGCACACAAATACAAAACAGCTTTCTGTGTAATTTGGAGGTGAGCAACAATATATCTCAACTCATTCTGTTTGCACATTCCGGACCGTATTCAGACATAAGAGTGCTTTTTTTTATAGGTAGAGTGGCAAAAATCCACACGTAGGTGGCTAGTTCACTCCCATGACACTACCCTCTCACTTACGGAATTTAGCGGACTTACGCGATCATAACCCTACCTTAACTTCTCCGTGCGTATCGTTGTGCGCATGTAGTGCCTGGACGTATGAAAGTGCCTAACCCAGCTTATACTGTACAATGTAAATACCTCCACCCACAATGTGTGTTCTCGCATACAGAGTGTTATCACGTCCTGTTTGCACGTGCGGGAATCAACTCTATATGCACTGAGATCCGATGACTAACATCTGCAAATAAAACGCCAGCTTCAGCACACGTGTTGAATTAATTGGCTAATGTTATTGAGGCTGAATACAGTCCTCTGGGTCCAATCTAGAGGCACTATACTTGTGTGTCTCAGTGAGATTTTACACTGAGCATGCTTACAAACAAAATGCGCGTCACACCATTTTAGCGATCCAGACCTGGACACAACTAGCTATTTGTCTGTTTGCTTTCTGAGGGGAGTGTTGAGGGCAGGGCTGGAGGAACATGGTCAATGTACAATAAGGGCGCTCTCATGCAATTGCACCCAATAGAGACCTGAACGCAGACGCGTATGCACAGTTTATAGCAAAACATTTGCACCAGTCACAGATCATGTCTATGTCCAGGAGACTGACACTGACCCACCTAATTCAGACCATTGCATTTCACAGTACACAGCACTGTACACAGTTATTAGCATATTGCATAACCACCATTTCCATTACACAATACAGTGCACTACCCAGCACTTATGCAGTGGCGTCACTAGGTTTGGCATCACCCGGTGCGGTAACTGATGGTGTCACACTCCCCCCACACTCATGGACCCCCTCCCAATCCTGACCATAGGGAATCTTCTCAGTTCAAATAGAGTGTATTAAAGATCATTTAAGTGAAGACTCAATCATCCTGTATATAGTGAGTGAGGTGAACTTTTGTTTCCTCTTACTAGTGTCACAAGTAACGTTCAAAAGATAGTGCATTAAACATCTATTATAGATTGTACAACTTAAAGCCAAAAGAGTGATCTAGCCCTCATCTCAAATATACAAACAGAGTGTGATAGAATTATTCTGCTAATATTGGTGAAATCATACAAGTAAAACACCAACATCCATTCAAATAGTCAATGGGAAAAGTGTCTGTTTCCTTTTAATATAACCAAATTCTTCTGCTCTCCATTTAGACAGGTTGATGTCGCTGCTCCTTCTATTCTCTGTTCTAGTGTTGTGTAGAATAGTGTCCAGGATCAGGAGACTTCATAGTCTTCTGTGTGTCCTGTGACAGTATGTAGTGTAGCTGTCAGTACTGGCTGGTATTCTTGTGATGTGTATTTGTGGGAGTGCGGACACCTTGTTTAGTTTCATTGTAGGGTTCTCTTCTGGATGCAAATAGCACTTTCAAAGTGTATATTCAGATCTGAGCGTACGCCTGCTGTCGTGAGGTTTCTTTGCGCTTTACGCATTGTATATGCGCAGATCTAAGAAGCACGTAGTCACGGCTGATTCAGATCATAGCATCCGGGGCTTGCACTCTGAGGGGAGTAATGAGGGAGAGAGGGGATGTGCAGTAGTCAATATACAGTAAGGACGGGGCCAAGGCAAGCGCACCCAGTCCTGGTCAGGACACAGACGTAAAAAAGGTCTGTTTACATTGAAACATTTGGACCTTCTGCAGGTCATGTCTAAGTCCTGGGGACACACAATAAACAACAAAAATACTTATTTTTATTTATTATTTTTGTAATTACAACGCAATAAATGTATTTTTATTTACTCTGTTCATATATCATATGAAATGTTTGCTATATTAATGATAGTTTTTTTTTACCAGCTTGAAGTACAGTATACTACACTGCCCTTGAGCTGCGTATTTGGGCACATATCTGCTTACAGCTGATCTGCTGTGTGCCTGCACGTATACATGCTTGCAATTCAGATGACACAGTTATGCGCAGTTCTGGAACCTGCGCCACACCGATTAGGATCGGGGCCTCTGTCTCTATATGGAAAGTTTTATCCTGATTGGGGTAAATGTTGCGAGGGAAGTCCCTTCTGAGTAGCAGAGCATATATGGCCACGCATGTGAATGACCATGAAAAGGTATTTTATGTAACGGTTTAATGTACCATCCCTAGCATTAGCAGTGATATAGACAGACATACCCCTGGAGCATGGTCACTTTGAATCCGCAACCATTTCACCTGTCCCTATAACTGTTAGGTGTCTCTGCCCAGCCGGCCTGGTAGTGACGTCTCTACTCCTTTAAGCGCTAGGCCTTTTGGGGTTTGTAGTTGTAGGACCTGCACTGCTGTTATTCCTGATAGGCTGCTTTCTCTATTTATGAAAAATGGGAAAATGGGAAGTGGCTGCGCTAGGATCTGTTGCCTATCTTAAATCCAGGAGGGTCTACACCTCCAGAAAAATAGAAACAATGGAAAACGAATGGATATAGATAGGCGCTAATCTAACCAAACAAATGTGAAATACTTGAATCAAAACCCTTGTAAAAATGCTGTGGTGTGTTGGCTGGCGGTGAGGAGGTCCTTGGGATTCCAAAATGAAAAACCTAATGCATAGATACTCGACCGGCAGATAAAGTAGAAAGAACAATTTATTACACACAGATAAAACCATTAAAACTGGGCACAAAACACATTTGACAATAAGGGGCAAACTGTCTCCATACCGTGGATGTAACAAGCCGCATCCGACAGGAGGCTGGGGGAGCTCCAAGCAGCATGATGGTAAAAACCTGGGGAGGCGGAGGAAACGGTGATCGGAGACAGAAGGCCAAACACGTGGACTACCACTGACGCGTTTCGGGTGGGCGTGCCCTTTATCAAAGCCGGCTTGGTTACATGTTTCAAAAATAAGATCACAATGAAACAAATAATATTAAAAGTCATTCTCACAAAAAACCAAAAGCTCAATATATCATTAATGGCCCTACATTAGAAACTACTTAGGAGTAAAAGGGATCTAGGAGTCATTGGCCCGGATTCATACCAGTGGACGTATTGCACATACGTCCCTAATTTACCGATAATAGCTACAATGCATGCGTAGTAACTATTTTACGTAATCTACGTATTGTTTTGTTACGTAGATTGGGTATAATATACCCAATCTACGCAATCTATGTAATGAAACGATACATAGATTACAAAAAATAGTTACTACGCATGCAATACAGGGATGTATGTGCAATACGTCCGCTGGTGTGAATTCGGGTCATTATTTCCTGTGACTTAAAGGTAGCCAAGCAATGTAACAAAGCAATGAGAAAGTCAAGTCAGATGCTTGATTGCATTGGGAGAGAAATTGATAGCAGAAAGAGAGAAGTAATGATGCCCCTTTATAGATTGTTGGTACGACCTCACCTAGAATACTGTGTTCAGTCCTGGAGGCCATATCTCCAGAAAGACATTAATACATTAGAGACTGTGCAAAGAAGAGCAACTAAAATGGCCTGTGTCACAAAACATACCAAGAAAGGCTAGAGGAACTAAACATGTATAGCTTGGAGCAGAGAAGGGAGAGGGGGGATATGATAGCAGCTTTCACATATATCAAAGGAGAGGTGTAACAGAACATGAGGGCATGAATATAACCTGGAGGGTGGTAGATTCAGAAGAAATGTAGATAAGTGGAATAGCCTCCCATCTGAGGTGGTTGAGAGTAACACAGTAGAACAGTTTAAACATGCTTGGGAAAAATATAAGGATATCCTAAATCTTAAACTAAGTTAAGGGTAAATAGGGTCTAGGGTTAGTATAGTTTTAAATAAACAACTAGGCAGACTGGATGGACCATGTGGCTCTTATCTGCCATCACTTGTTTCTTGTTTCTGTGAACATTAGATCATTGTATTCTCGCTTCTATGTAATGCATTATGGGTGGTACCAGGAAGTGCAGCTTATGCATCATGGTATCTATTATAGAAAAGAGCGAAAATTATATTTCTGTAAACCAATGTATTTATTAAATAAAATTAAATAGAGATGTACATTCACAGAAATTTGTCTACGTGCACTAAGCATCTTGTCAACGTTTTTGTTAATAAACAGAACTTTTCTGACATTTCATGGAGAAAAAAGTAACAGTTCCTTCACCTCACCTAGCCCTGGTGTGCGTTTTTATTTTCCTCTGGTTGGATATCCCCCTTATAATGAAAATATAACCAGTTGTGCCTTCATTAATTGTAAGGCTGCAGTCAGCTTTGAGTTCACAATGCATTACTTGCAGAGAAAAGAAATGTCAGCAGTAAACTTCAGATTTCCAACTAAATCTCTGCAAGCGACATTGCCCTTAAAAAGCAAATCTATGTTGTCTAACTGGTGACAATGCAAGGATGGCACCCAATTCTATTAAGTCCTTGGAATCTGCTGACATCTGCTGAACGGAGGCCAATAACATTCCTCAGGCTCTGCTATATAAATAATGCGATTTCCTCTTCTTTCTTTTTTAAAATAAATGTCCACAGTCCAACTATTTTAATTTCCAATATATATGATATAGTCAAGACTCAGTGCAATATGCTTATAAACCAACTCAAAACATTTGACAATAAAAAAGCTCATATTAATTACATATTTTCTTTAGATTTAAGGTCTTTAAATATCCCCTTTATCTCTTTGAATTGACAGATTTAGGGGTCAGAGTTCATCACTAGACACAATTATAAAGACAACCCAAGACCTCATAGGGCTGCAGGTGCATAAACTGCAGGCCTGGGCACACTCTGATTTAAGGTCATATCCCCTTTATCTCTTTGAATTGACAGATTTAGGGGTCAGAGTTCATCACTAGACACAATTATAAAGACAACCCAAGACCTCATAGGGCTGCAGGTGCATAAACTGCACTGCAGGGCACACTCTGCATGTAGCAGGGAAGCTATTATGGGGTCAAAAGTTTAAGGGGGTGGTTAGAGGGGGGTTTTTATGATAGGTGGTTAGGAGTGGGTAGGGGCGGGGTAGTAGCAGATGAGTGGGGGGGTAGGAAGCTTATATAAATGTCCTGGGCAGAAGGTTGTGGCAGTGCAGGAGAGAGAATTTTTGCAGGAGAGAAGATTCAGGCTGGCTGAGTATCTGTTGGTGTTCTGTCAGTTTGTCCTTTGTCTTTTGTCTTTGTCTCTTTCTGTGTCTCTGTCTTTATTGTGTTCTGTCCCCTTGTTGTCCCTGTCTTTTCTGTAGTGTAGCGTTACCTGCGGTGTGCTGCTTTCCTCCCTCTGTGTAGCGTGCTGTTCAGACAGGTCCCCGCGCCAGCGCTCCCCCCCCCTCCTCTCTGTCAGCTCCGTTCATTGCCAGGTCCCTGCGCTGCGGCCTTCTTCCCTGGCAATGTCGCGTCCGTCCAGGAGCAGGGCTGTCCCTCGCCGCTACCGCGAGGACAGCCCTGAGCAATGGCGGCCCCGAACTTCCGGTGCTCGCCGGAAGCCATGTTCCGGATCGCAGACTGAGGAGGTGCTGGGTCCGGACATGGCGCTGGCTGGCAGCGGGACCCCTGTGGGTCAGAATGCTCTGCCCTCGGTTGCTGGTTTGCAGCAGGGGGCGGAGTCTGAGCGGGGCAGCGTGAGGTCGGCCCAGGAGCGTGGAGAAGCTGAGGCTCAGGGCCTGGAGGGATCTCCTGGCCCTTCTGGCTTTCCTCAGGCCAGAAGAAAAGGTAGGAAAAAGTCCTCTGGGAGGAGTGTCGGCGGGGCAGGGGGGAGGGGGTGGCCTCCATTAGGGGCTCTAGTGTCTCCCTGTTTTCAGGGAGCCCTGGTGGTGGGTCACTTGCCTCCTCTTGCCCTTCCTCTGCCTCTGCACTACACAGGGAGAGGCCCAGATCCTGCACTCACTCCTGCTCCTCCAGGCGCAGCTCGCAGAGATCCACTAGGGGTGCGCCTCTGCAACAGCCTCAATGGGTGGTTCCGGGGTTCACCTCGCAGGGGGGCGCTCTCGGGGCATCTTTTCCCTTTGCTATTGTCCCCTTTATGCCCTCTCAGCCCGGTGCTTCCTCGTCGTTTATCATTCCTGGGGGGCAGGGCCCTGCAGCGCTTTCGCAGGCGCAGACTAATGCGGGTTTTCAGGGGGCAAGCTATGTTGGGGGGGCTGGTACATTAGTGTCTGGTCCGTCTGCTAACCTCTCTGTTTTGGCAGGTACTTCCACAGCAGGTGAACAAGACTCTGGACCTTCAGTTGTTCAGCGGGAAGAGGCGGCAGCTTCGAAGACGGTGGAGGAGTCGGGCCCTTCAGGTGGCATCTCTGCGGCCGGTGAGTCAGCGCCGCTATGCGGCTCAGATCATTCACCTTCACTTTCGGACGGCATTTCCTCGATCGGTTCTAATGAATCCCAGATTAGACCGAGCAAGGTGATGAAGTTGGTGCGTAAGTCGCTGGCATTGTTTAAGGGTGGTAAGGGTGGTAAAGCTCCGGCCCAACCCAAAGTTAGCGCTGCCCGGGTCCCGCGGGATAACACCATGACCTGCCCCAATACCGCCATCTATTGGAAGATCAGGCCCTCGGTTAGGGATAGGGTTAAGAAGGGAAAATATGTGGATATGTTTTTCCATGACAGACGAGGCGCGTAGAGATTTGCTGGCAGCGTCAACCAAGGGCGGTATCGGGGAGGAGGCATACAAGTCTTTTACAAAGTGGCACGAAGGTTTTTGTGTGTTTGCTGCTTCCTATTTAGATTTTCAGCCGTCCGAGGGCCGGCCAGTGTGGTGTTATGTGTCCTTGATTTTGGAACTTAAGGCTAACTTTAGGGGGTCTGTATGGAGGGCGTATGATGAGGCTTTTCGTAAGAAGCAGGAGGGTCATGCATGCATTGACTTTGGCGTGAAAGATCTCGAGGTGTGGTCTTCCGTGATTCATGCAGGAAGATTTCCCTTTGACTCGCAGTCCTTTCGTCGGTCCGCTTCCCAGCCAAAAATTACCACTAATCCTAACGGGAAGCCGAAGTGTTTCGGTTTCAACAATGGCAGGTGCACTAAAGGACCCGGTTGCCGATATAAGCATGCCTGCCTCAAATGCGGGGGAGGACACCCGGCAAAGGACTGCAAGTTCCCGGCGCAGCCCCCTTCTTCCGTCCGCGCCCTCCCAGCCCCTCGTCCAGCTACCCATGGCGCAGTCCCCCATTAAGGTTGCCGCGTTGTCGCCTTGGCTAGATATTTACCCCTTAAGGGAAGTTGCTCAGTTGCTATATATACACACACACATAAAAATATTTATTACAGGAGGCCATACAGTGGCCAGGGGAAGCGGGTATAAATGTATTATCCTAGAGTAGCTGAAAGCCTTAATGCATTATAGGTCTGATCCAGAGTGGGGTGTAACAGCAAAACAGGGAGCTAGGGACAGATTTACTAAGCCGCGGGTTTGGAAAAGTGGAGATGTTGTCCATAGCAACTAATCAGATTCTAGCTCTCATTTTACTATTACATACTTGAGAATGTCAGCTAGAATCTGGTGGGTTGCTATGGGAAACATCTACACTTTTCCATACCCGCAGCTTAGAAAAACTGGCCCCATGTCTGCAACTGGAAAAAACCTTTTTAAACTGCATGCTGAGGCAAATTTAATATGTGCAAACAGAATATGTTAGGAGACAACTATAGCTCAACTATAAATTAGAGTTAAAAACAAAGCTGGTCAGTACTTGTTTGCAAAAAGCAAAAGCAGCCTGTATTTTTCATGCATGCATACAAAAAAAATACATTATTTGCCACATGGTTTGTACACATGCAGGTTTGCACCTATTTGTACAGTTACTTCTAAGTCTGGAACATCTCTTAGTCTGCAGAGCATCTCTTATTCTGAAACTAAGAGATGTTCTGCAACAAGCATACGTGTAAAATCTCATATGACAGATTTTAGAAAATAAAATACACAGCACTTGGAAGAACACAAAATCAAGTTCTTGTTTTTATTCAATCGCCAAATATCAAATGTCCACAACATACGCGGGTCATTTTTTGTTATGCTGCATCCCAAATGAAGTGTGACTGTGCTTTTTAGGCAAGCTGAGTAGAATCTGACACGTTTTACCCCATAAGGGTGCCGTACCCTCGTTTGTAAAATGGAATGTCATTTGAAAGCCTCAGAATTTGTTTCCCCTTCGATAATTCGCAGCAAGATCCATTTGTATGTACCACTTCAATTTACTGCCTGGCTGTAGAAGAAAGACGTTACCTGCTTTGATGCCTTTGCCGGTCGACATGCAGCAAATGTGGAAAGGAAAATAGAGGATTCAAACTGCCTCAGGGTTTTTGAAAGTCTCCTGCTCAATGAAGCCTACGAGTGAGTGTCTCTCGCTGTCAAAGCCCAAGGTGTTAATGATAAACTAAACTAGATCTTACAAAAAAACATGCATCCAGGAAATTGCTAAGTTTATGGGGCCAAGCCAGTACATTACATAAATGTCTGCTGTAGCCACAATCAGAAAGTATCATTTTTAATGTTAAGCGCAATTATTTATTTAAAAAATTCTGACTGTGCCAGTTAAAAGACCACAAACTCGAGACTCTCTAAAGAGGGCGGCAGTCCGGATTCACAGTTACGTAGTTTTCGTCTTATACACGTTGTTTTAAGAATTGAGCTTATATGCATGTATAGTAGCTCAATTCTTAAACCAACGTACTTAAGACGAAAACTATGTAACTGTGAACCCGGACCGGTGTCTTTTTCTGATCCACAAACTGAATATAAAGTTTTCCCATTTTGCTTGATAAACAGTAGATATTAAAAACAATTTAGTCCCCACAAGAAACTGCTTACGCATTTCTTGAAATTAATATCCACAGTCCCTGCGCTCCTAGGTTAAATGCTGCCCCCCACAACCTCCTGGGACCCACACCTTAAAAGTGCCCTAAACAACACTAAGTGAAAGAATGCCCAAAGATAACCTGAATGCTTCAAAATAATGAGGCTGTGGCATGGGCGTTTTAAGAAGTGAGGGGACCCTTGTGCAGGATTTGCACATGTGGCCCCCTACCTGAGACAAGACTGTCCCGAGTCGCGGACCTCAAAAGGGGTGGGGCCTAACTGTGCTGTAAGCCCCACCTCTTTTTCGGCCCACGAATAGGAACAGTTCCACCGCAGGAGAAGGGAGGCTCATTTGGCATCTATTTATTCTTTCCGGAAGATCTTAGAAAGAAGAAATAGATGCTGAATAGCCCCCCTTCCCCTGTCAATCCTGGGTGCAGGATGATTGCCACAGGGCCCCCTGTTCTGAGGGGCCCGTGTGCACTACACACCCTGCACCCATTATATATAAGCCTATGGGTTGCGGATACTGGCACACAAAACCTGTCTAGGGGGAAGAAATCAGTCAAAGTCTGTCTCTGCTCGTACAGTCCTTCTCTCTTTAATAATTTGAATTTGGTGAAGAGTATCATCATGAGGGGATGTTACGAAAGCAGTTGTCAGTGAGGCCAGTTCCGTTTCTAAACTAGATAGTGTAGCTGTATGTTCCCTAATGAGTGCAATAGATTTGCTAATAAGATGGCCTCTTATAGTGGCCTTATGAGCTTCCCAGACAATACCCGGGGATATATCAGAAGATGAGTTATAGTCAAAATAATCTACAATAGCTTTTTGAAGAGCCAATATAGATTCAGGGTATAATAATATAGAATCATCTAATCGCCATTTTCTCTGCTTGGGGGGGAATCGAAATAGGGCCCATTGAAATGATATAGCAGCATGATCCGTCCATGAGAGAGGCGTAATATCTGCAGTTAAAATAGTGGATATTAAGGTATGAGAGACAAACAGCATATTGATGCGGGAATGGCTCTTATGCGGGACTGCGTAATGTGTATACTCTCTAGCGTCATGATTCTTTAATCGCCAGGTATCATATAATGCAAAGGCACGCAAGCACTCCAACAAACTTCGTGACTCCCTGGACTGGACACAGGAGGTATTAGCAGTCTGCAAAGTAGAGGAGCATTTATCTATAGAAGGATTAAGCACTACATTAAAATCTCCTCCCAATATAGTTTGACCTTGCGCTTTTTGTTCTAAACAATTAAAACATTTCTTAAAAAAGAGGGATTGGTTCTGATTAGGAGCATATATAGAAGCTAAAGTTACAATTTCAGAGCGAATCACCCCCACAAGAATCAGATAGCGGCATTCTGAGTCAGTGTGGCACAACAGGCATTTAAAGGGGAGATAATTTCCAATCAATATAGATACTCCTCCCCAGTTTCTTAACGCCTGATGAAGAGAAGAAAGTGTGTGCAAAAGATCAACTACGAAGGGTTATATGCATACCAGTCAGGTGAGTCTCCTGAAGAAATGCTATATCAGACTTGGTATGATGTAACGCTCCCAGAACTATAGTACACTTCTTTGGAGAGTTGAGACCATTCATGTTAACTGAAAAGAGCTTGAACAGCATCAGAACAAAAGAAGATACTGCATCATATTAGATACCCAACAGGTAACTGCAAAAGAATAATTGAGGGTTAAGTAACTTGACTCAAAATCAATAGAAGATAGGGAAAAAGAAAAGAGAAAAAAGAGACAGAGAAAAGGAACGAAAGAGTAACAGGCCACCTAAGGAAAAGAACAAGAGCCATAACTGGCAGGAACCCTTATTCATGAGTAAATATTTCAAAGGAAGGGAGAACCTGCTCCATGTAAGAGCGAAATTTAGTAGACTCGCATAAGGGTTTGACATACAGTACCATGGTTATAAAATTATACATGAAACAAATATATTTAACAAATATATTAGAGATTTCCCTTGGGGTATCCCAAACAATAGATACTATATTGATCCTAGATTGAACATGGAAAACATATGCCCAATTGAATAATATAGAAGAAAGAAAAAGAATGAGCAATATGTATATAAATCTTAAGCAATTTTGGGCCGTATGCAGAGTCTTTAAAACCGCGTATACGCAATCTACATTGCAAATAGAAACGTAGATGGTGTGCCCAGTAACAAATATCGGAAAACTCTGCATACGGCCCATTATGCCATTAAGTCCTCCTCTCTTTATAGTCAATCTTCCTAAGATGTACAAAACCTGCTTCCTGAAAGAATAGTCTTTTACTTCTTTATGGTAAAAGTTCCAATTATTCCAAAAATTAAAAAAGTTGTACATTCATTTTTCAACGTAGAAAAACTTTCTCTTTACTTTTCCTCTCCAGATATATATAAAAAACACAACTAGCCACTCTCATAGTGAAATATTGTAACACACTGGGATTATGGTGCATACATTTAATGTTCTCACCTTCCCTGTACCTTAACAACAACAAAAAATTTTGAGTAAAGGATTCCATAGATGCAGTGACCTGCAGAACAATAAAACACAGGATAAGAAGGTGACAGAATACAATGTATCATCTACAGGTAAAACAGAGAAAATTAGGAAATTCATAATCTGTGATGTCATTACATAATTGTGTGGATGTCATTAAGTGTGAGTGTTCACTACAGCATAAAGGTAAAACCACCTGGAGATTGAGGGAACACTGTATTCAGCATCTCTGTAATATTAAGAAAGGGAATCTGACTCACCCTCTTTCTGGACATTTTAAGGAATTCCATGATTGTGAAACAGAAGCCATTAGGAAATGTAGGAATACAAAAAGTGGAAGGGAACTGGAGATGTGGTGATAGTAAAGGAGGTCTGGCACGGAGAGAAATGGAAGCCATCTTTAACGACAACACCATGCAAAACAGTGGCCTGAATAACATTATCCAGTTAAAGTGGTTCCTTAAATAGAGTAATTGTTCTCCATGTTTCCCCAGTAAGAATCGGAGCAGCCACACATTCCACGCCACAGGAGGAGCAAGACATTCTAAGTTTTAGGTAATTTATTTTTTCTATCCTCTGCTCAGCAAGCCTTTTTCTTTTATTTTTGGGATTTGCTACTTTGGATTCCCACCTTCCTTATGACTTTCTCTTATTTTTTCCCTTTTTCACTATGTTCTTATGTTTGTCACCCAGTAGCGTAAGTTCCCCTCTGTTTAGTCAGTTTAGGATTCACTTTTTATCCAAGACCCATTATGTCAATCATTTACCACATGCATATACACATCAAGATAGCCCATTACAGGAGTACAGTAAATATCCGTGCAGTCCATCTCTACAAAGAGGACAACTTCTTGTTTATTATCACATAAAGCCTTCACCCCAATGGGCACAGACCTTTTATTTAAGTATTCAGTTTTTCATGTTTTTTTCACGTAGATTGGGTAGTTTAGGACCCGGATCCCGTATCCACACGTGTGGCTGGGTTCCATATATTATACTTTTTTTGGCCCATCATTGCACAGAAGATTCTTCTTCATTATTTTTTTACATGGATCCACTAACCCCAGTGGGCCCGTGTCACCTTTTAACACAGGAACAATTTTTCATGGTAATTTCACATAGGTGGGGTAAATTCGGACCCATATACCGCCAGGCAAACAGTCCCCTGATGGAAAAGAAGAGCCGTTTATCTGCAAGTATGGAAGGACTCTATATATATTAATTTATCCTACGGACTTGGATAAATTTCTCTCCTGGATCTATCGTCATTCTGTAGAAATCGGATCTTGAGCTTTCTGGTACCCGAACTCTTCATATTACGCTGAGAAGATATCTTCCGATATTTGTATATAGAAGAGAGGACAAGAAACACAGATTACTAATTTAATATATCAATAATTCTTTTAGCAGGACATACTTGCAATAAGAGTCTATGAATATGTCATTTGTGGACAACTCGTTTGAGGATTAAGAATTTTTAACCAACATAGGAATTACAAAACAGCCATTATTGATGACGTCAGGAAATACTTATATGAAGATCGCCATTTCTCTGGTAGCACCTTGAGAAAGAGTAGCGGATTCTTGAAACACATCGGTGGCAGCTGGTCAGTGAGGTGCCCATATCTATACACTGGTGTCGTCTTCTTTTCCTTCTGGTCATGGAGACTTAGGGCCCTTGAGTCCACGTTTCAGATTTAGAGGATTATTACATTTCAGAGGACGGGAGATAAGGGAAGCAATGGGATCCCTCATGTGTTTTAGCATTAGGGGAGAAGATTCCCATCAAAAAGAGTATTTTTTTATTTCTGATTTTGGACTTGATTCACAAATAAGAGTGAGTTAGGAGCGGGCAGATGTGCACCTAACTCACTCTTCCAGCCCCCAACCTCCCCCTTTTTTAGGTACTTTATGGCACTTACGACCTACCTCATGGCTACCTTATGTCTCCGTGCAATGTCCGTATGGACATTACACTTCCCCGCCTTCCCCGGCTAATTTAATTACCTCCCCCCTCCCACTTCTTCCTAAAAACGCTGCCTCTTTGGACGTAAATCTCTGTGTGCAGTCTTTAAAGACTGCACCTACGCTATCTATGTACCGATCTGCTCTGCTATGGGGATCCCATTGCTTGCACAGTAGGTCATTTCGTCCAAATACGCAGAAGCTTCTTAAGTGGGAACCAGGCCCTTTATGTGAGAGATTTAAAAAAAAAAGCAATTTGTACTACACATAGGGGCTGATCCAGAGCATACGGTGGCGGGCGTATGCATAAGATCGGCTGTTTAGCTGATCTGCGCATGCGCCAGGCAGATATTGCCTGGCATAGCTAGGGATTTTATTTAGGGAGTATTAGTGTGTAATTACACCGGACACAGGAGGAGTGTCGGGAGGAGTGCATACTGATACGCTGTGCGTTAGTACGCACAGCGCATTGGCATAAATCTGGATCAGGACAATAATGTATAACGCTCTTACAAGGTGAGCACAAGTTCAAAGGCAATATACATGCAATTATACATACTGAAAAGGTGAGTGTAACACGTGTGTGGGCGAGTACTTACCTAAGGATATTACACTGCAGTAGAGTCCGGTTTTTCTGTATTTTGAAGTTCACTTATTGACATGAAGAACCAGGAGAACCAAACAAGACACAGGAAAGGAACCAGAGGCGCAAGGAGGATTTTCTATGACAAACTATTGAACAAGGGACACAGGGAAGCATTAAATGTATGCACCATAATCCCAGTGTCTTACAAAATGTCACTATGGGCCTGATCCAGACCTACACTGGCTGGCGTTAAGATGATTAAAAGCCGATCTGTGCATGCGCGGGGCAAATGTTGCGTCCGTAGCAGCGCCGTAGTAACGCTGGAGGGGGCGTCCCCCAGCTTTATTATGTTCAGGTTAGTGTAGGTGGGCTAGGGGAATTAGTTTAATGAGGGAGGGAGGGGTTAGCGGGCATATGCTCCTGTGTGAGCGTATTTTCCCTTGCTTAGGCCGGCTGAAGTTAGAGTAGCCTTCAGCTGGCGTAAGCGAGGGAAAATACATCCGCACAGGGGGAGTGTCGGGCAGAGTGCATGCCAATACGCTGTGCTTTATTAAGCACAGCGCATCGGCATAGGTCTGGACCAGGCCCTATGAGAGTAGCTGGTTGTGGTTTTTTTTTATATATACATGGAGAGGAAAAGTAAAGTGAAAGTCTTTCTATGTTAAAAAATTAAAGGACAACTTTTCAAATATTTGAAATAATTGGAACCTTTACTAGAAAAGGTAAGGGGTAGATCCAGAACTAAGCACGCTAGCATATATACGCTAGATGGAGGTGTAAAAACGCTATTTTGCATGTACTGCGCATGCACGTGGCAGATGTTACGGCATGTAACTCAGAGCATAAGGGCCAGTCATGTGTCTTCAGCGTAACTAAGAAGGAAGGGGCGTGCTAGCCATGTGACAACCGTAATTATGTTCGGAGGCGGGGTGAGGCATTTAAATCATACAGTATGGGCGTGCTTAGGCGTGTAAGTACATGCAGCCATTATGGCTGTCAGGAGTTACGCTTGGAAAAGTTAAGGTAGGGTTTGGAAAGCGTAACATGGCTAAACTACGTTATGGCCAAGGTGAGTGCATAGTAAATACGCTACGCTAGGAAACGTAATGAAAACATAGCTCTGAATCTGGTCCTAAGATACTATTCATTCAGGAGGCAGGTTTTGTCCATTTCAGCAAGATTGACTACAAAGAAAGGAGGACTGTACAAGCGGAGACAGACTTTGACTGATTTTTCCCCCCTATGGTTTGTGTGCCAGTATCCCCAACTCCATTATTTTGAGGCATTCTGCTTACACATTTCATCTATGCCGATAGACTTTTTCATATATCTACATTTATTTATTAAGCAGAATTGGAAAACCTTATATTCAGTTTGTGGATTTAGTCAATTCTCTATCATGTGGTTGGCCCCTGACAGTAAAGACTGTGCAGTGTGTTAATGTGCAATTTAACCTTGGAATGGTATCTCCATAACGTTTGAGCAACAACCAAATAAAGCTGCCAGCTCTGAAGTGAGTGAAGAGAATTTCTGCATGCCAAATCTGGAACTGGGTGACGAAAACGATACACAGATTACGTACAATAGCTACTACGCATGCGCAGTAGCTACTGTTTATTGAACTACGTCCGTCTATGGAAGACGGACGTAGTTCTGGATCTGGCCCATTGAGGAAATAGGTTCATAATGGCGATTCAGAACCGTCTCGTTCTTAAGTTCTACGTAAATTGCGTATATTAATTTACTACGCATGCGCAGTATATACCTTCTTAAATATACACAGACGCATTTTCTTAACTGTGAATCAGGTCCAAATTATTTATATTGGCTATTAATATTGTGATCTAACTGCTATTATCATTATTGATATTCATTGATTAGTCCACTTTTAATATATTGTGGATTCAATAAAATATATTGTATTTTTAGGATTACCGATGCCTAACTTTCATTATTGGTAACATTTATCTTTCTTTTAAGTGCTGCATTATATATCTTACAAACTTGTAACCAAAATAAAAGAATACAAATCATAGTCATTACTATAGCATCCTAGGGCCAGATTTACTAAGGTACAAATAGAGCAAGTTACTGCATGCTAATTAAAGTGTTTGTGAAAAGAAAAACGATTTATAAGGGGACCAGAATATCTCAGGCAATAAAAATTGACAGAATCTTCAGCTGGAATGTAAATAGTAAACAGATATGCCAAAACAAAAGGAAACAGGCAGAAAAAGAATCTACATTGCTATACTTGAAACAATATAACTATCAGTATCCACAAAAGACGGATCTCTTTTGAACTGTTTTAATTATGGATACCAATAGTTATATTGTTTCAAGTGTATCAGTGTAGATTCTTTTTCTGCCTGTTTCCTTTTGTTTTGGCATATCTGTCTACTATTTACATTCCATCTGAAGATTCTGTCAATTTTTATTGCCTGAGATATACTAGTCCCCTATTAAATGGTTTTTTCTTTTTACAAACACTTTAATTAGCGTTTCCTCTATTTGTACCTCTGTATAAGAGTGCTAAGCACACCCTGGAGGTTTGCCCATGGCCTCTTAATGAACAAGATTATACTCAATATATTTATTCGGCCACACCTTCTGCCTCAACTCCCTAATTTCCAATGTTGGTAGGTATGAAAGCTTATGTAATATTAGCATAACTTTAGTAAAGCAATCGCAAGGATAAACATAACACCAATGACCTCATATAACTATGGAGTCTTGGCTGTCGTCGTCATCATCATCATCCTAGACTTATATACATGTATTCCAATAGGCGATAGAAACTAATTGACCTAAAATGTGTGTAATGTTGTGTCTTGATTTGAATAATTTTCGGAAACACATCCTTTCTGTAACTGGGCTTCATTACTCCACCCCCTCTGTCCATTGTAACACCCCTTTGAGCCCAGACAGTAACTGCAGGGCATTGCATTATAGTCTAAACAGCAGCATTTGTGTTCTGGGCATATACAGTGAAAAATTGGGCAGAGATAATGGGCCTGATCCAGAACTACGGCCACGGGCGTATTTACGCCAGCCGTTAGCATAACTTAAAGCACGTTCCACGCCCAGTAGATGTTTCCTGTCGTAACTCATGGCAGCCGTAATTGAAAATAGGTCACCCGTAACATTTGCGTAATTACGGCCAAATGGGCGTGCCTATATTATGATAGCCGTAAATATGCTCCAGTTAAGGAATGTAGGCAGGGGAGGTATTTAAATCGTGCAGTATGATCTGGGTCACGTAGTTACGACCATCGCAAAGTTATGTCCTGCTGTTGGCACGGTTGCAAAAGTTAAGGTAAGGTTCAGTAGTAATGCTTGGAAAAGTTAAGGTAGGGTTTGGCAGACGTAAAGCAGTGAAATTACGGCAGATCGATGGGAGTGTCCGGGGGAGTGCATAGTAATTACCATGTGCGCAAATCCGAATAGCTCTCATTCGTAGTTCTGAATCTGGCCGAATGATACCGAGAATATGTTTCAGTCTGAATCAGACCCATTTTCCATTTCACCTTTTAAAAAAAGACAATGAATTGTAGGACGATAATTTTTAAAAAGTGGCAAAGTTAAAAAAACAACCAAATCCCCTTCCCCCAATAATCTATGCGAGATTAATGTTTTATCATTATTTCCCAGAATTCCCCCTGTCATATTTGAATAAATTTCTTTGCTGAATGTTATTTTGAAAAATGCAGTTTCATTGAAAAACAAAGGTATACACATGCATGAATTGTACTTTTCTTTCTACATATAGGGAGAGCTTTGAAGATAAGTGTCAGTGAGGCATAACAATTCATTTCAGAGATATTAGCCCTACAAGTATTATTTACCTAACTGTAAAAAACCCATCAAGTTAATTACTATAATAAAGGTGTATCATGTTTGGGCTTGCATGAATTACGAGGGCATGTCTTGCAGTCCTTAATTTTCTTTATATAATTTAATTTTAGTTTTAATTGAAATATTTTGATGTCTCATTATGCTAAATGGATTCAGTAGATGCTGCTCTGCTTTATGTTGTGATGTTATGAGCATTCAGGCAGCACATAAATTTATTTCCATTCAATTTACTGTAAGGTGTGTGTGTTTCTTTAGACACAATTATAAGCAATTCTTGCCTGTTCAATTGAGGGGGCTGCACATGCCTAGCTCTTGCTGGTTTCTCAGGCTACAATGAATATAGGTAATCTTGAAAGTTACTCTTTAATTAATCTTAAAAGTCATTTCGCTCCTGCTGGGACTACACAAACTACTGCTCTTTTTTGTGTGAGTGGGACAGCAGAGACAGGACAAACCATAAGCCATGAGCAAAGTGAACTTCACTAACCCCAGGAGTAAAAAAATGTTGTCAGTGCACCAATTGTTGATTCAGAGAAAGTCTGTCTGCCATATAAAGCCAAGTTTTGCCAAGAACCTCATCAAAGCACTGGATCAGTGTGAGCTTGCCTTTGCCTGCTTAAGTCAGAAGTTCCCAAGGGTCAGTGAGGCAAAGCTCAAAGATAGGATCTATGTAGGTCTGAAATAAGAGAAGTGATGCTCGATGGGTGCTTCGTTAGCTTGCTTAATTCTGTTGAACAAACTGCATGGAAGACTCTCAATGACTTCTTAGGGAACTATCAGACAGACAACCACAAAAAGCCGATGGACAAGTTCTTAAAATCTTACAAGACCATGGGGAGTAACTTGTTACTAAAAGTCCACTTCTTGGACTCACGCGTAGGGCCAGATTTACTAAAACGGATTTGTTGAAAATCGCATGAGATGTGCATTGTTCAGTAGCAATTTTCAAAGCAGTGGATTTACTAAGGTTTTCGTTCCTCTGATATCGCATGAGTTTATGGACTTTCCAAATCACATTAGTTTAAACAAATCGTGCGATTTTTTTACATGGTAAACATAAATTGTTGAATTTGCTAAGGGGTTTGGAGCTTAAATCGCTGCTAAATGGTCCAAAAATCACCAGAGTTGAAAGAGGTGCCTAAGCCTAGAGATTTTGTTCAAATCGCTTTTCAATTGGCCTGATTTAAATGCTGCAGCCTATATAAAGCACCACCCAAGCATCCTCAACTGCTTCACTTAGTGAAAATTTGTGCAATGGCATGTGTGGGGAATATGCAGCACAATCTTTTTATAAGGTGTGCTGCTATTTTTGATTCCACAGCAAGTTCTGCTGTGAAGGATGATGAACAGCGCCAGCCCCAGGTTCCGCATAGAGGATGCATACCGTTTCAAGTGCGTTCCTTTGGCCTGCGTTTGGACCTGGACTCCCTCTCAGATCAGGAGGTTGTTTTTGCTGAACTGTGTTAACCTCCTGAGCCTTTATGAGCAGGTAAGGAGGGATTTGGACCCATCGACATCTAGGTCCCATGCAGTTTCTGGGCTGCACAAATTATTGTATTCCATTCACTTTATGGCCACAGGTTCCTTGCAGTCTGTGACCGGAAGAGTGATTGGAATTTTACAGGCAACATTTTCACGTCACTTTTCTCAGGTGTTAAGTGCACTAGCTAAAGTGTCGCATACATATATCTGCTTCCCCAGCCAGGAGTCACAGTGGCGAGTCCTGAAGCTAGCCTTTTACAATCGCTCCGCATTTCCCAATGTGCTTGGAGTGATTGACTGCACTCATATAGCGCTGAGACCACGAAGGAGTAAGGTGTATCTGTACATTAATCACCATCACTATCATTCCCTCAATGTGCAGATGGTCTGTGATGCAAACATGAGAATAATAAGTGTGTTTGCTGGCTATACAGGCTCATGTCATGATGCCTATATTCTGAGACAGTCATCCCTTTTCACCAGATTTGAAAATGGACAAATGCCGGAGGGAAGGCTGTTGGGTAAGTGAGCGTGTTGCTAAATGTAATGCTTAACGTGTTTAATTATACTAACATTAATGTGTAAACTAAAACAAATTAGTCTTTTTTTTCTCACCTTTAAGAAGACTCAGGATATGGGTGTCGCTCCTGGCTGATGACCCCTCTGCTGCACCCTGTAACTCCTGCATAGCACAGATATAATGAGGCGCACATATCCACTAGCGTACCTTTGGCCTATTAAAAACCAGGTTTAGGTGCCTTGATAAATCTGGTGGAGTGTTACTCTACCCCCCTGCAAAGGTGGCAGGCTTGCTGTCTGCTTCATAATTTAGCGTTACATCAGCCCAGGCCAGAGGTTGTGGAAGTAGACAGTGAGCAAGCAGGGTTACGATTACCATCGGGTGACATGCATACAACTAAGAGGGGGAGGCAGATAAGGGATGATCTTATTTTACGTTCCTTTTCATGTAAATCAGCACAGTCCCAAACAACTGCTTTCATTGCACTACTATGTAGTAATGTGTATTTTTTCCCCCCACTTTTTTAGAGTTTATTACCATTCTGGCTATGAAAAGGAGACGTTCTTCAGCGATTCAGCTTGTTTAACCAATAAAGGTGAGTATTACGACAACACACACAATTTTTGATAACAATGCAATATTGCCTTTATTAGCACAATTGTTTATTTTTGAACGTTAGGTTTTTTAATTTTTGCGACACAGTGCCAAATAAAGTAGCTAACATGTTATGGATTACAACCACAATCAGAGATAGGAAAAAAAATCAGTTAATTTGTTAACCAGCAAGTGTTTGTCAAAAACTAACAACAATTTATTCTGGTTTCTTATTGGCAGGTTGGTTAATATTTACTGAACTAGAGCGGGTCAACCTCTCACCCCTAGTTCTGGCTCCACGTCTAGCTGGTGTGTTAGCTGGTATGTTTGCTGGTGTATTTGCGGCTGAAGACCCAGGTGTGTTAGTTACATTGCTATCATTGGATGAAGTAGTGGTTGTGGTGTTTGCTTGTTGCTCTTTTTCCTTAAGTACACCTATGAGAGCAACTACATTATTGTTTAGGTGCACAATAGAATTTTATATGCCAACCATACATGTGGTAAGAGATGCAAAGCCATTAGTAAATATAGCATTACTTCTTCGCATATTTCTCTCTATACGATTTAAACAGTGTGCTTGGCTGCACATGAAATCACGCTGCACATCCTGGTAATCTCCAATTGTTTGGGATAGTTGCGCGGCAGCATCAGTTGTTGGTGGCAGAGGCTGGTGCTTTTGATGTGGGGTTAGGTGGAGATGGTGTTGCTACCCTAACATCATCAAATAATGCTGGTATATGTGAAACATCATCCTGTTCCACCTCTGAATATTGGTTTTCTGGTGTTATAAATTGCAGGGTCACCACTTGTGTCTCCTCAGGGATTGGCTCAGTCTGCAGTAAGTATAATGTGTAAGAATTGTTAATGTTGTTCAGAATGAAGCATTTATTGTTATTTGTATTGTTTCTCAGGTGAAACTCACCAGGCTGATCATCAAGTTGAAAATCCTCAGGTGGTGGCACAGATACAGTCGCCGTACGATGTACAGATTGACTTTGCTCTGTGAAGAAACACATGTTTATTAGGTTTTTATACACGTATATGTTGCATAACACAGCTAATGTGGGTGTTATCTTTTTCACAGCACATATGCGTATCTGCATAAACCGTGTCATGTATAGTCTGCTAAATTACTGAAAAATTTAAGACAAAAATACATTTTTAGGAGTATTAAATACCTTGTGCCGTTTGGAGCTCAGTGTCCACCACATTCTCCCCATAGAGGACCTCCTCAGCAAAGATTTGTCATACGAGTTGTATGTTTGTCGCTGTGGTGGTGCTCCTCCTCCTGTTTGGCATGCAGCTTTGCGCTTTTCGGAGAGTTTCCCCTTCACACGTCGTTTTATGTCATTGAAGTGTTTTTTGCAGTAATATTTCGTCCTTTTAAACTTGCCAACATGCATTAACAGCTTGGATGACACCTCTCCATAGTCGCCTTTTTGGGAAATGAAGTATTTGCAGCATCACGACCGAGTATCTGGTGGTATATTGGCACCACTTTCTCCACTAGTGCGCAATTCTCCTCATAAGAAAAACGCACTGGTCGGCCACTTTTGTTTCTCCCCTCCTCCAAAGTAGTGTCACCGTCATCCTCATTTTGCGGATCATCAATGTCACCGTCATCCTCCTCATGGTGATCAGGTTGTGGGTTAGGTCATTTCCGACTTGCCATATTATGAGAGCTACCATATATAATGTATGTTATCAATGCTATGAAATATGTAATGTTCTGACTAATAAGATGGTTAAAAATTCAGACATTATTTACTGTGCAGCGTCTTCAAATAACTTCCATACGCAACTAAGAACAGTTGAGATAACTACATAAATAGTGTTCACCTAAAACATCACTGATAATAGCTTATATCAACATAATACATTGTTAAGAATAATTTAGACATATCACGTTTATGATAAAGCATTAATAACAGGTAATAGACTTTACATATATTCGCACGTAGTTTGTCCATCAATTTGAGCAACTTACCAACAAGCATTAAAAAAAACATTGAAAAAAACAACACAATGTAAACCCCTCAAAAAAACATAAAATAACAGTTATAATTAATGTGCATTTATATTAATTAATCAAAACTGGGGGCAGCTGAAGTAGAAACTAATACAAAACAAACACATTTGTTCTTATAAAGTCTAATTATTGCCACATAAGTAGTAAAGTATATGTGACATAATTTGCCTATAAAAAAATGATTAGTTTAGCAGTCACTTATAAGCAAAACCTGTGACAAATAAACCATTACAGTCTGGTGGCCTTCCATAAACTAAATGCATGTTGTAGCCACTAACTTTTGGAGACACTAAACACATGAAATAATAAACTAAGATTAGTGCAGAATCAAAATACTCACTTTAATGGGTCAAAAAGAGGTTTTGTACAGCTCAACAGGTCCTCCAAACGCTCAAATACTCTCATCCACACACCTTCCTCAAACTCCAAACACCTTCTCAGAGCAGCAGACAGTCACGTGCTTTTGAAGGGTGAAATCTCCATACATCATCCATACAACAAACTCTCGCGATTTTTAGGCATACTAATATGATTTTGAAGTCAACAAACGCGATTTGAGGAGAAACAGTTTTAACATTAAAAAACACACACCAAATGCGATTTCATAGAGAAATGGCTACACTTACAAATCGCACTGAATCGCTCCTGTTTTAAAATCGATCCCATTAATCGACGAATAGTAAATTCAATGAATAAACCGCATAAAATGCATGCGATTTACAGCGATCTTCGGCGACTTCAATTGCTCCATTAAATCGATTCTTAGTAAAGTAGACTTCTTCCCAGCCAATCTTGGACAGTCAGCAATGAACACGATGAAAGGCTTCACCATATCATTTCCATAATGTAAAGGCCGTATCAGGGCAAGTGCAGTTTAAGTATGCTGGCTGACTACTGTTGGATATTCAAAAGGGATCTTCCTGAGATAAGTCACAGCAGAAAATCCTATGCATCAACATTTTAAGTGTGTTATACGTTTACTATGCCTGTGTTGTTAATAAGCCTAATATTGGGTCTCACTCTAAGGGACAGATTTACTAAACTGCGAGTTTGGAAAAGTGGAGATGTTGCCCATAGCTATAGGCAACATCTCCACTTTTCCAAACCCGCATCTTAGTAAATCTGGCCCTAAATCCTTATTAACAAAAGACCTATTTGGGCACCTACACACAACGAAGAGAACAGACTCTAATCCCTGCTGAATCCAGATCCAGGATTTTATGTGAGCACACGGGAGGCCAAGCCGGACATCTGATCCTAGACCCCTACCTTGATATGCCTGGATACACCCTACCTACCTTGATACCCCTACCTTGATACACACAGCATGTGTAAGACACGTCTCTACGGTGTCATTTTCATCCCCTCCTCATCATCATAGCATTTGCACCCGCCTTCGAAAAGTCATTGGGAGTCACTAAAAGTAAATAAATTGGGACTTCACCAATTCAGGGGCTGGATCCAGACTTAAGCAAGTGCTTGAAATGAGTTACTCCTGGGCTGAACCATGTTGATTTGAGGGGGAGTCAAGGTAATTGTATTCTTTGCATGCAGGGATATATCTTTGAATTGCTTACTGCACAGATACTGACCAGCTTTACTATCATACTGTTATTTATCACCATATATATATATATATTTATTTAAAAAAACAAAACCAAAAAACACCCCCTTCTCTTCATCATCTCGCCCTACCCATTCTTTCATCACCCTCCCCCTTATCTCCTTCTGCAGATTCTGTGCATCATCTCTCTCTCCATTTTTTTAATTCATTATCTCCCACCTGCAGATTCTGTGCTCCTCTTCATCACTCCCCTCCATTCTGTTAATCATCACCCTCTGCAGATTCTGAGCATCATCTATATCTCCTTTATTTTCTTCATTATCTCCTTACCTGCAGACTCTGTGCATCATCTCTCTTTGTCATCTCCCACTCCAAATTATCCTCATCATTTCCTCCTTCCTGTTCTCTTCATCCTCCGCCCTCTCTATCATCTTCATTATCTCCCCCTGAAGAGTCTGTGCAACTCCCCAACCCCTTCATAATCTCCCCTCCCCATTCTCTTCATCATATGCCCCTTTTCTTCATTATTTCCCCAAAAGATTCTGTATATCATCTCCCCCTTTCCCATTCTCTTTATCATCTCCGCCTTCCCATTCTCTTCATCATCTCCCCAACTTCTTTCTCTTCATCATCTCCCCCTCCATTTTCTCTTGATAATCTCCCCCTATTTATTTGTTACATCATTTTACATCCCCTCTATTTTTTATAAGTCATTTCCCCATATAGATTCTTTACATTCTCTGTATAGTTTTTATCTTATCTTCTTCTTTCTTCTCTCTTGGAAGAGTTTGTGACTCCGCTAATCCTACCTGTGATACCTTGGCATCACATGCATGCATCCTGGCAGCAGTTGTGTTGGGAACCGGCAGAATGTTAGTGATTAACTGCTGCATCCATCCAACACATAAGCATTGCATGGCAGGGCCGCCATAAGGGGGTGACAGCCGGGAGCTGATGGGGGCCCATCAAGTAAAAAAAACTTCCCTGTGCACCGGTCCGCTGTTAAAGCAGGTCCATGGTGCCCCTATATGATGTCACCAATGCCGTGACATGGGGGGGGCATGTCTGTATCCCAGGCCCTGCATTTTCTGATTGTGGCACTGTTGCTTCACATCTGCAGTTACTGTTTGTTAATTGCTGGCTGAACTGGTCCAGCCCCAGTGTTTTGAAATCCATTACCACTTGTGCTGCCACTCATACCAGCACTGTACAGAAACAAGAAGCTTGCAACAGGAGTATAGCTGGCCCAGAAAAAGCTTTCTCTTTCATGATGCTTATTTCGCAAAACATGGTGGGGAAGCTAGATTGTAACCCATCAGTATATCATTAAAACTGGTAATTTGCCATTTAGCAGCTGCTGTCTTCCTTGCAGAGATCAGACCATAGAACTGACATCACCCATTTAATTCACAGGATGAGTCACACAGTCTTTCTGTAGGACATTGAATGGTTTACAACAGGCTCCATTGTCTGATTTTTGCAGGCTGCCAGTACCTGCTAAATGGTAAGTAAACAACGTTTTAATGAATTCTGAAGCCCAATTCAACTTTCCCCAGCAGGTGGACCCATCATGCATGCAACTTTCCACCATGTATGGCAGTGTTTGGGAAAGGTTTAACAGGGCACAACTGTACATACCGCTGAGGGTATTACACCATTGGATACTTTTATAAAATCTTTTACGGATCTAGTGAGCCCAAAAATACCCAAAGCATAAAATATTCAAATTTATCAAGTTCGATTCATGTCCTCAAGGCCTCGGAGAAAAATATAGGGAAGTATAAATAACAGGTGGTAGGAAAGTGGGGGATAAGTGACTGAACAGACAACAGTTTTGTTTGGGTATCAATGTGTAAAGTGGCTTTTGGGTCCCAGTTTACTCTGCGCTCCGCTGTTTCAGCATTAACAGTATACATCCAATGTTTATCATCCTTATTTGTTATACAGTATGGATTCCTGATTGCAAACATCAGGCCTAGTTCAATAAACAGTAACTACTGCGCATGCGTAGTAGCTATTGTATGTAATCTGCGTATCGTTTAGATACGTAGATTGCGTATATGCGGTCTGGATCCGGCCCATTAGGTGTAACAGACTTTATTTTTCTCACCTATCCAACAATCCATCTACTTATTTTATGTTTTGATAATTTTTTTACATTGTTTACAACAATGATTTTACCCACATATAGGGCCAGATCCAGACCTATGACCGCAAGTGAATTTACGCTAGCCACTAGCGTAAAATCGCTCATTAGTACTTACTGCGCATGCGCGTGGCAGCTGTTACGGCACGTAACTCAGAGCGTACAGGACAGGTATGTATTTTAGGTAACCCTATTAGCGGCGTAATAAAGCACGAAGGGGCCTGCCAGGCATACAACACCTGTAATTACGCTTCGGAGGCGGGGTAAGGCATTTAAATTGTACAGTATGGGCGTGCTTAGGCTCTTAAGTACGCATGGCCACTACGGACGACAGTAGCTACGCTGTGTAAAGTTAGGGTAGGGTTTGGTAGGCGTAAAACGGCCACAGTACGTACATGCAAGGAGAGTGCTTAGAAAGTAAGCAAGCATAAATATGCTGCGCTTTAAAGCGTATCAAACGCGTAGGTCTGGATCCGGCCCTAATTCTGTAAATGTTTGGAATAAGGAAGAAGTACATCTAACACATAGCAAACTGCTTTCATTTCAGTCACATCCAAACACAAATTTGCCATCAACTTCAAACATAAGCCAATCTTTAGACCTTGAAGAAAAATAGTTTCCCATCCAAAGTTTAGGCTGAATTTTTTTTTTGGGGAGATTAAAATTAATTTACAAGGTCATAAATGTGACATCACGATTTAATCAAAATTCCCCACTTCAAAAGCCAGTGACATTTCCAGTGTATGTCTAAGGCACATTACAGGAACTACTCTTTTACGTGCCATGATATCTGAAATGATTAAGAGATGGGGAAAGTGAACTGTACATTTTGAAGATAAAAAGAGTTTAAATCATTCCTGGCAATGAATTTAATAGGAGTCTATTCATAATGTGGCCTACGCTTGGACTCTGAGTTTCCATATCTGTTAGTACTATACATACAGTGAGATGAGTTCTGATACATAAATAAAATATTTAATGGAATATTGTTTCTAAAACAGAAATAAAATCTTTTAGCACAGGAGCGTGCAACTGACATGATGCATTTTCAGTGTATGCCATTGTTTAATAGACAATAGACATTCTGTGGACATCACTGTATACATCTTAAACATTAGAATGATGTTAAATATGCATTTAACTCAGCAAGATGCCTTTTTGTGTTGGGCATAAATTCTGTTTTTGTCAGTTTGAGAAAGTACAAAGGATTATAGTGTCTTTGAGCCGCATGCAGAGCTTTCCGATATGTTCTACTGAGCATGCGCAGTAATTCTGCAACGTAGATTGCGTATACGGAGCTCTGCATACGGCCCTTTGTGTGTGTGTCCCATTGGGGTTATGCTTTTGTTTGGTTAGTTTTTGTTGTTTTTTCTTTTTATTATTTTTTTCCCTTTATTTCCTGATTAGTACCGAAAATTGTATTTAGTCTGAAAGCTTTAATGCAATTGAGTTTTAAAATCATTAAAATGTAAAAAATATTTAGTTTATAGCATGACTGCTTCCTTTCTGAAATGATAAAACAATAATTATTTATTACTATTTAGTTATTACTATTTATTACTATATTGCACCAGTAGAATTAGTAGTGTACAATCAGGGAACTATATATTTTTATGAGGAGCAGTGGTGTTAATAGATTTAAATTCTTAGAGGCACTGTGCCCAATCATGTCCCCTTACACCTATGGCCCCACAGTATCCCCATCATGTCTCCAGCCCCCTCCCCTCGTATTTTCATCATGTCTACAGGCCTCCCCAGTATGTGTTCCAGCATTCTCACAATGGGGTAGATCCTGAACTACGTGTGTGCGTACGTATTTTAGCGGTGCATATTTTCGTACACGTAAGGTCAATACACTCCCCACGGC
>WWET01000386.1:207184-218480 GCA_011038615.1 Limnodynastes dumerilii
TTTTACGTGAAGTAGGCGGGGGGTGGTATTTAAAGTGTACAGTATGGGCGTGCTAAGCTGCGTACGTTCGCGTAGTCTGTACGTCCGTTAGCGGACGTATGGTGTTACGTTTGGAAAAGTTAAGGTAGGGTTTGGGTGGCGTATTTTGACAAAATACGTCCGTGCAAGGGGTGTGCCGAGGGGAGTGTAGCGAACTTACGTGTACGAAAATACGCTCCGCGAATAAACGTAAGGCACACGTAGTTCTGGATCTACCCCATTGTCTTTTATGACATTTCTGTCCTATACATCCTGCACATATATGTATTGGGGAAAAGTAAAACAATGGTAAGTTGCTATCTGCAGGATATAAGCTGTGTTGGTCTCTTTCCTGAGTTCCTGCTTGTTCCGTGGTGTGAGTGTGTCCCCTGTGAGTAGCGTAGTCCCTGTCTGTGATTGCATTTATCTATATTCCAGTCTTGTACTGGTTCTGTGCTTCTCCACCTGCACTATCTGTAATCCAGTCTGCTACTGGTACTGTGCTTCTCCACCTGCATTTATCTATATTCCAGTTTTGTACTGGTACTGTGCTTCTCCACCTGCACTATCTGTATTCCAGTCTTGTACTGGTACTGTGCTTCTCCACCTGCAGTTATCTATATTACAGTCTTGTACTGGTTCTGTGCTTCTCCACCTGCACTATCTGTATTCCAGTCTTGTACTGGTACTGTGTTACTCCACCTGCACTATCTGTATTCCAGTCTTGTACTGGTACTGTGCTACTCCACCTGCACTATTTGCGTTCCAGTCTTGTACTGGTACTGTTCTACTCCACCTGCACTATCTTTACTCCAGTCTGATACTGGTACTGTGCCATTCCATCTGCACAATCTGTATTCCTGTCTGGTACTGCTACTGTGCCTTCCATCTGCACTTATCTATTCTCCAGTCCTGTTTTGGTACTGTCCTAATCTGTCATTGCTGGTTCGGGCCACATTTCCATACAGTGGTAGCCTCCTTGCCCTGTTTCGGTGTCTACTCTCTCTCGCTCATAGTACAAGTTTGGTCACTGGGGACTGTGACTTGCTGATGGGGCGCAGCACCAGTCCATCCCCACCATCAGGGGCTCTAGCGAACACCACCTGATAGTTAGACTCCACGCCCTGTGAACTGTACTCATAACAGGCGCTTTACCAATTGGGCAGGTGAGCTGGTACTGTATGTCCACAAATACTTTCTTACTGATACTTCTTACCCACCTATACTCACCTTATCTAACACAGCTTTGTAAAAAAAATTCCTACCATAAGCATACATTATTCATGTCTCATCTATTAACGTGTCACAACCAAGTCCCTCTAAGTCAAGTTCAATTCTCTGTAAGGCTGCTGCTAATTGCGTCACCTAAATATTGTTCTACATTAAAATGTTCACCTCTCTACTAAAGAGTTGCTACCCCTTGATACACCATTCAGATTGTCCTCCATAATAGGGGTCTATATCATACAGATACCAATTATGAGGAGTATATAAGGGCCAATTAAGTGTTATCATTTGGACACAAGCCAGAATAAAGAGCTTCACATGTAATATAAAAAAGGCTTTTTATTTCTCCTTAATTATGGTAAAATTATACTTAATAAGAGGGTTCTACATTCACCCCATAATAAGCTTTGTATCAAATAGTGCCCTATAAAGGCCTATTCTGAGGAGTCATTTAAACACAATTAAGGTGGATTAAATAGCTTTGCTATGGGTAATATATGTTCCATTAGAAAAATTATTTATTGCTCCTTAATTGTTCTCACGTTTTATATATATTTCCCCATAACAGCCCTATTATAGGGGAAATATAAAGGCTTCTTATAGGGGTTGGGTAAATCATTATACCTAAATATATATAATCTAAATGTCTGAGCCTTCGGCAGTTCTCTGCTAGCAGTGTAGTTGCACAGTGCACCCCTTAACTTCTGGTGCTCACTATAATATAGCTGCACCATTCAAATGTGTCTAACTGGGGCTGACTTACACTGTAAGTCTAAATAGCTGCAATGCCAGCAAGTTGATTAGGGATGAAGTTGCTGATCTAGTAATCACTATTTCTACACTGATACAGCCGACACTTTCCTCTAACTGTCATCTTCTACTTACTCCTTTCTCCATTCCCCGACCTGCCGCATACCTCCCAACATTTGAGAATCGGAAAGAGGGACAAAATTTCCCCGCCCATTGGGCGTGTCAATGGAAGTGGGTGTGCCATGTACCACACAGAGGGCGTGTCTAGGGAAGTGGGTGTGTCTTGCACTTTTTGTCGAATGCCGTTAAAAAAGGTTTGGGTTCCACCAGTGTGGGAAGTGGGGAGGCACAATGAGCACAGAAAGAACTAAAAACTTCTTTGTATATAGAATAGTATTAAAGTGATTCCACCCTCTTTTTCTTAGGCTTTCCCTGGCTTATTCATAGAGCCTTAAATACTGAGCTTCTGCCCTATTCATATCCCCACACTGTCCTGTCCACATTCCTTGCACAGACACCTGAGATTTTATTTCCCTCTCTCCCTGCCCCTATATGCCAGGCCCTGGGGTGGTAAGCTTCCATGATCTTCTCTCATATAAATAAATGTCCTCTCCAGCGCGCTCTGTGTTTACTTTATTTTCCTCCAGCCTCCCATCCCATTCATTAAGTTCACCATTCAGATGTCACAAAGAAAACCACTCATTTTCAGCTTCTTACCTTTAAATCTTCTTTCCTCCGCGGTGCTCTGCTCCACAGGTGCTTGATCATCGACGTCTCGGGCGTTGTCTGGTGGTGTGCGGTCACGTGATGAACAGCAAATACAGGGCTCCCATTGGAGCCCTGTATTTGCTGTTCTACACGTGACCGCAGACCCCGCAGATAAGGTTTGGAAGAACGCTGCGCATGCGCATGCGACGGGGCTAAAAAAAAACCAAACAAAAAAAAAACAACTTGGTCTGAACAGCGGGACAAGGCTGGTGGCGGGCGGGACAGCTGCCCGCTCCTGGTATATCCAAAGCCATACTCTTACATCTGTTGCACGCTGCTGCTATTGCCTCTCTCCCCCCGCTGTGCTGTCATCTCTCCCAGCTCACTCCTCCACTTTGTCTGTTTTTAGTATCTCAAATTATCCGCACTTACATCCGCACCATTCTACTCTGTCTCCAGCTCCCTGCTGATCACCTTTTCTCTCCTCTCTCTTTCATCCTGTAACCTTGCACCCATACCTGTTTCTAGGTTCCCACTGTGCTCTGCTACCTCTCTTTTCTCTCCATTCCGACCCCAGCTCTTTTCCCAATTTTTACACACGGTAGCATGTAACTCTCACCTCCTGTGGTCGATCCCCTCCAGCACTCCTGTCTTCCTTCCTCCACGTACTGGCTGTTGTCTAACAGCCAGGACGCTTTTTCCCCGGCGCCTCGCGGGTGCCGCAATCTTGGTATTTCAAGTCCTGGCTGTTGTCTAGCAGCAAGGACACAGATCATTACCAGGCAGGGGGCGTGTTAGCTGCAGCCTAACAGGGCAGCAGCTTCCATATAAGGCAGGAGTAGCTCCTCGTCGATTATAGCGTTTGCTGGCATCTTTCTCTCTGTCCCTCTCTCTCTCTCTTTGTCTCTCTGTCTCTCCCCTTGCCTTATTGTTCTCTGTATTCCTCTGTGTTCCCATACTGCCTTGTTCTTTGCCTCTGGTTCTGATGGTGAGGATAGTCTTGGTTGCAGAAGTGGCAGGTCAGGACCCTCTGGACTATGCACAAATGTCAAGAAGGTGGACAGGATTCTAGTGTTTCAGGAGAATACTGGATACTAGAGGGTTACAGAAGACTGGATACTGCAGTGAGCAGAAGGACACAGGACGTGCAGTCTCCAGAGACACATGTAGGAATCATATTCACATCAATAGAGGAACCAGAGAACTGTGACTTAGCATGGGATAAAGGACCTGAAAACAAGGAGCCACAAAACACGGACTCAAGAATGCAACATTAGCAGGCAAGGATACCTGTTGCTCTGACAGGGAAATGATATCAGTAAGAGGTTTAAATAGATCTGCTGATCAATGAGTTCCAGCAAGGGTATGAGCCATACCTGTGGAATACTGTCTGCAGCAGAGAGTGAATAATAGGAAGTGTAGAGAACTAAAAGAAGATCATGCGATCAACAAAAGTAAACAAAAGACAAGGTGCAGTGAAAAGTACTGATGCTTTCATTCAGTGTTTGAATGAACAAAAAAAATGTTCCTACACTCTTTAGCATAAATAGTATTGATCCATAGGACTATTAATTATCTCATACCCCCTCCTTCCTCCCTTAGGATTGGATTATTACTTCTGATTTTACCTGTGTTTCCATGCATTCTGAATTGATTTAATCCACTTTTGTATTGTCTACCTGTGCACCCAGAATGCATTGCCACCCATCCACACTAAAAAGTAATGGCACCTTCTGACATAGGGGTCAGGTTGTGATTGAAACTGGGCAGATCTTACAATATATGGTATAGGAGTGCACTCGCTCCATCTATTGATCCCGATTTCCAAATTGACACCATTTTATAAATTGGTAAAAATTATTGTAGAGTAAGACTATCTGAAGTCTGTTTGAGTGATGGTAGTGATTAGCTGAACTTTTATAGATCTTCTTATACTTACAGATCTCAATGCAGCGATTTTCCACTGATTTAACTTAACGCATAGCAAAGGGCTTTAAAAAAAAAAAATTCAATGCTTTATTGTGTTTAAAAATTTTTGTTATAATTTACGACAGATTTTTTTATTGATTTAATGGTGTTTTTACTGCGGTTTCACAAATCGACACTTCGTAAATCAGCAATGTAAAAATCAATTGAAAAAATTGTCCAAAAACAGCAATTTCACAAAATTGCCCCTTAGTAAATACGGCTCCAAATCTGTTTTTGGGAATCCAATTACATTAAATATGAAAGTCAGCATCTGGCACTATATTATTGTCAATGGTTATTCTCTACACAAAGAAAAAAAACATTGGTGCTTTTAGCCCTTGTACAAACCTGCTGTTTCCCAGGAACAATCTTTATTCTCTTGACATGTGTGCATCCCACAGCAGGATAGCAAGTCTCTCTTTCTAAACAAGAGATCGCAACCTTCCCCATTTCTTTCATTCATTTTTCTAGTCATTTCATGCATATCCCTTACAAAAAGAGCTAAGTTTTATATTTCAGCCCATTCTTTGCCCAGTAAGATGTACAGGTTAATGATTTGACTTTCAGTCATTCTTTTTGGTCGACATCGCAGGTATATAATTTTTTCTTTATATAACTAAATCTCGCTATCAGCAAGTGGCCGTCAGAATTTCTTCTGCCGAGAACTCTTAATGCATTTAGTTTGTTAAAAAAGGTAACTGGTCTATAATTTCCATGAAAATGGTTTTGGTTCATGCAGAGTCTGAGCTTTCTTTATCCACATATTTACTTCTGCATAAAACTCTTAAACTGTTGTAAGATACAAAAACTGCAAAATACTCACACCCACACACGCACACACATATATACACACACACACACACACACTTATATATAATTTCATGTGATAGAAGAACAACAAGGCAAAAAAACAACAACAAAGGGTCACGTAGCGCTTTGCAATTTTAACAGTCATTATAATAATACTAGGTGGCAACAAACAGACTGGGTCGACAAGAATGCCCTGCCCGCAAGCTTACACTTTATATATATTTGTGTAATATGTATAGCCATATATATGTGTGCAGAATAAGATCAGCAGAAGCAAAAAGTAGAAAACCTGCATTACTTATTTGAATAAACCATTCAGTATAACAAGCCCAATGACAGTTTAATGCACCATTGCTTTATTTGGGAAATAGTTCATGGGAGATCAGTTAAATAACGGAAACAAATATGGCCCTCAAAGACAGTAAATGTAAATGAAGAATCCTTTTTTATTTACAACAAAATTCACTAAATTCGGCCTGTTCTCCCGGTATCCTGGGAGAATAGGCAAATCTCCTGCAAGTCTTGCCCCACTGCCTTGCATTACAGCAATCCCTAGTGTTACTAGGGTTCGGGAGGGACTTCATTATATATTTTTCATCAGCAAGCCCCACCCACCAAAAGGAACACTATGTATAGCAGTAATGATGGACTTGATGATTTGCATAATCATTAAGCCCCGTCCCCATTCCGGTATTCATTTCTTCCCTCCAAGATCTCCCAGGGGGAGAAAAATAGATATAAAACATTCATAGGCAACCTGCGGTACTCCAGGTCAAGGCCGCCATTATCACATGCGAGGCCCGGAACCCAGCCGCGGGGCCCCATCCTATGTGACGTCATTGATGACGTCACTTGGGGCAGGGCCCAGCAGACACGCTTTAGCAGCGGGCTGGTGCACGCGGAAGAATTTCCCTGTGCATTGGCTAGATACTATATAGCTCTAAACAGCAAGTATCGGTGGCAGGATATTGCCGATACCTGCTGCTACAGAGCTAGGTAAGTATCGACGGGCCCCCATCAGGTCCAGGCCCAGGACAGTAGTCCCAGCTGTGCCCCCCTGCTGGCGGCCCTGCTCCATGTGATGTGAAGTTAAAAGTTCCACCCTTAGCTGTGCATTATAGGGGTTGAAGTCAGGGCCAGATTAAGGTCCTAGTGGGCCTATCAAGGGCTCATTGGAATGGGCGTGACGTGTGGGGTGGTCCAATAGTTGTATAACAGTTACACTAAAAGTCAAGCAAAAAGTCAAGTTGAAGCAAAGCAGCGATTTTTCAGTTCTATTTAGTCTTATACAGTGATGTTTAACAGTTATATTTTTCAGTCCTATTTGAACCTTCAAGCCTTAGACTTTCTCCTCCTTTTGGTATAGTCTCCCCACAAACAATTAGCTGTGGTTTTTGCAGGTCACAGGAAAAGAGAAAGAAAGACAAGTGATTTACAACTGTCACTTGCAGAGCGGGTTCAAGGGTGGTGGGCCCCTGCAATCTGCACCCTTTTGTTTTATACTCAGTAATCCGTGCCTTTAACATAATAGATATACCATGATTAATTTCTAAACAGACATCATATAAAATTTTCTGACCACTAGAAAATATAGACTCCATCCTAGTGAAGGCAATGCAATACACAATGCATTCTAGTGAAAATCCATACAATACAGACTGCATCCTAATGACTGCCATACAATATATCACTCTAATGATCACCACAGAAAACAATTTGCATTCTAGAGACTGACATAGAATACATACTCTATCCCAGTGACCGCAGCATTCTTTCAAGCACAATACAATAAAAAAAGACATCCTTGTAATTGTCATACAGTAAAATTTAAACATCATCCTTGTTGCCACAGTATGCAAAGAAGCACAGATTTATGAACATCTTAACAAGTCAAAGATCGTTGGTATGACCTTCAAACAATATAACCGCCATCATCATAAATTAAACCCCTCAAAAATAATTTACAGGTTTTAAAATTATTAACTTCATCATTCTCAATAAATAAATCCACATCATCAATTGCATTTACTAGCCTCCTGGAGATCTTTTGTTTAATAATTGTAAACAGTAAAGGAAAAATAACAACAAAGGAAAAAAAACAAGTTATAATTTATATCTTATCTACAGCAGCTGTACCTCTATCTCAGAAGGGTACCAAAGCTACAAATATATAAAAATATTAAAATATAAAATTCATTAAGAAGATATGTTGGCTTGTATAGTCAACACAGAAAACGTCACTTATAATTAAAAAAGCAATAGCTATTTTATTAACACGCCTAAGCAACAGTTAAAAACATATTTTAAAACATATTGGCACAAATACTAACACTGCTACCAATATCACCCTTCAATTGGTTAGTTTATGTTGTCTTAATGTTGCTGTAATTTCACACTTCATAAAATGTATATCAGTAGCTTTGATATCACTCACATGTGAAGTTTATAAATCCGATATTTATAAAGTGCATTTAGTAATAACCCCAGGTTGGCTAAAACCAGGTTACTGTTGAAAAGTGTTATTAGTTTGCACAGTGCCGGTAATCATTAGGCAAAACAGTGAGTTCCTCACTATCAAAACTCCCTTTCTGGGGATCCTTCCCCTATTGCAGTCACCTTGACCGTGCTATAGTGTGGTTAGAAAGAGGTATCCAATTATCAATAAAGAGTAATATGCCGCCTCTTACATTAATATATCAGCCGATGGAAATGCTGTGTTCCTATGTCTCGGCAGGCGACTCACTGGAGGAAGCAGTTACCGCAATCCAGCCTTGGTGGAATACTGCAGAGCCTCAGAGCATACAGCTCCTACCATGTTCATGAACTCCTAGAGTCCTTGCTTTCGGCTCACTGGAGTGAAGCTCCTCCTTTCTCCGTCCTTCGGCCTTAGTGTATTGTAAGGATTACAGATGCCAGTACACAAATTATTGAATACAATTCAAAGTCTTGCTCTCTAGAAAAGTGCAATATCATGTCAGCAAAGTGTTAGTCCCACTGACGCATTTCGTCCATATACTGTGGACTTTTTTAAAGCATAAAACGTAAAATTGTAAATCGTATTTCTGAACATTTGACAAGGATTTTGAAACCATACAAAAGTACCAGATTTTCATTATTTATTTAGATATTTTGATATTAAAGAAACTTGTTTATTCACATTGACAAAAACTATAGCATCAGTTAAAAATGACTGGCAACAAAAAATCCATAAATTGGAAAAATCCGGATCAGCAACTTTCACACCCCCACTTGCCATGGTTTGACACGTGAAAAAAAAATCCTTTTTTTCCATGGGTGAGTCCTGGGTCTAAGAACCCTGGTGGCTTTCAGATAACCACCAAAATCCCAGGTTTTTAATTGTGATCTGAAAGGGTTATTACATGTATAATACACTGCTCAAAAAAATAAAGGGAACACTTAAACAACACAATGTAAATCCAAGTCAATCACACTTTTGTGTAATCAAACTGTCCACTTAGGAAGCAACACTGATTGACAATCAATTTCACATTCTGTTTTGCAAATGTAATAGACAACAGGTGGAAATGATAGGCAATTAGCAAGACACCCCCAATAAATGAATGGTTTTGCAGGTGGTGAGCAGAGACCACTTCACAGTTCCTATGCTTTCTGGCTGATGTTTTGGTCACTTTTAAATGCTGGCTTATTAACTGCAGGACCCATAATAAAGCTCTTTATTCCTTCTTAAATGTGTCCAAATTATCACATTAATAGAGCCCTGTTATAGAGGATCCTTTGAATATACTTAAGAAAAAAATAAGAGATAAGTTATGGGGAAATATGAGCCGTATTATGAGGATCATTAAGGAGGAATAAAGAGCTTAATGATGGAGAAAATTTAAAACCCTATGATATTGGCAAATATAGCAGTATTTGGTGGCATATAATAGTACATTTATATTTTACCAAATTATATTAAAATATTTGTAGTTTTTTTATCTACATTTTTTATAATTCGAAATGTTTTTAATCTTGTAATTCTTCCCACCTACTGCTTCCAGCCTGTCCACCAAACCTACTTTGTAAGCTCTCACAAGCAGGGTCATCCACCCACCTACCTACCCTGGCCTCATCCCCATCGCAATTTCATTTCATCTGAACCTAAATGGTTTAAACAAAATAACCTTGTTTGACATTGTGTTATTTTATTTATACTGTGTAATCTGTATGGTGCTGCAAGCCCTTTGTGGTGCCATATAAATAAACAAATAGAAGAATATAGAAATTGCAGGGTACTAGCTCACCTGGGGTCAACCCTGTCTGGTGTATATATAAATGCATTTCAACAATATTCAGTAAATACATTTTGTATTATTAACAAGTCACACTGAGGAGCCAACACAGGTGCACTTGCATAAGTATAAATGTTATTGCAATAGTATTTCATATTTCATTCAGTGTGTCTGCCCTATAGGGGGGATTCCTGGCACTTTGTCTATGACTGTACAAGTCTATATGAATTTTCCCTTTTTATGCATCGTGCATTAAAATAATTATGTTATTGCACTAGGATTTGGATCAAACTGAGAATTTGTGAAAGGCCGACACATTTAACGATGCCAACACATTGATGAAGTTGCGTCCACTTTTGAAGTCTGACAGCCGCCTTTTCATGTTGTACAATGTTTCATTCCTCACTTGCTGTGATTCACCTGCATAGAGAATGCATAAAATTAATTACTGCATGAATATACTGGATTTTAGGTCTTTATATATTTTAGAAGGTAGCGGCAGCTGACAGTTAGAGGCTTTCATGCAAAAAGGTGCAATTATCATGACAATGTTGGGCAAGAAAATCGCACTCATTTTGGTTACTCCGATGTTTTCTCTCCTTCCCATTTTTAACCTGTCGGTTGCTGGGGATATAGGGCAATGGCTACTGTTTTCCAAATGGCTTAATGTGCATTTTATTAATACAAAGTTGGTTTGGTGTGCTAACAGGGTGGGGGCCATGCCATGGTCAGCTCAGAAGTCATGTGATTTGTGTTGCCTCACTCTTTTGACCCAGAAGTCAAGGAGGTGAGGAGTGACTATGCTGTGAATTGGTAAACTAATCATACGGAAAATGTAAGATTATACGGTCTTTAAAGACTGCACGCAATGATTTATGTCCAAAGAGGCAGCGCTATGCCGCCTCGGGGCGTTTTTTTAGGAAGAAGTGGGAGGGGGGAGGGATTTAGATTAGCTGGAGAGGTTGGGAGGGAGGCGGGGAGGTGCAATGTCTGTATGGGCATTGTACAGAGACATAAGGTAACCCTATAGCACTCGTAAGTACCATAAGGTACCTAAAAACAGGGGAGCGGGTTGGGGGCTGGAGGAGTGAGTTAGGTGCACATCTGCCCGCACCTAACTCACTCAAGTGTGAAACAGGTCCATAAACCCATTTACATCCCAGACAGGGGTCCCTTTTCCTATTCCGTGTATAACTACCTAAAAGTGAACATAAAAAGAAAAATAAGTTAAAGTTCAAAGAAGACTGAGTGCAGTAAGGGAGAATATAGTAAGAATCAAGGGGGTGGAGAGGTGGGAAAAGGAAGAACAGCTGTTAAGAAGGTGCCCTTGTTAAAACCAATAAGAAAAACAGCCTTAGCAAAGGAAAAACGAATAAAAAGGGGAGTAAATAGACTTAAATGTATGCTTGCAAATGCAAGAAGCCTGTCAGGTAAAATGGGGGAGTTAGAACTAGAAGCAATGAAAGAACAATATGATATTATTGGTATTACTGAGACATGGTGGGATGATACACAGGACTGGACAGTCAACTTGGAGGGCTATACTCTGTTCAGGAGGGATA
>WWET01000386.1:241861-294561 GCA_011038615.1 Limnodynastes dumerilii
CCTTCGCTGAAACCTTGTGAAAGAAAGTTGGCCATGTCACGTCTGGGGTAACGCGCCAGCCATTCGTCCAGCTTGTGTTGCTTAATTGGGGTTGGCGCCCTGCTTAGTGCCAGGCTGTTGCTGGGCAGCGGCTCTGGGCGCGGAGGATTTATTGCAGGACTTGGCGGGGTGTAATCCATTGCAGCGCAGGCAGGCATGCAGGAACGGGCATCTGCCTCCCCGTTTGCACATGGCGTTATTGAAGCCATAACATTTTCCCCTGGGTGCAAAGGGGGCGCTTCCGCGCCCCTTGGCCGGAAACCGCTTCGGGGCGCTAACCTCCCCTATCGGTTCAAATGGAGCCTGCATGACCTCTATCCAGAGCTCCGCATCCTTTTCCGCAAAAGCAATGAATTTCTGACCGTCTGCATTTAAGCGGAAACGTTCATCATAATTCCGCCATGCTGGGCCCTTGTTCTTAATGTGCATATCCTGCACCAGATGCTGATATCTGATGAAACCCTGCACTACATCCGGCCGGGATTCCCGATATACCTCCATGAAGGTGCACCATGCCGTGAGCCAGTTGTCGAAACTGCGAAACTGTTCCTCGGCTGCTGCACCCTTTTTAACCGCCGCGTCCAACGCCTTTTTGCTATCGGTGGTTAGGGAAAAAATGTCCACGTATTTACCCTTCTTTATTTTTTCCCTTATGCGTGGGCGAACGCCACGAGACACAGCAGTGTAATCAACAAAAATCCTGCTCCTATCCTGCTCTGCAGGGAGGGGAGGGGGGGCAACTGACTTCTGCGCTTTCTTCTGGGCCCTTCTGCGCAAATGCCTGTCTATGGCTTTCCCCAACCTGCGTGACGGGCGCCTAGCTGCATCAGACGAAAGGGACGTGACTGAGGAGCAAGTGGACAAGGACGCAGAGCTAATCCCATCAACATCAGACAAATTGGCATCCGACTCACCGCGAGCTGGTAGACTCTCGCCGGGCTCCTCATCAGCTTCCGTTACTCCCGGCAGATCTTCAAGCGCAGGATCAGCGCACGATGTTGATGCACGGGCCCCTGCCGCCGACGAACTCCTGCGGCCACTTGATCTACTGCGACTGCCTGAAGCAACCTGAGGAGCTGAAGAAGAGGCAGCGTCATCTGTTGCAACCACACCCTGCACCGCGTCCCTAGAGCGACTAACCCTACGCCGTTCTGCACGCGAAGAGGAGCTGCGCCGGCGTGGTGACACCGATCGGGAGCGCTGATGTTGCCAGAAATTAGGAGCCTGGTGACTGCAGCAGTGCGAATGGCACGCACCGTGATAAGGAGGGGGGGGGTCATAACTGGCGTGAGGAGCCTGCCAATAGGGCCAATCTACCGGGCGCCTCCCAGAATGCCAGGGGGGTACTGGACCATCATGGCGGTGTTGACTACCATACCCCCACTCTCTTTGTTCTTGAGACCTATATGTGTCCCCCCACCCACCAAATGGGCCCATGTCATGATGACTGCATTGGGGTGCATAATGTGGGGGGCCCCTGCGACTATGTGAACCCCGTCTACTACAGTGAGGGGCACTAGCCCCTCCCCCTTCCTGGCTGAACATAGATCCTGAAGGGCTGCACTGCAGTTCCCTCTGGGGCCTTATTACTGGGCTGCACTGCAGTTCCCAGACTGACCCTGTGGGGGATTCCCCCCTTTGTCTGCCCTGCGGGTCTCCCCTGCTCATGGGGGAGCCCCCCCGCAGGGAAGATGCCAGGCTGCTGGTCCTATGGGACACTGCAGCCTGGCTCTGAGGCTCCAGCAGCTCACCGCTCTGCTGAGCGGTCGCGCTGGACCTTGTGCGCGTGCCTGCCGTGCGCCCCCGCAGTCCAGAGGCCTGCTGCTGCCTCGTGGGACGCGGGGAAGGAGACCGCCGGGCGCCATCTTGAGCCTGTGCCCGGCGGCCCGCTGCACCACCGCTGACCGCTGCTCTGCCTCTCCTCCCCCGCCCGCGACTGCGATATCCAGCACTGACCCCAGGCTGGGGGGTGTCTGGAATGCAGTCAGGGGACGGCTCCCGCAAGCGCGCCGGCTGTCTGGCTGAGCGCTGAGGCCGCATTCTTTTTTTTAGATATGGGAGATGGAGGATGAATAAAAGGGGGTCAGGGAGGACTGAGAAGGGTCTAGGAGGTGGGCTGAAAAAGGGGAATGGAGGGGGAATGAGAGGAAAGAAATATAAAGAAAGGCAAAGAAAGAAGGGGCTAAAGAGGATTATAGAGACAGAGCTGGAGAATGAGGAGAAAGAAAGGAAATTAATGCCACTTATCGCAGGTCACCACGCAATTCAAAGATGAAAGGCAGCCACCCACAGCCGGAGACCCCTTATGAAGACTCCGAAGACCTCCCCCCCATCCCTGGGGACCAATTAGGATTAAGGTAAGTGTATGAAGACTGACCTCCCCCCCATCCCTGGGGACCAATTAGGATTAAGGTAAGTGATAACCCTTAAGCCCACCCACACCGGGCGTTTAATCTGCATCATGTTAAATTTTATTAACCCTCTGCTTCCCTACTTTCGCGTTACGATAGTAACACTAACTTGCATAGCATCGTACGGAACTTAGTTCCGTACAATCCCATTTCAGAAGAAATAGGCTGGGCTTCCCCTCCCCCCCACTAAGGTGGGCAGGGGAAGCATTATAATTGTACAGTGATGGGTATCCCACACTCGTGCGGATCAGCTTTATTTAAGTTATGGTTAGCCTAAGCTGCCATAAAACCTGCAGGATAGAGGGGAGTGACAGGGGGCATTCATTCCCCTCTCAGGTTCGTACTGCCAGACTTACACACGTACGGAAAGCATGCGGGAGTCTGGATCCGCGCTTGAGTCTCTCTGGAATGCTTCCTGACTTTCGATGCTGCTGCACCTGAATTAGTTTTTTTTAGCAGTTGAGGGGAGGCTGCTCCCATAGCATGCACAGAGATCCGTAACCTGACCACTACCCAAAACTTCTGTTCAGTCTTCACTTAAAATGGAGATGGTGTGGAGTCTGGATAATACAAAGGGTGCTTAGCATGCATTCATTGTACTAAGGGCATATATCCCTCCACCAACTTAGTGCACAGTCATCCCTGCCTCAGTCTATCCCGCCCCGCGCATTGTAGAATTCTGGAGGATTCAGGTCTATGATGGGAATGTGGCAAGTGTGCATGTGTTTCCGCAAAATGCTTATATTTTTCTAATCCAGGCGATTGGAAAATGCAGTTTTTGGCTGGATCTAGTTAACGGTTTGCTAACATACAATAAACAATAACAATAGACCATGGATCTGGACTAGATCCGGATGCAACAAACTGAGAGCAGTATAAAGATCCAATATTTCAACATTTTGAAACCTAAACCCTGGATGCAAAGAGATCAGCTATCAGAGACCTCCTGCATTCACTTATTCAAGCATACACTCAGTTACTGCTCTCCTCTCCTTCCATTTTCTGACTCTTGTGAATGTAAAATGATGGTGGGCTTTTGCGCAGTACTTTAGCTTGTCTATACTGTACACTTTTAAACAAAGGCAATCCCACTGGCGAGTGCAACAGCTCCACCTCCTCTTCTTGTCCGAAGCTGCTGGAAGTGTCATTTCTCAAAAGTCCGAATAGACTGGATTGTGTGGCGACTGGGTAACATAAATGCATTTACATAACGCAAGATCGGACAGAGGGCCATTCAGCCACAGGGGAGGGAGGGAAAAGCTGGAAGTCTGGCTCTGGTCCAATGACACTTCTGACCGAGTGCACAAGTGGCTATTTTATTAACAAAATCACATATCTCTTAATTAGCTGGAGCACTGCTGATAAAAGCTAATCCGCCACTCCACGAGTAATGCTAAAAAGACAGGTAATGGGATGTGAAGTCAGTGGGAAGCGTATTCCATGTCATCTTCATTGGCAGCGTTCCATAAGGATGTAAGTGAAGGTGTTTACACATACGTTGATGCACATCTTAAAGGAAGAACTAAATAAATTAGTGTGAGACATTTAAGTACATCAGTTGTTACAAGGTAAATAACACAGGACATGCAGAGAAAATGATTACATAGTGTCATATTGAGAATCATAAACAAACATCTCATTAGTAGCTACAGACCTTGTCACCTGTCTCCTTTGTACAAGTATTTTAAAGTATTTAATGCGTAATAAAGAAATCATTTTCATCTTTAAACCTATAAAGTTGTGAATGGAGATGTAATAATGGTACATTTCTTGTGGAGTCAAAATTAAAGAAGAATTAGGGGCACTTACATTTTATGCTATACTTGCTAATATTATTTTCTCCCCTCTAGGAGATCTAGCAGACAAGCTTCAGAGGCTTGAAGATGCCAAATGCCTCAGCAAGCTGCGCTCCACACTGAGGAACGCTGTGGAAGATGGAGCCACAATGTAATGATTTGCATTCAGTTGTGCAATCAAGCCCCATACTGTACCTTGCTTTACAATGCTGAGATTCAGAGCATGGAGCAGTATGGGCAGGATTTGATGATGTGATTCACCGAGGGACAAATGCTGCAGAGTGGCCACTCTCCAGGGAGTCTGGGAGCATTGTCTGCATTTCAAGAGTCTACTGACCATTCCAGGACACTTGGAAACAATGATATATGCTCTAAAGACTGAACTGACAACATGTAGACTTTTTTAGGATTAGTATACAAAGAAAAATAACTGTAACTGGGAATCCCAATGCATACTCTATGAAGTTAATAATTAATAATTCTTTATTTTGTTTTGCCACTTTTCACACCATAGGTACTGTGCCAAATAATTTAGCCTCTTTGCCACACTTATCAGCCTTATGCCATTACCTTGCATGTAAAATTACCTCCCAACATTGAAGGTCTGGGAGTTGGGACAGAAGACATAGCTGCGCCATAACGGAGTCATAGTTTCTTTCATCATAAACCACACTCATATGACCACACTCTAGGGAATACCTAGCACTCTATAGCGCTAGACTGCTCTGTAACCCTCTGCCCTCTTTTTCCAAATCACTGTGCACACTGCTGGTAGGTGGACACAGCACCCACTCCTTACTGCTCTGCATAGCATTAAACGAGTGAATTAGAAAATGTAACCCAATTGGGTTAATGCTCTCCCAAATGAGAAAGAGTCCCTGAAACTTTACCGTCCACTATAAATAGTTCATTGTGTATTAAGTTCCCAATTTTTGAGTAATTCAACGGATTACAGACTCTTTCGCACACTGATCATGCCAGCAAATGCTTGGTAAACAATTGTACCTCATTCTCACCCTTTCAGGTTTATTAGGAATTATACTTCATCAGAGGGACTAGATTAGGTTCCCTGTCTCTGAATTCTTAAACAGTTTACCATGCTTTGTTTTCTTGTAGCTGATTCAGAAAAATAAATGTTGCTCCTGGCTGTTGGATGTCTGTCCATAAATGGGGGAAATAGTTAAAATGTGAATGCACTGATTTCTGGTTAATGTGATCCAGTATATTTAGATTAGTACACACACACAAATTAGGGCTAACTTATTCAGCAGCAAGTTAACCTACCAGCATGTTTTTTGGCATGTGGGAGAAAACCAGAGTACCTGGAGGAAACCCACGCAGACACGGGGAAAACATACAAACTCTACACAGATAAGGCCTAGTCTAGGAATCAAACTCATGACCTCAGCGCTATGAGGGACAAGTGCTACTCACTGAGCCACCGTGCTGCCGGTATAAACCTGAGAAAAATATCTTCTGTATGCAGTCAGAGTTTGTGTTGCAAAATTTGAATATTCTGAATGTTTCAAACTCTTTATACCTGGCAGTATCGCAGTTTACGTTTTGTTGGTATTTTGATGTGTACAAGAGCAACATGACATGGAAAAGTCCCAATTAGCAGCTTCCCTTTTCTTCTTTGCCAAGCACTCAACAGGAACATGAAAGGCTATGCTTGAAAAGTTTCTAGGTAAAAAATATCCTTCTCCACCTGTGAAGTGCCTGTGTGTCTAGAGGTTGGGTCATGGTGACCCCAACAAACAAGTTGAATACTCATTGGGCTTTCATATGGTGAATGTGTGGCATTCTCAGGCAGCTCTCTGAACAAAATGTAAATAGATAGAGAAAAACAAGCTGAAGCAAGGCTGTCTGCACTACTTTGGATAAGAGGAAGGCCCCCATGTGAAAAATATACAGTGTAGTCACTCACTGGTACATAGGTGACCATTTTCCGAATATGCAACATTGAAACAGATGAAGCTGCTGTAACCATCTGTCTCAACGTCAGGATTTGACTATGATCCTCATCTGCCATCAGGGGGCTGCGTCTGCGCTGTCAGCAGCTAGTAAGTTATTTATAAGCAACACTCAGAACCTTTAAGTACTGTCCATAATCACCCTGCCAGCATCTGACAGCTTTGTGCTGTTGCTTTACCTGGCTGGCAGTGAGAGCTTCCGAGAAGCAGCGACAGTGCTTACCTGTCTTTTGCAAGCTAGAAGTCTATCTTATTTAATTCCATTGAATCAGTGAATAAACAGTTTTTTATTTGTTCACCTTGATTTATAGCTTTCACTCTGAGAACCCAAAAATATAAAAACACTGTGGATTAAGGTACGCCAACATAAAAAGAAGAAAAAGTTATTTTTTATATGAAAAATAAAACTACGGATAATATTACAAGGAAGTTGAAAAGGCTTTTTTTTCCACTTTTAAGTTTCAAATTGAAACCATTAGCAAACAGTCAAAAGCAATTTGGGGAAGCTGATCTGAGCACAATGGTGTACCCTTTGCCCTTCAGGTGTGATATCGCTTAATAATGATGGAATGTTGCTGCACTGTGTGTGTGAATCCCATCCAACAACAGAATTACTCTATATTAGGATGTGCCAGCATAGAGATATTTGGAAGAATTGCTTATACCTTGGAAAATGGGTACATAGTGTAATGTTATGGAAAAGGTGATTTGTGAACATAATAACATTTCTTATTTACTGATGAAGTGAGTTAGAGTCTCTGGTGCGTACACACAATATGCTTAACTTGCAGTGTATTGAGGCGAAGAACCGGGTGCCAAAGAGTTGTGGGCGAGGGTATTACATCCTATTTCACACACTGGTGCCTCCAGTAATGTTTGCTATATTTGTGTAATATTTTATACACACAAAATAACGTGCACTGTGCAGAATCCTGGGATGAGCAAACTAATTTTTGTTGCCAGTCAATAATAAAAAAGAGCTTTTTGTGTTTAAAGTACCCTAATGATGGAAAGTATTGTTTGGTAATAGCAGTGTGGCCAGCAGTGTGGACATTTGGGTGTTATACTCTTTAAACCACTATTGTTTTTTTTCATTTGATAAGGTCCCAGCACTGACTGACTGTCTGTGTGTCTGTGCATATCATACAAAGTTATCATTCCCAGGAAAATTGTAAAAATAAAATAAACTTTTTAATTCCTCATCTCTGCCAATGTATTATTTATCCAAACATGAATAACCGGCCCATATACATCTATTACATTACTTTATGCAGCCCTCTGAACCAATTACACCCTGAAAATTAGCATTTTGGGATGTATCAAGGAAACAAAAACAGAGTTTTATTGTCTGGTCAATCTTTAAACGCATAAAACGAGGCAGCTAAGAGTAAAATAAGGTTCGGTGAATGGCGATTTTATTAGCAGACTTTAAGAATTTTATGGCAGGACACAAGGAGCTGTTATTAAAATAATGATTTTACTTGCTAGTTCATTAAAATGCCGGAGTTAATGTATGGACAGATAATAGGTATAGAATGTACGGAAATAAAAGAAAGCTGCTTAATACAATTGGGCAAATCTGAATCTGGTCAAAACTATGTAGCAAAGTCAGTGGTCTAAGTTATTTTTTTATTCTTTTCCTTTATACAAGAAAAAGACTTTGCTTTTGTTTGTATAACTTAAATACAGAATAGATTTAATCCTAAATTTAATTTTAAAGTGTAATTTAGAGCAGCAAAGTTGAAGTAAGATTTTAGAAGTGTGGGTATGGAAATGCAAAAGATAATTTACATGGGCCTTGAGACTAGATACTAGGGATATTGTTCTGGATTCTAAATAACGCAATGAGGTTGGTTTCTGCAATTAGCATACGGAAAAAACAGCCTCATTGTGCTCCTGCTGGTTTCCGCAGGAACTGTTTCCTCTTTATGCAGGCTTCTGTACTAGAAAGCTTTGAAGCGGCGGGACGGGACCATACATCGTAAGTGGGCGGAGCGATGTATGTAAATAGTACAGTAAGGGCTTGGCTAAACCTTTATGTACGATTCTCCATTACTAAAGGTAGGGGTTAAAGTATAAATCCAGAACTGATAATATCAGGGGACTTACGCAAGTTTGCATAAGTCCCCTGACAAGTATCATGCACGTGTAGGCTGCAAGCTCTCAATGTGTTTCATAGCTAACTCTTTGATTCTATCATCATGATGACAAACCAAAAAAAAAATCTTAATTCATTGTCCAACCACTGTATTGCTTATTGCTTTTATTGTCATGGATACAATGCATGATGCTTACCTTTCCTGTGCTGCTAAAATAAGGTCTTTGACATATATATATATATCTATCTGTAAAGTAAAACACAGAAATGTTCGTTACACATATTTGATCAAATATGGGATAAGCCACCAGCCACCGTCAAGGCCTTTCTGTATATGGTGGTCCTAACTCTAAAATTGAGAGTCCCAATGTTGGGTCCCATATATATGTTTATAAATTGAGAGCCAACTTACCTAGGAGACACCCCTTAAAGTCTCCAAAATGGCTGCTGTGAAACAGCTCTCCCTCTCAGCAACTGCTCCCAGACATGCCCACAAACAGAATAAAAACAGAATGGAAGTTGCTCAATCAATTTATAAGTATATGTTAAACAGGTGCGTGAAAGGCAGGGGGTTAATCTGCTTGCCACAGAAACAAAAGGAAAGAAAAGCCCCAGCACACTGCCATAAACCAGTAACAAACTCTACTGTTCTATCTGTAAAATAAAACACAGAAATGTTCGTTACACATATTTGATCAAATATGGGATAAGCCACCAGCCACCGTCAAGGCCTTTCTGTATATGGTGGTCCTAACTCTAAAATTGAGAGTCCCAATGTTGGGTCCCATATATATGTTTATAAATTGAGAGCCATATATCTATCAGCTTTTGGCATGAAAAGCTCTGGCGAAGTTGTTTGAATGAACTGACCTAGTAACATTTAACTGCAACCATAGCGCTTTAGTGGAGAAAGCAGGTCAGGGAATAATTATCAGAGGTTAGGATTTCATTTAGCTTATGATTGACTGATGTGTAGGAAACCATAATTTTGTAATGAGAATTAATATTTTCAGGTTTTTTTTTCAAAAGTGATGGCTGAATAGTTTATGTATTTTCTATAAAGCCTTAGGAAAGTCATGACTCATTAGAGTAAGACAAAATCAGAATAGGTTTGTGGGTAAAGCAAGTCATATTATAATTACATGCTTTCTTCCTATTGGTTTGAGACATGACACACCTTACAGCTTTCCAGGATAATTCACAATTGGTCCATAACAAGTTTGCTACTAATTCATCCCTATCATGTGTATCTATGTTTAGCGGACTCAGTAACTTGTGTCTATAACTTGTAATGTTCAGTACCTTTAAATCCCCTCCTTTTACTTTGTGACTCTATTTTTGTGTCTAGTGTTAGCAGTGCTTATTTAATAATAATCGCCCGTTAGCTTATTTCTTGAGTAACTTAAGTCAATGGAAGTCATTGGAAGTCAGTTCCTGTTTGAGTTTCTGAGGATTAGATATAATCTTAGGCCGGATCCTGACTTCTGAGTGTTATTAATTCCCAGTGTGTTTCAGTTAGACTGCAGCTGATCCTCCACATTGCGCATGCTCAGAAACCATAGTTTCCATGCAAATTCATTAGAATGCATTCCAACCCAGCTGGAATAAGATCAATGGCACTTCTGATAGTAGGGCTGGGTTCAATTCACAAGTAAGCGTTCCTATCTCTTAAATTACAGTAGATTTCTTCCAAATTTCAGTGAATTATCTCGCACTAGAGTTGGATAACTTAAGGTTGTCTGTGCTACTGGGATTGGTTTCATTGCTAAGGCATTTATGTCTAGACAGTAATAGCCAATACAAGCTGTAACATTATCATTCATTCATTATCATTACTTTCATAATACATCCTGTGCAGAGCTGCCTGTATTTTTTTTTAATAGAACTATTTACAGTAACAAAAGATTTTTTATAATGTTCCTGAGAGCATCACATTTAATTTATAGGTTGCAACATCAAACTAGCATTTAGTTGCATGATGCAAACTATTTTTTGTAGCCTTTTTAAAATGATATGTAAGCAATACTCAATGGTGAAGATGGGCTCATACAGATATTCTACAGATCCTCTGTGACCTGATTTTATGGGAACGGTAAAGTTTGCTGGGATTCCTGTTTTTGGGGGCCCCTTGAGTGTGGAATCACCCTTATGGTTAATCTGGCTCTGACCACGTCTAATAGCAGGTGCCAGCAAAAGGTATATAGATCCCCACTATTAGATAATCCCAGTACTGGAAACACCACAAATACAGGAAACACTATAAACAACCCTATTGTGCAGAAAGAAAGAAATAATAGTTTGCAATCAAATGATTTAATACTATTACAATTCAGTTGGTTTTACTGTAAAATAAATCTGAATTTTCCATTTAGAAACTATATAAGGTCATACAATGCATGTGCAGTAGCAAAGGTTTGATGTGATATGAAACAGCCAATGAAATGGTATCTTTAATTAGAGGAATACTCATACAATTGAGAAGATGTGTTTGATTGGTTGGCATGGATGATAACATAGTTCTATTATTGCTGATTTTTCTGACATATTATTTACTGTGTTTTCTGTATTTGATCTCTGTAGATTTTATATGATAAAAGTCAATGATTAAAGGATAATGAAGTTTCTGAAGGTCGTCTGAAAGATGTAGCGTATCTTTTCATGATGGCAGACTCATTGTTGCAAATATCAACAAAAAAACCTTGAAGCTTTTTCCAGCATTATACGGTGACATCTCATAATGGTATATTTAGCCATATGTTTAAACAGTGCTCTGTGCACATCCTTTTTTCATCCCAGGCTACCTCCTGCTCCAGTTATGCAGATTGTCTCAGCATTAATCATCTTTGTGGATCTAACTTTATTTAATTCCATCCTTTGCTACGTTGATCTTTTAATTGTTCTTTGCACACCCCACTCTCTCAAGGGATCTTGTTTAAACTTACATTTATTAATTTATTTTCCTAGGCTTTCATTCAGTAAATTAATTATTGTGAGAAGACTAAGTGCAATGTCAAACACATCCAGGCATTATGGGTAGATCATATTCCTGTACATGGCATAGAACACCATATCTTAAATCCAGAGTTAGGCGTAACAAGCACAAATCAGTGTAAATCTGCCCATGGACAACCTGAGGGGTGCAAATTAATTAATAAAAGTTCCTAAGGTTAAGTATAACCTGCATACATAAACCTACCCACCTTTACCCAAATAACCAGCTTTGATTAGCAAAAAGAACTCAGCCAAATCTGTAAGTTTATTAACAATAATACTAAAACAACAATAATAAGAACAGTAAATCAGCATTACCAGATAGTGATGAAAGAAGGCAATGCAGACCAAGTGGGCTAAGATTTGCTTAATCGATGACCATGAAGTGAGGACCTACTATCAATCCCACTTCTACTGGCACCTTTCTTCCTCCATGAAAACAGATACATTCTCCCAATAACCCTCTGGACCAGGGCCTGTCCATAAAACCAAACCCAGAAACAAGCATCAAATTTAAGATAGAAAACTTTTTGGCTCACCACCACTGTGACTCCTGGGATACTGTCAGTGAACTCCAACGATACTTATAGGGGATCATAACAGAAAAGAACACCTGCAATCAAAAATATAACAAGGAGGAAAGATCAGCAGAAATATATAGACATCCTGTCCATCCAGGGTGAAGGGGGAGAGTAAATTCCCAATGCCAAAGTGTGTTCTGAGAGTGGTGTATGCCCTAGGTGGCTTATAAGCATATTGGCCCAGATCCTAACCTATGTATACTAGGGTATTTACGCTAGCCGATGACATAATTTCACCTGTTTGTATTTACTGTGCATGCACGCGGCAAATCCATTACGTACGTCAGTACGTAAAAGTGAAAGGTAGGGTTTGGTCAGCTTAAAACTGCCAAAGTATGTACGACCAAGGGGAGGGCCTATAGGAGTGCATAGTAATTATGCTAGCGTAAATACGCTACACGTTGTAACATAACTAGCCCGTAGATCTGGATCTACCCCATTTCCCCAAGCCCTCCCCTCAGACTGATCAGATCAAGAAAGTAAATAAAAAAACTAATTAAACAAGTAAATAACTTTCATAAACCCTGGCTCTTCCCAATCCTGAGTTAGAGTTTCCCCGTGTTAACCCACAGTTGTCCTTTTATGCATTTAGGGAAAAAAACTGGATAATTTTGACTATTGCCCAAAAATAAAAATACTAAATAGCCATAATAATACACTCTAATTTATAGCTAAGCTTCAAAACCTCACCTGCCATCTCTTATTTTTTAAATTGTAAATTGTGTGTATGTAAACGTGTTTGTTAGTGTGTGTGTGTGTGTGTATGTAAACGTGTTTGTTAGTGTGTGTGTGTGTGTATGTAAACGTTTTTGTTAGTGTGTATGTAAACGTGTTTGTGAGTGTGAGTGTGTGTGTGTGTGTATGTATGTATGTATGTATGTATGTGTGTGTGTGTCTGTGTGTTTGTATCTGCAACAGAAGAACACAAAATAGATTTGCGATTGGTTTTTATAGGGTTACTAAAGTTTTGCACTCTCTAAAAAATTTATTACACAGACATCAAAATTTGCATGAGTGAATAATGCCTTGTGAATTGGAGGGTATCAAGTTTTACAACCGTTAACGTGTTAGCAAACTGCTAATCAAAAGTCATGGGCTATTGCTGAATTAGCATTATTCTGTAAGTGTTAAATTGACTTTGTAAATAACTAATAATTATTGTAGATCAGATGATAATTAAGGCGTGTTTATAGTCTTTTACATGGGAAAATTACACACTCACGTGTACTTATATTTTTATGTTTTTATACTTCTGCATGTGGAGCTGAAAAAAAAAAGTCATCACATTGATCTGGTAATTGGTTTGTTTTTAGCCTGATTCATTGTTTGTTCCACAAGCCCACGATGCATTCTGATAGGACCCTCCTGAATTGCCTGCTTTGTGGCTTATTCGTATCTGCTGATACCGCTCTCCTTTATAACACATCATTTTCAGTTCTACAATAGGAAATGGGAAAACCGAACCTTCCAATTATCGGGTGAGAGTATTTTAGGTCGGAATTGTCAGTGAAAATAATGGGAGATTTAACAGTCTGATCCAGAGTTTGAGAATAAGGGCAAAATAAGTGCAAGTATAGACCTGAGCAAAACCACGGTGAACAGCGAGGATAGCAATTTAAACTGTGACGTTTCCTCGCTCAGCACAGAGTAGACATAAAGCTATGAAGAACGTGAGTTCTATTTTTTCCCTGTATGCAAAAGAATTCAGTCATTTGCAGCCCTCACATTACAATATCGGATCTACACTTGCACAGGGCCAGATTAGCAATGGGGCTAATGGGACGACAGTTCCAGGCCTCCATCTAAAAATAGGCCACCACACTGCAGATCTCCAGGCCTCCCACTGCAGTGCATAAGGATGAGTGTCAGGGGCTGACATCCTCCTCCAAAGCCTACTATATAGTGTGGGCCCATGATCATTTTCAGCCCCGAGCCCACATGGCCCTTAATCCGGCCATGCACTTGCACCTGTTTTGTCCTTACTCTTTTACTCTTGGTGAGCCCCTAGGAATGATGGGCTAGATCCAGACACTCGCACGTTCATAAAGCAAAATTATGACACTTACGTGTGTAGAAAGCTGCCTTAAAATTTATGCATTAATCTGCACCCTTACAGACGTGGATCAATGCATACCTGGCCTGACCCTAACCCTCCCTTCCCCGCAGCCTGACCCTAACCCTCCCTTCTCCCTAGCCTGACCCTAATACTCCCTTCTCTATAGCCCAACCCTAAGACCCCCCCCCCCTGTAGCCTGACCATAACTCTCTCATTCTATGGCCCTAACCCTCATATAGTTAGGAGAGATGATGATCTGCTGGAGGAATGGTATAGTGGTAAGGGGTGTTTATAGTCTTTTACATAGGGAGAGAATCAGCATGTTCACTGGCACTTGCAATTCTCAGTGAAATTGTAAGAACCATCGCATCTCCAGCAGGATTGGAACTGAAGAAAGCCGGGCCCCATAGCAAGGAGACAGGGCCCGAGTCTGGATGGTGTCACTACAGCAGTCATAAAGGGAATGCCAAGCGATGTTCTAAGTTGTCAGCCTCTGACATCTTGCTTACAGTGCAGGTATAATTGCATGGTTGTGTTGACAGACTTGGACATGACCTGTAGCTGCTGCAAATACTTTCCTGTAAATATTGCACACTTATGATAACATTTAGATCCTGATTTTTCACATGCGAAGGAAGACACTCTTACTGCAAATCGCCTGCATTAGTCCACCACTTCCCCTTCTCAACAACAAACACTCCAATGGCAGGCTGCAAGTTGTGTTCTAGAATAGATGTACATGCATGGACTTCTGTCCATGCAGATACATGCTAGACTATCAGGCATATGTCTTAGGTCATAGATTAGGTCATAGTGTCCCTATTTGAAAAAAAAGATTGTTTTAGCTTTATTCAATTAAGGATGCAGCTTCGTTTCTGTTTTAAACTTAGATGGCTGCATGTAGTTTATCTATCAGTGTTCTAGTAACTCTGGACTGTCTTCAGAGAACCGCGAGTTGTGTGCGTATTTTTAGGCACTTTTCAACTGCACATGCATAGTAACTTTTTTAAGTAGTATACAAAGACTATACGTGCGTAAGTGGCTCATGGACGGACTTGTGAATCGCACTTGGGTACATACGTCCATATATGCGACGCAAAAATACGCATGTGAAAATTTTTATAAAAATGGGCGGGGGAGGTCATTTAAATGAATATATGTGGGGGAGACTAACATGAATCATACGTATGGAGGACACATACGCACTCAACTGCTGACGGAAAGTTACAAGTGGTCTATGGACTCGCAAAGTGACCGACAGCACAGCCGAGAGAGGGGGGTGTCATGGGTGTGAGGGGATTTGACCTGCACCGGCCCTGCGTAAAATGGCGTAAGTTTTAGGAAACGGTTTTCTGAATACGGCCATCCATGAAGATCTTGTGCAATGTTTCGGAAGAGTTTCATTTGAGACTTGGCTAAGAAAATGTGTGTTCATTTATTATTCTGTGTATTAAGGAAAACGCTCATTTACCCTGTGCTAAACTAAATAGCTTCTAATTGTCTTGGCAATTGCTCGGAAAATGATTCTGGTTACATTGACATTTGGATAAAACACTCTCAGTAGCTGATTGAGTAGCACCAATTAGAAGAAGGCTGGTAATAAGGACATTTCCTGTTTAGGAAAATTACATTTGTGACTGATAACTAGCAATTTGTCAGATTTCCAAAGAATTCCTAAATTAGCCTTTTGATCAATGAGAATTGTATTCATCTTTAAGTGGATTTTTTAAATTAAGGTGTACAAATGAAATAAAATCAGCTGTCACTTTTAATTATGTTCCATTTGGTGTTCTATTGAATGATGCCAGAAAGGTACTTTCACCTCCTACTAAGTTTTAAAGGTTGATTAATCCAAAAATGAAGATGAAGATTTATAGTCCCCATACTTTGTCATTAATGCTTGTATGATGAGTGTGTTAATGTGATACAGTTAATCCATATTAAGGAAAACCAAGGTCAGATTCCAAAACAATGATGTATTCTGTATTTAGTTGATGGTTTGCTGCAGGAAAATAATAAACAATTGATAATTTTAAGTGCTAATTTTGTAGGAAATTCTGAAATAGATAAATAGAACAGAGTAAAATTACATATAACATTTATAAAAAAGAAAATGACCAAGCACATATACTATAACATATAAACGGAAGAGGAGGAGGAGGAGGAAGAGGAAGAAGGGACTAGATCCAGACATAAGTCTGATTCTGTACGTTAGCCTTTGCAACTGAGGCTAACGTATAGAACTTGCTATCCTAAGTACCGCACATAGGAGCGCAGGGCCATCCACCTGCTCTCCTATGTGCAGAGGAGATTTAAAAGTGCTGATACTACCGAAGTCTGGATCCAGAGTCCTGATTTGTCCTCCACTTACCTCTATGCATTTCTATTGCTCATGCATGCAAAGCTGTGCTAACAGATCGCAGCACATTATAACTCATTCAGACTTAATAGCAATGACACTTTCCAGATACAAGTTGGCATTTCTTCTTGGTCAATTTTGAGTATAAGGCATTCCCTCTCTCTGCATGGCAATCCAGACTTCAGTGCTTCCAGGAATTAATGAGGGCTTGAGTTGGAAAACTGAAGGCAGAGCCTGGCTGTTGGAAGTTAGTCTGTGAGAACAGAAGTTATTATAATGCAGATACATAATGCAGCCCAGCATTCGTAGATATATACAATACTTTTTTTTTTTTAGGAATTTTCTTTAAAATTTGAAGTCTGGATCTGGCCCAATCATCATCATCACCATCATCATAGTCATAATCATAACAAACATAATAATAAAAACACACATATGAATTGCAGTTGTAACCCTCTCTAAATATAAAAACTGAGCCCATTCACATTTTTGTGTTACTCCCTCTCAAGTAATGACAGCTGGGTTATATCTATTATTAAGGATGGCTATTTTTGGTATTTTAGAGGTTAAATACTACAACTCCCAAACATGGCTGGCAGAAGCATAATAAACTGATCACAATGCTTCCATTGGTCCTCTCTCTCTCTCTCTCTCTCTCTCTCTCTCTTGAGTGCACAAGGTAACCAGATAACTCTTTCTAGTCAGTGATAGGTTGGGATCACTTCCCAGTAACTGATATGTTGGGATTACTTCTCAGTAACTAATAGGTTGGGATTACTTCCCAGTAACTGAATGCTTAAGAGCACTTTTCTGACACCAATAGAATGCTTCGTAGTCATTGGTATCTGTGATACCTGAGATATTGTGTGATATGAGTCAATCCAAGAAAGAATAATAGAAAGATGTTGAGTTAGCACATTTGAGTGTTATCCACATGAGGTTTTACAAATAGATAAATTATTTGTTTTCCGAGAGAAGTCAGTGAGTCCTAGTGCCTTTTGAAGAAGAGGGATTTTGCCGACAAAATTACTGCTTCTTCGATCACTAACAATATACACACTCTACTGTCAATGACTTCATGATTTATTTCCTCCAAAATCCTTTTTGGACCCTGGATGCATATCCAACTTTGGAATCTTCGCAGCTGCTGACCTGGCAGAGTGTGATTGTATATTTGTTTCCCTGGCTTCTGTGCAGATGTCTCCAGCTGGCCTGTAATCAGTACACTCCTGTTCCTTCCTGGGGTGTGTCTGGCAGTAGGATCTGATTGGAGATGAAAGCTTTAAATAGCTGGCAGCGTGTGCTCCTCAGGATAGCGCCTGGTTTCCAGCATCTAGCCTGCTCTCTTGATCGTGTGATTCATGCTTCCTTGAACTTCTGTTTGTGGCTTCCTTTTTGTGCCCCTTCCAGCTCCCATTACTTACCTTCTGTCCTCCACCCTCCGGTCCTCGGTTGTTACCCTTGTCTGTCTCCTGTCCCATAGTTCGCATCACCTGCGGGATCCTGTACCTGCTTGCACCTCTGGGTCTGTCTCTGTGTATGCTCTCCTTCTCTGAAGGCTGAGTGGTGTATCTTCCAGCGCCATTCTGTGTTTGTCATCTGTCAGAGTGAGTGTCTGTGTGACTATCAGTTTTTAGCAGTCTATGTTGTTCTGAGTTGAAGCACTACCTGTCTGTGGGCCTCTGAGCCCTTCTCCTCTCTGTGATCTCTCTAGGACTTGTCCCTGGGTGTTCTGGATCTATCCTATCTGCACTTAGCTTTCTGCATTTTTGTCTGTATATGATGAGCATGGTTTCCAGGTTTAAGAGTCAACTTGTTGGGTATTGCTGAAGATTACTACCTGGGCTGCGACCTGCTGATTTCCAGCAGCCAAGCCTATCACCATAACACAGAGCACATAAAAGTATGTACTAAATATAAAGGATCATATTCACAGTTCCAATCTAAGCACAGTGGTAGTAGGGATCTTATGTTAAATCCCCCCTATATCTGAGGCGACTGCCCTCACACACATGAACTTTCAATCTACAATCCTTACTTAGAATAGGAAAGACTTGGAAGTCTGGATATGGTGTAAGGGCCTTAACATGCTATTACTGTACAACTTGAATGTATCCCCCCTCTCATTAGAATATTAAAGCGTTGCATCCTGTCCTACCATCAGATTCTTCATTACCAATATGGAAGTCTGGATCTGGAGTATCCAGATCTGTACTATAGGTACGGTGGCTTGCACATGTGTGCATTTTATGCTTGCTGTGTCTATTTGTGTGTCTATTTTTTTTTTGCTAGCCAGGATCTGATTTATAGTCATGCATAAAATAACTATTAAATATATTTTAAAGCATATTTAAATGTTTTGATTTTTGTGTGATTTCCGCTTCATCAGACTCACCTGGGTTGTCAGAAGATCCAGTGGTCTCATATAGCTGCGGAATCTTGGCGGTCCTCGTGATCCCAGACATAGGGCCAGATCCAGACCTACGTTCTTATTATGTTTCATCGAGTATTTACGCTAGCGTATTTTCTATGCACTCTCCTAGGCACTTCCTTCGCTTGTACGTACTTTTGCTGTTTTACGCTTGCCAAACCCTACCTTAACCTTTCAAAGCGTAACTACTGACGTACGTACAGGCATGGCGTACGTAAGTGCCTAAGCACGCCCCCATACTGTACGATTCAAATGCCTCACCCCGCCTCCGAAGCGTAATTACGGGTGTCGTATGGCTGTCATGCCCCTTTGTTCGTAGTTACGCTGTTTATACGAGGCAAATATGTATGTTTAGAGTTAAGTGGAGTAACATCTGCCGCGCACATGCTCAGTACATACAAAATAGCGTTTTTACGTCAGAGGCTAGCGTGCTTAGTTCTGGATCTAACCCATACTCTGTAGCTGCTGCAAGTAATAAGCTGTAAACTGTGAACGTCCAATAACCTTCAGATCTGGATTGGGCTCATCTGTGAAAAATTCTCCCCCTCTAAAGCCCCTTTGAAAGCAGGAGAATGCAGAAGTAAGTTACATTCGGGTCTGAATGGTCATCAGGCGTAAGTGCCATTCTGCAACAAGCCTTTTAGATCTATCCTTTGTTAACTGCTTTCTTATAGCATCATTGAGAGTCTAAAATTACTGTTGGTCAAGAGGCTTTATAACCCGATGCACTCAGAAAGTTATATGTCCCCACACTTGTAAGAAACATGCGGATTTCCATTTATTACTGTACCCCAACTCCCAGCATGCTCTCTGTTTTACTGCAACACTTGCTGTGCGCCTTATGTTTATTGTACATTACTCTATCAATACATCCATTCTAAGCATGTGGTTTCCATAGAAATAGAACTTTGTTCAAATTTGCTGGTAACTTTATTTTACGTTCTTGTGTTTTTTAAGACATTATGTTACTTCTGAAATGCTCTCTGGGTGATTCATATTACCTTACACATTAGGTGTTTTCAAATAGCTGTATAAAATGTTCAGAGCAATAATAAAATCCCCAAGGATAAATTGTGATATATCTTTGTAGCCCCAAATTTCTGAACGAGGTGTACATGTTACGGACTAGAAAATAAAAATCCAGGCTGTGGCTCTCTGGAGAGGGACCTTTAAACTTTTTCCTTTCTGAATGACTCAATTTAGAGGAAAAAGCTGTATATGTTATTATCATCCTAACAGCATCACAGGGCTAAGCAGTTGAACAAGCAGACATACTGTGAAATTTAATAAGAACAGAGAGATAAAAAAAATATTATTAAAATGTACATTATCGCTACAGATTTCAATATAAGCAGGACTTTTATAGAAATAAACAACCATTTCTGTATTTATTAGCAGTTTTACATATAGAGAATAGTTAATCATTTATATCAGTATGTAGCCTTATGGAGTTTAGAAAACATGACCTGGATCCAGAGAATTTTAAGGGAGATTCAAATTATTTTTATTATTGACATCCGTGGAGAATACTGGTTTATTGCTTATTGCACACATATGGTGACTAGCTTAACATTTAAACTGTTATTTAGGCTTGGGCTAGGAAATTTTACCTCTTAGCTCAAAAAAGTAATTTGCCTCTATCCATTTCTGTGTAACTTTAATTTTTCCAGGACAAACCCAGTTTTTTGTTCATTGTCTGTAATTCCAATTCCTAGTAAGAGAGTCCTTAAAATAACAGCTCTCTGTGTGTAAAAAAAATTAATAAGCCTGCGCTACAGCATTAAAAGGGGTAGTTTCCCAATCATAACCATCTAAAAATGCCCCTTTATTGTAAATTAGGATTAGGCCCTTGTGAGGAAATAGGTCAACTGCATACCCACTATCATATTTGGCATAAAATATTGAACTAGTATTATTATTATTCTTTTTAATACTTATTGTCCTAGGCCTGGAGCTGATGGAGGCTCACCGATACTTACCTAGCTCTGCAGTAGCAGGTTTCGGCAGTAACCTGCTGCCGATACTTGCCGCTCAGAGTTGTTCAGTAGTGGACCAATGCACAAGGAAAACCTCCCTGTGCACCGGCTTGCTGTTAAAGCAGGTCTGCGGCGCAAATGACATCACATAGGGGGCGGATCCACTGTGGAAATTATGTCACATGGGGGGGGCACGGCTGTGTCATGGGCCCTGCATTTTCTGACGTGACGCCCTCGTCCGTGCACGGTTAGTTAAGGTAGCCCTATAGCACTCTTAAGTGCCATAAGGTACCTAAAAACAGGGGGTGGGTTAGGGGCAGGACAGGTGACGGGTGACCTAACTCACTCTTAGGTGTAAAGAAAAAACAGAGCCTATGGCGCTATATGGGAACTAGCTGCTGTTTGGGAGAATTTGCTAATCTCCCCAAAGATATATATAAAAAAAAACACAAGGTAACAGCGCTTAATGAAATAAATAACTAAGGATGGTAATGATGAAACTATAAAACGGCAACCTGAAGTAAGAATTTTATTACAATAAAATAAACACTAAAATCACTAAAGAACTGTGGAGCTAGAATCAACACAACCGGCGGATTTTTAACGCTAGAAAAGAATTGAATTAGAAAAAAAAATAACGCCGGGAATTTTTTTTTAAAAAGCGTTAAAAATACGCCGGCGAACGATTTTTTAACAATTGAATCGGGCACTATGACTGTGATAGTGCAAGATCCAATATAAATCCAATACAGTATATACCCAGTTATTAATGGGGTTCAGAAGAGATTAAAATGCACAAAATTGTCTGATTTATTTTCATGTTTAAAAAAAAAAGAAAAACCTAAACCATTAAAGTGTACAAAAGCAAAAATGTTTAATTATTTTGTGGATCTCATTAAGATCTAAGTATGCTGGAGAAAATATATAAATGTTGTAATTATGGTGGTAATTCACATCACTGACTGCATTCCCATAAAAGGTTTTTGCACAGTTAACCCAAAGTGACTTATGAGGGTGCTCCTTATTATATATACAGCTTGATATCCACGTGGAGCTTATATTGGCACTATTGCACCTTGCACTGGACACTTTATTCAACTACTGTGGGAGACACAGCTTATACCGGAGATTAGATCAGAGGGACGAGGAGAACGATTGTTTTACGGAGGGTGGCCACCCCTATACCAACTGCAGTGATTGTGCTTGGAACGGCTATATCGGAGGACTAAGGGCGCTTCTTACAACTCCCGGAAGATCGGGTAATACCCAGCCTCTAACCGCTTAACAAACTGCTGCTATTTGTTTCTATTTCTCCGTCCCGGAGCCCGGTAGGCTGTTTGCCATTCCCCTTGTTAATTGTACCACAAGTTGCAACTGAGGAACTTTATGTCCTTTCTTGGGATATCCCAGATTGAATTCTAATTGATTATGTTCCCTATGTGTTGATTCTAGCTCCACAGTTCTTTAGTGATTTTAGTGTATATCTTATTGTAATAAAATTCTTACTTCAGGTTGCCGTTTTATAGTTTCATCATTACCATCCTTAGTTATTTATTTCATTAAGCGCTGTTACCTTGTGTTTTTTTTATCACTCTTAGGTGTGAATACAACCCTATAATATCTTTCATAATATTTTAATGGTGGATCGGATCCAGACTTATGCAAAATGGTTCTTTTATGCTTGCAAGGACAAAAAAAAGACTGCCTTTTACACATGGGCATACGCACATACCATACTTCCATTATGGATTCTGCAACTTCCCCATTTTGAGTAAAGACAGTGCAGAAATCTTCAGGTAGAGATGATCAGTCTGTGCATGTGAGGGGAGCAGTCTCCCCTTGCACACCTTAAAAGATGGATACATCAAAGATCTGTCTATAGTGGAGCACTGAGAGCAGAAGTGAAAATCTGGATCCTGTCCTGTGTCTCCTAAGGGTAACAATGATACGGAAGCGATGGTTTCTGCAATTAAGAAACTTAACATATGCTTTAAAGCAGAGCGAGCGCCTGGGTGTTCTGTGTCCACCTACAAATAATACTCACCAAATCCATGGCGTCCTCACTGTAGGGCAGACAGCCACCGCAGCCTGCACACACCTAGCCCCGGAGCCTCTGTCTATGTAAATATCAGTCACTAGAGTGACTCTAGTGACGGATATTTCCCCTATTGCTGCACTACCTCTCCAGCCCATACCCTCGCAGAGTTCTCCATACACTGTGTAATTGTTTTGCATTTCAGATGATTCCAAACCCCAGTTATTACTATAAGTTATGGATGTGATTTGCTGTTAGAAAAAAACCACATCCCTACAGTAAAGCGGTGATGATAATGTTGTTGTGCGATGGCTGAAGCAAGAAAACGCCATAACAGCGCTCAGAAGATTTTTTAAACTCTCAGTGGCGACAGGTAAATTAACCCTCCCCTAACCCTATCTCTCCCTGTCCTGCAGCCTAACCCCAACCTTTCCCTTTCAGTAGTCTAATCTTAACCCTTCCTGTTACACAGTCTAACTGCAAACTTTCCCTTCTATCAGTCTAACTGTCCTGCAGCCTAACCCTAACCTTCACATTCCAGCAGTCCAACCTTAACCCTTCCTGTCCTACAGCCTAACCCTAACCTTCACCTTCCAGGAGCCCAGCCTTAACCCTTCCTGTTATACAGCCTGGCCCTAACCTTCACCTTCCAGCAGCCCAACCTTAACCCTTCCTGTCCTACAGCCTAACCCTAACCCTCCCTGTCTCGCAACCTATTCCTAGCCTTCCCCTTCTAGCTGCCTTAACCCTTCCTGTCCTGCAGCCTAACCTTAACCTACCCGCTATTGGTAATGGGCAATTGTTGAAATAGGGCCATTTAACATAATACCCATTCCCAATTGGAAATTTTTTCATATTACAACTATTTTTGGCAATGATACAGTCGCGATATAGCTGTCAGCTGTATCATTGTTTGAAATAAGTCAATCTAAGCGGCAAATGCATCCCATCATTTATTTAGTAAAATAGCTGGCTTGGATGAGGGATCATTCCATCAGACTAACCATAATAATCATGATCAGGTAACCTTTTCTGGAGGTGCAGGGTAGTATTTAGTAATGCTGGACCGTATTCACAGATCCGTGTGTATAAAATACGCAAATATCTGAACATGCGTTGAAAGGCAACACTCATGACACTCCCCTTGCACGGACGGATTTTCGGTGACTTACGCGTCCATATAGCAACCTTAACTCTACATGTGTAGTTAAGTGCGTATTTTTCTTCTGTATGTGCATACATGACAAACCACGCCCATATTAGTCCATTTATATGCCTCCCCCATCCACTTTTACCAAACTACGCACGTACGGAAGACAACCACGCCCTTCCGTACGTATGTCACTAAGACCGATTTACCAATCCGTGCATAATGTACTTCCGTGCCTAAATCCTACGAAGCTTGCGGAAAAAAAGTTACTATGCATGCGCAGTTCTACCGTACCTAAAAATACGCACGGAAAAAGTAGCAAAATCGTAAGTGTGAATACGGTCTGCCATCTTTTCAGCTACAGTGGGAATATTAACAACTGGGTGCCTATGAAGAACTGTTGTACTGCACCAAGCACTGGTACCCTTTGTAAAGAAAAAACGACTATATATTTTATATGGGACACAAGGCCGTAGGGAATAAACAGGCTCTGTAAATGAGCATTGAATTTTCTGTTAAGGCTAAGAAGTATTGCTGCGTTTTAGCTTGAGTTTAACTTGCTTTGTTTATCAATATCTGTAAGCACAAACCTCCAAGGGAACATAAGGAGAAAAAGAAGCATTTGTAAACCACAAGAACTGAAGCAACGAAATTCGACTGAACTTTTTTAAGCAGTATCCTAATAAATTCTGTCAATCTTTGGATGTTTTCAAGTCATTGCTGGTTTTTTTTATATGTCTTTTTATGTGAAGTGAAATATATTTGTAAATAAAAGTTATTTTTACAGCCTAATTATACATTAAAGTTTATAGTCAAGGTAACTGAAGGCCATAAATAATTTAGGGCCCCATTCTGCTCCCTGGTCATAGTGGAATATTGCTATACTTCATATATTGTCACAATTCGCGGCAGACGCCGCGCTACTTACCATGTCAGAAGGCTTCTGACTCCTGTGCCACTCCGGTCCCGCTATCCTCAGTCTGGGGTCCACGGGGCTTCTGTCAACCAATATCCAGCGGTGTCCTCGCCTCTCCTGGGCGCCGCCATCTTGGATTCTACACATGACTCTTCTCGGCCAATCCAGAAGCAGGCCAGGGGAGCACATGATGTGGTGGCCCAATCAGCATGAAGAGCAGGGTATTTAAACCCCAGGCACTGACCCTTCAGTGCCAGAACTTCGTGTCACTAGGAGCCTGGTTCGAGAATCACTACAGTCTGCCTGAGAATCACTACAGTCTGCCTGAGAATCACTACAGTCTGCCTGAGAATCACTACAGTCTGCCTGAGAATCACTACAGTCTGCCTGAGAATCACTACAGTCTGCCTGAGAATCACTACAGTCTGCCTGAGAATCACTACAGTCTGCCTGAGAATCACTACAGTCTGCCTGAGAATCACTACAGTCTGCCTGAGAATCACTACAGTCTGCCTGAGAATCACTACAGTCTGCCTGAGAATCACTACAGTCTGCCTGAGAATCACTACAGTCTGCCTGAGAATCACTACAGTCTGCCTGAGAATCACTACAGTCTGCCTGAGAATCACTACAGTCTGCCTGAGAATCACTACAGTCTGCCTGAGAATCACTACAGTCTGCCTGAGAATCACTACAGTCTGCCTGAGAATCACTACAGTCTGCCTGAGAATCACTACAGTCTGCCTGAGAATCACTACAGTCTGCCTGAGAATCACTACAGTCTGCCTGAGAATCACTACAGTCTGCCTGAGAATCACTACAGTCTGCCTGAGAATCACTACAGTCTGCCTGAACTTCACTACAGTCTGCCTGAGTCTCAATCAACCTCTGCAGTCCCACCTGCTCCAATCCAATTAACCCTTGCAGTTTCTACTGCTTCAACGGTTAACCCCTGCGGTTCCACCTGCTCCAATTCTATTGACTTTTGCAGTCCTTACTGCTTCCATTCATTTAACCTCTGCAGTCCCTACTGCTTCAAGTCAAGTCCTCAATCCAAGTCTGTGCACGTCAGTCCGGCGCAACCCAGCACGCCAGTTCGGCGTAAATCCTCTTCCCAGTCCGGCCTGAAGTGTCCTGCCCTTTGCACCCTCCTGTCGTCCGGTATTCGGTCCAGACCAATCTGAGAACGTGATATATATTATTTAACATATTCATTGGTATGATTGTATGATTATTTATTCTTATTAATTTACTTTCTATTCCCTATCTGGATTTGTTTGTTACTTGCTTATTTATGTCAATGTTAACAAGTAAGGATAAAATAATGTTTATTTAATGACATTATTTTAAATATAAAAGTTATAAGCTATAACTATACTGATTATTCTTTTAACCAAAACTTAGTATCCAGATCTAATAGTTAATTCCCTGTGTCACATCCACAACAGAATGTATGGAATTAGTTATCCCATACACTGCATGTAGGCACTCCCCCTGCTTTCTATGCATAAATGGGGGATACGTGCGCAAGATCCTACCTTAAGTTTCTGCACGGAGCTTAGCCCTTGAGGAATACTAGATCCTACGTAAGGGCTAAACCTAGCCATTACTGTGCAATTAACATACTTAAGCACATCCACCATAAATATCTCAGAGAATAAAATCCACAAAGATCACAGCCGCGTGATGCAGCTTTCCGATACAGAAAAATGAGTACTGTGCGTGAACAGTACCAATTCTCAGCTGACTTATACCAATAGCGTGCATAAGTCAGCTGGTTCTATTAAATCTGGATCTGGCCTTTAATGAGAAGAGCTGCATGCCTCCCAATGGTTCCGATTTCAGCGATCCTGCTTTTGGGAGATTGTCCCGCTGTCCCACCTGCTTAACACCTTGTCCTGAGAGAAGAGACTCTCTGGACAAAGGTTTTTTTTTTTATGACTTTAATCCATATGATGCCGCTGTACATGCAGCTGGTGTTTTTTTTTTTTTTTTTTTTTACACATAAGCGGTATTGGTAATCAGCGGCGATTTGGCAATAGGCCTTACCGGGAAGTAAGACATAGAACGTGGACATAGAAACAAGGGCAGATATATGGAGGCTGGACAAGTAATAAGGGACAGACAAAATGGAGACTGGACATATAATAAAGGGCAGACAATATGGAGGCTGGACATATAATAAGGGATAGACAATATGGAGACTGGACATATAATATGGGTCAGACAACATGGAGGCTGGACATATAATAAGGGACATACATATGGATCTGGGCATATAATAAGGGGCAGACCTCTGGGTGGTACAAGACACACCCACTTTCCCAGACATGCCCACAGATGCCCACAAGACACACACCCTCTACCATGATGTAAAAATGTTTCCAATCTTTCCAATTCTCAAATGTTGGGAGGTATGGAACTGTCCTGTGCGCTCTGAGGCTTTGCTGTAAAGGAAAACTATATTCTTAGTTTTTTCCTCCTTCCTTTATGATCAAATCACTAAAGTGAGAGATTACTGGCAGTATTATTTCATCAGTTAGCCACTCCTGCTCGCACATGCAGGTCACATTGTAGATATGAGGAGAGCTGTATTGAGGAATACAAGACATTTAGGGCCAGATCCACAATTAGGAAAGTCGGGGGACTTACGCAAGTCATTTGTACAAGTCCCCTAACAAGCAACATTGGCGCAACAACAGATGTTATGCAAGCGCGTACATTCAAACTTTCATACAGTAGAAGTTCACTTATGCATGCTGAATGGCATGCGGGGATAGGCATGAAAATGAGAACACCACTTATCCATGGATCTGTGTTCAGACAGATGCATATATAATTGCCTAGAAGTTAAAGTGGGGTTCCAGAACTACTACCAAAACAGGGGAGTGACAGGGGGCATGCACTCCCCTTTTCAGTGCATAAGTGCGCAAGGGTCTGGATCCATCCCTTTGATGACAGTAATCTTACAGCAGATCCATTTATATATGAATCAGTGTTCCTGTCGTAGCTCTGGATATGCTGCAGAATTAGTATTAAGTCACTGAAATGTCATATTTCCATCATTACTAGGTTCAAACACAAGACACTTACACTAGAACACGCAACAAAAGGCACAGATATGTTTTATGGCTAGTGAATGCCAAAGTGCAGTCATTGGGTTATATACAGGTAAGATACAATATTGTGTACAATCATACCTGTACACACTGGGAATGTTCCAGAGTCAGGAGTAACAGCACAAAGTCAGCACCTGGACATACCATGTTGCAATGTGAGGGGTGCAAACGAATTAGACTTTTTGGAGAAAATACTGGCTGATATTGCTTAATACACACACTTAATACACCCTCTGAACAAGTGCACAGATGCCAAGATGATGGACATAGCATAGGAGTGGTTACTAACACTGGATACAGCACTGAAAAGTAGGACATTGGAGACACAGACAGGAATCAGATAGACAGGAATATAGGAACCAGACACTAACTGCTTGAGGACTGAAGACAGGACCTGGAACCAGAGAGCCAGAACACACTGGAGGACTGGAGAATGCAATGTCAGCAGGCAAGGATACCTGTTGCTCTGACAGGGAAGTGATGTCAGTCAGGGGTTTAAATAGAGCTGCTTATGAGTGAGTTCCAGCAAGGGAATGGCCACATCTGTGGGACAATGGGCCGGATCCAGAACTACGTCCGTCTTCCATAGACGGACGTAGTTCAATAAACAGTAGCTACTGCGCATGCGTAGTAGCTATTGTACGTAATCTGCGTATCGTTTAGATACGTAGATTGCGTATATGCGGTCTTTTAGATATGTAGATTGCTACGTACTAAAAGAAGATTACGTGATAAGCAAAGGTGAACAAAAGACATAAAGTGCAGTGAAAAGTACCGTGATCACGGCAACAACTAACAAACTCTGCTCCTACCTATGGACTAGCAACCATTTTTCTGTTTAAAAACTTCATTTACTTGTTATACCTTCCTAGAACAAGGTTACCCAGCTCCTGGGTGACTAATGTATGCTAACCCCCCTCAACTACAGACAATAGAATTCAGCAAGCAAACCTAGTAATATAACAATTCAATAATAATTAAGTTGAAAGTATTATTTATTGACTAGACAGGCATGTAGCTCCATTACTTTTGCTTTTTTATCTCATTTTACCTGTGTAGTAAATGATTTTTAATAACATAAATAAAACAATATTAAAGTAAATAACTATATATATATTCCCATAGGTGTTAAAATATTCATATTTAATTGGGGTTTTAGGTCAAACCGTATTGACGTTTATTGGGTCATATCTCTGACAAACTGTATTATATAGCATTTCCAGTAGTTATAACAGTATATCTGATAAAGTACAGTGTTTTAGGACTAGGGAAATTGTGTTTTTTTAAAACTGCTAAAATGATATTCCCTGTAGGTTTGGGAGCTTTGAATAATAAAATCTAGACCATTATGCACTATGGTCTCTGCAAATATAAATTCTTCTTAATGTCATAATATCCTTGAAACACAGTAGAAAAGAAATTTGATCTTAGGTTCATGTGAGAGGTTTAGTTCTGCATTCCGATAAGGACCCTGTGGATCATAACTATTGATCAGTCATTCATCTTTGGCTGTAATCTAGGCAGTTTACAGACTGTAGCCAAATGAATTGGCATATATAAACCTTGTAACTTGAACTGCATGTGTATAATACACAAAGACCTGATGGTTATATTCAATAAATTCATATAAAGCGCAGGTAAATTTTCCGGGGCATTTTCCGATCACCCACAATGTGCGAACGGTTATGCCCACGCCCTGCATTCCCAGTAAGGATCTGGATCCTATGAATACCACAAATTTCTGACCATGGGGCTTGATTCGGAAGGCTCACACGCTAAGGGTGAGGGAGAGGTATGCATATAGTATAGTGAGGGCATTTTAAGCACCCTCCATACTATGCAGACTTCTAAACTGTCCCCCAATTTAAAGTCTTAGGGTAGGTGGGTCTACTGTGGCAATTCCTCATGATCGAGGGGATGGTAAGGAATGCCTTTAATGTAAACTAAAGATTGAGGACCTGATTCTGCTACTTCTTAGGTGTGTATTTTTAAGAAACTAAGTACTATGCATGCGTAATCATAGTGACTACGCAATGTACATTGGAATTAGGAATGGAGTTTAACTTCTTTAAAGACCGTACGTAGTTATTTAAGGAAAAGGTGTGCCAGGGCAACCTCGGGTCATTTTTAAGAAGAGTGGGTGGGGGAAGGTATGTAAATGAGATGGGGAGGGCGCTACAAGGGAAACTCTGCATGTATTTTCCTTCTTAAGATGGAAAATACACACGGGAAGATAAGGAAGCCCTAGGGCACTCTTAACTCCCTTAGTTTAAAAAAAAAAAGGGGAAATGGTGTGGAGGGAGCTTCTTACAACACTCACATCTGTGAATTAGGCCTTGATCCCTAGTAGAAAACGTATGTGCAGGGTTGCTGACTTTTTAGAGGGAAGCCATAGATTTCTGCAAGAGGACGGGGATTAATGATGTGATTTATGCAAATCGCTTCATTAAGCCCCGCCCCCTGTCTATCACTCCTGTAATCTCTAGTGTTTCAGGGGATGGGCAGGGCTTGATGACGCTAGGGATAACAGTAGTAATTGATGGCTCGTGGGGCTTGCGGGAGCTTTGCCGGCTCTCCCGGGATACCAGGAGAACTGCCCAAATTTCGGGAGTCTCCCGGATATTCCACAAATATACCACTGAAAAACACAGATGTTCGGAAGTCTGCATCTGGCCCAAAGTTTCCCTAAATTAATATGCAGTTAGGACCAGGTCCTATGTAATGTCCATTTTTGTGTTCCACCATTCTACCAGTATTGCTGCAGTTTTCTTTACCCCATCTAGCACTGCAGCAGGTAACACCTCTCTGATTTTTTTTATTTCCTCCCCAGTGCTGATTGGCTGAGCTGCCCTTTAAATAAATGACAAGGAGATCCCTACTATGCTGTTTTCATTGATTCTTGGATTTATTGGGGTAGATCCAGAACTACGTTTGCAATACCTTTCCTCGCGTAGCGTATTTACCTTCTATACACTCCCCTTGTCACACCCCTTGAATGTATGTATTTTGACCAAGATACGCTTTCCAAACCCTACCTTAACTTTTGGCAACGTAACTGATGTGATCCGCTCACGTACGTATGGGCAACACGTATTTACACAGCTAAGCACGCCCATACTGTACACTTTAAATACAAACCCCCACCTACATAACGTATTTCAGATGTATTTTGGACTAACGTAAAATTGGTATGTGTCACACGTATTTACGTGACACATACGTGAATGGCCCATACGTTCACATTTACGCTACGTTACGGATCGTATTTTCTATAATGCGCATGCGCAGTACTTACAAAAACGCGATTTTACGTCTCCGCCATGCGTAAATTCGCTCACAAGTGTTGTTCTGGATCTGACCCATTGTTTGTATTTCTTGCTATTGTTCAGCTTGTGGTTTTCTTGTCTCAATGGATTTTGTCCTATTAACCCTTGCTGCATTATAGGTTTGGCCTTGTAATTATTATGCATAGTTTAACTATTCTAGGGTAAACATTCTTGGCCCTGATTCAGAGATTAAAAATAAGAGTTGAAAGTTACACCTGGGCAAAACCATGTTGATTTCAGGGGGAGTCAAATTTAATTTTATTCTATGCATGCAGGGAGAATACTGCACACAGATACTGACCAGCTTCACTTTTACACTTGGTGTCAGGATACCGGGGGTCAGATACAGAGTCTCCGGGTTCCCCTGGCCTTTAGGTTCTTAGCAGTCACACAGGTAAAGAGGACAGTAGGGTATAGTAATAATGGTTTATTGCATCCAAAACATAAACCATGGCGACTAGGCAATAAAGACAACACCCAAACCCATCAATCCCACCACCTGTCCTTGTGAGGTCCCTGGCAGTCTCTAGCCAGCAATAAATTCCATATAGTCACCGGCTGATGCTGAAGAGTCCTATCCGGATCAGCGTCTTGAAGGTCCCGGCCGCTCGGCCAATGCTCTCCACCTTACTTGGTGGGGCTCTGAGCCTCAGGCTCCTGCTTTTGGCAGACTCCCTAAATACCACAGATCCAGCGAGCTGGTAAAGTCTGTCAAGTCCTTGTGGCTCTCCTCAGGTCTCACCTCAATCCCCCTCAGATCGGATTAAGCCAGTTTCCCCAACGATGACCCTGAGATGGCTGGTTTCCAACTAACAGCATTTTCTGTAGAGAGGGGGGGCAGGTGGAGATGCAGCCCCCTCTCCTGCATCCTGTCGCTGGACACTGGGACAGTCTGACACACATCACAATAAACAATGAACACACTATAAACTATAAACCACACATGTATGTCTGCTGGGTAGACCAGGAATGAAAAGTACCATGTCCTTATGTGAAACGAGGTGCAGGGTAGCTGTAGTCTTCTGTGTACCCCTCGTTTTATCACACTTGGGTTGGGAAACATCAACGCTCAACTATAATACTGTTTGCAACAGATGAAATTTGACTCCCCTGAAATCAATATGGTTTTGCCCGGGTGTAACTTTCCTCTCTTATCTTCAAACTCTGAATCAGAGCCTCTTACCTATCTAGGAATTTATTTTGTTTATTCTGATTTACCTGAACCTATCTCTTGTCTCTTCCTGGTGCATAGCATACCTGAACCTGTAACTTTCCTGTTACTCTGTCTTTTTCTGCCTGTACCTTGTACATGTCTTGTTCTTTTCTGGAACCTGTATCTGGATTTTCTACCTTGTTCAAAACTGGACCTTGTTTATTCCTGTAACCTGCGTCTGCCTCTCTCTGTACTTGTAGCCCGATTTTATATACTGTCCGACCTTTGCTTTACCTATAGCTGAAACCAGTCCATCCTATACCTATACCTGGAACTTGCCTGTATCTCACCTACTTTGTACAATGTACCTGATACCGGTCTTATCCATATCCTGCATCTGTTTCCTGCCTTGCATATTCCTTTCCTGCGTTCTGTACATGTATGCAGTCTCAGTTACACTTTGTCCTGTGCTGTCTGCCTCTCTCCCTGTTTGGAGCAGCACTCATCTGCTCCTTGCGGTGATGTCAGGCGACTGTCTCCCCAATAGCTTGCAGCAAGCAATCAGGGGCAGGCGTGGTGAGCCAATCAGGGCTCCCTGATTGTCTGCTCTCATCAGAGGGCATAAAACCCTTTGCTATATATTGACGCTGGGCAGGTGAGCTTAACCCAATATAGCTATATTGTGAACTAAACCTCCTTTTTATTTATGTGCTGACACATAGTGTTATTTAATGTATGTTTGGAGCGCCGGACCTCTTTTGTTCCTTGTATTTACATAGTGGTCACTTTGGTCCTTGGCTGCACCCCTATATTTATATATACACTTGCACATATTTAATTTGTTGGATAGAAGCGCAGCCATTTTTCTTGTTACCATAAAACCCTTTGCAGTGAGAGCGGAGCTCAGTCCGTGGTGTGACGTTGAAAGAAGTGGGTCGGCACCGGGAGAAGAGGTACAATCAATCCGGCCCTGCCCCTCCCCTTAGACCCGAGGAAGTGTGTCTGGTGTCTGATTCCTGATAGGTGGACTAGGCCCGGTCACCTCTAGACTTCCAGGGAGTGTGCTCTCGGTTATCGGCCCTGCCTCTCCCAGCCGAAAAGTTATTTTTCGACTGTCTCTACTTTTCAATGACAGCCATCGGTGCGGGGACTTCCACATTTTATTCCCCCACTTTATTAAAAGCTGATGTTTACATATTTTTGCAGTAATTTTAAGGTGTATTTTCTATATATATGCCATTTAGCCCCAAAGACATTTCATTATGTCCTCAGCCATTTGGAATTATACCTCTATAAAACCTTGCCCATTTGCCCTGAGTAGCACCTGACAGTGGTCCAAGTACCACCCAGAGAACCCCTGCTATAGAAGATGGGTTTGAAATTAGCAGAACTGTTAAGGATAATGGTCCGGATCCAGAACTACGTCCGTCTTCCATTCGATAGATTGCGTATATGCGGTATTTTAGACCGCATATACGCAATCTACGCATCGAAACGATACGCAGATTACGTACAATAGCTACTACGCATGCGCAGTAGCTATTGTTCAGTGAATTACGTCCGTCTATGGAAGACGGACGTAGTTCTGGATCTACTCCAATGTCTGCAGATGATTCAGGAACAGTTTATTTTTTCTGTCTGTGTTTACATGTTGACAATAGTGAGCTGGAAAATTTGTGTCTTTCCAATATAACACAGTAAAGATCTGCTTCAAACCAGCAGCTTAATATACGAGAAGTTTATCAAGACCATTGACCTGATCATGTGACAGACTGGATTCTGAGAAGCCATTTTGTATGTTTCAATTCTTTGTAGCTTCAGTAATATATTTCTCTAGACAGACAGGTACAAAATTCAATTGCCAGTGAGTGGAAAACACTCCAGATATGCCTTGATTTACCAGCCATTATAAATTTTAGTCAGCAGCAAATAAAAGGAAGGCATCAAAGGCAACTGAGCTGAATTGTAGCTGTAGAAAATCTACACGATACAGAATAATAATTGTCAGTGGCATAATAGAACATTTTACAGGTTATATTTTGGCACTTGTAATGCTAACCTCTGGTTAAACCTGAGTTCCTCGTCTCTTTATTCCAAGTTCTATTGTATTTGGATGTGTACATGAAAAAGTTATGCAAACATTATACAGGCTCCCACATATTTAATAAAGCTTTGTCAAAATATAGATAGATACGATAGAGGTCCAATGCCCAAATAGATGAATGCCTCTATTCCTACAGTCCTACTGTATCAAAGTAATAAACTACATATGCTTTGTCTGACTCCATCAACACATAACACAGCCAGAAGTACAAAAGAGAAGGAAAGTCATGTTCATTTGTCTCTGAGAGTGAGTTCTCTAATTCTACACAATATTCTGACCTGCTTCTAAAATAAAGTAAGAAACCCTGGGGCAGGTCGCCTTGGTCTGATGACATACTGTACTTTCAATGGCTATATACAGCTATTACATTCAGTATTCTACCATCTGACAACAAAGGCAAAATCTATAGAAAGATGCTGAACTGACAAGATTTGATCCTCCTGGGTCTTTTTCTGCTCCAATGATTTCTTTATCCAAACACTCCTGCAATATGCAATTAGAAATATATACCGAGGATCAAATAGGGTTTAAGGCCAGTATAGGATAAAAAAAAATAAAAATGGGCAGAGTGGATGAGCCAAGCGGCTCTTATCTGCCGTCAAATTCTTTATTTCTATGTGAACCATACACTGAAAGCATGGGAGAGCCTGGGTATGCTTTGAACCTGTAGGATGAATTTATATTGTAAACAGTAACAAAACTGAATACAAATTTGGGGATTCCATTATAAGAGAAAGGGAAACTTTGAAGAAAACAGCTGTTGCTTGTATCATTAATCATATTTTCCTACAAATAAGGTATCATTAATCATATTTTCCTACAATACAGGTTTAAAATTATACTTAGGAAAAACCCTGTTTCAGGGGAGTAAAGCTAGTTTTACTCTTTGCAGGGGGAATATTTTGCTTTTGCTTATAGAACACAGCTTTTCTTTTAAGTATGTATTCTAACCCCAACCCTTTTCCTAAATACTTACCCTAACCCACCCTTCCCCGCAGCATAACCCTAAGACTACCCTCCCTGCAACCTAACCCTCAGACTCAAACACAGAATGGAAGTTGCTCAATCAATTTATAGGTAAGTGCAAACAGATGCATGAAAGACAGGGGTTAATCTGCTAGCCACAGAAACAAAGAAAAAAATTGTCTCAGCAACACTGCCATAAACCAGTAACAGACTATACCGTTCTATCTGTAAAATAAAATGTAGAAATGTCCGTTACACATATTTGCACAAATATATGATAAACCGACTTCCGGTTGGGTGACGCACCATGGTGGTCTCATTTTATTAGAGCTCCTGGCGGGTCCAGCAAAAACCGGGGATTGGTGGCCAGTTACCCTACCTCTGACCACCGACATATAGAGGGGGTCCCCCACGATTGATCCCTCTTGAATATTGGTCTCTGTGACCGCTGCGGAGCTCCCCCAGTGTTCCCCGGAACGTAGAGGCAGTTGTGGTGCCATGTGGCCCGTGGCTGGATGTTCCTGCCTGCTCCTGCTTACCTGGCCACTGGACCATCTTACCCCCGGGCGCGGTGTGGGAGCCGGAGCGACTGGTGTGAGCCGTGGGTAATTCAGAAGTCGTGCTGCGGGTGATCCGGAGCATGGTTGGGAGAGTCGGCGCCATCTTGGAGGGAACCCTCGGTGCAGCATCAAGCCCTCGGCGGGCCCGCTCCCCTCCAGTAACTCGAGGACCATCAGAGGGACGCCGGGCTGAGTGTTCCTGTACTTTTCGGGGACCCGTGAGTAGCTGTGGCCGTGTGGACGCCCCCATGGTGGAAAAGGCGCGAACGCCATCTTGTATATGCAGGACCGTGTGGCGGGCTTTCTTCCCTACTCCCCTTTTGTCTTACCTGTCGGCACTGCCTCAGAGTTTGCCCCAGCTGCTAAGACTGCAAATTAACTCTAAAGGCCCTTTCTCTCGCTGGAGGCCAAACCAGCTGTGATCCCTTCTCTGCTACCTGGCTGTGGCTCCCTTGTGGCTATTTCTGACCTAGACAGGGGCTCCTGCTGTGTTGTTACTCATTATGGACTGCCTGCTGGCCTATTCCCTCCTGCCTGGCTGTGGCTCCCTTGTGGCTACTGTTGGCCTAGATAGGGGACTTCTGACGTGCTGCTTCTCCCTGTGGACATTTTAAGGATTGGTGGGCAGGGCAGCGCCATCTCCTACGGTGCCCAGCCCAAGGGTGTTACTTCTGGTGGACTTAACCGTTGCGATACCACTCCATCCCCTGCCCCTGCTATCTGTCCCTAAGGAGGCTACCATTGCTGTCAGCATGATATAGGCCCTTCTCACTATCTGTCCTACCGCCCATCAACCTTATAGCGGACTCTGCCCATATTATCAATTCCCACACCTACCTGGCTACTAAATTCTCTGCAAACACAGCGTACAATAACCTTGTGCAACGAATCTGCCAGCTGGACTCCTGCCCGCATTAAAATCGCTCACCACAGCGCTCCCCTATATTCCCTCTCAGAACTCACTCATTGATCAGAGGGTATTCCTTTCCATTCTGGATGGGTTTATGTCCGCTAATGTTGTAAATTGTTGTGTGTAGTGGCTAACGCTCCTTACCCTGGTGTAAATCCTTTATGCTAACTTCTCAGAGTGCAACGTTTGTGTATACGTAGTTATTGTTCTATCACTTAGATATCACGACTCCTACTTTAACTGTTCATTTGACTGTCTGTCTGCAGAGTGGAGTGGATTTTGATTGGAGACTTATTTATATACCAGTGTTCTTGCTACCTTTTTGTATGGAGCGTCTCCCTAACCCACTGCTGCTTAGCGGCGGGCAGTCAGATTGCTAGTGTTGCTGCGTGTGTTTACTATTACTATTTTCTTTAAGGGTACTATCTCACACACCTGAGATGTGATTCAAGATTATCGGTGGGGATTACCTTGGAAATGTTCCATACATAGGGGTAAAATAACGCACCTGGTGTATCTTCTGTGCCACCACTCTATTCATAGCAAGTGCCGCCCTCGCCTTTACCTAACTCTGGTGCGTCCTGGAATGGACAAGTTCTTGGACAGGCAGGCACCTTCGGCTCAATCCTCTCCTTCCCAGGGTTCCAGAATGGGACGTAACAGGGCATCGCAATCTAAAACGGCCCCTGCCTCTCCGCCCTTATTGGATGAAATGCGGGAATCCAATACTCCTCCCTCTACCTCTTCTGCCCAAAATAACTCGGTGGAAGCTACTGCGAGAGAGATATCTAATATTCTCATGCCCCACATTGACAAGAAGTTTGATGACTTTCAAACTCGTCTTGACGCAGAATTGAAGCAAATTCCAATCGTTTGGCTGCCCTGGCAGCAGAGAACCAGCGATACAGAAGACACTGTGGTGTCTCTGCAAGCCCTTACTACTGCCCAGGAGAAAAAGATCATGGAACTATCGAGCAAGATCGATGATCTTGAAAACAGGAACAGGCGTAATAATCTACGCTTCATTGAAATTCCGAAAAATGTAAATGGTTCCCATCTGTTAGATTACATTACCAAAAAAATTCCGGAAGCATTGGGCATTTACGATTCCGCAAATGAGCTCCAAATTGAGCGGGCGCACAGGATGGGGGCAGAGAGGCAGGGCTGGACTTCAGGGATAAGGAAAGGATGCTGAGGGCTTACAGGCAGGCTCAGAATCTAACAATTAAGGGTAACAACATACTGATATTTCAAGATTACTCCATTGAGGTCAAGGCCTTTTCAGAAATATGTCAAGACCTCATAGCTAGAAATCAACATTTCGCTCTCCTGTACCCTGTACCCTGCCAAATTAAGAGTGGTGGACAATGGCATAGTCCATTTCTTTACAGACCCCGTTAAAGCCAGAGTTCTTACAACCGCATAACCCCCTATAGGTCACTGTATAGGTCCTCTACTTAATATAGGTATGGACGCAAGATGCCCCCAGTATCTAGTTGGTAGGCTTAATGGCAAATAATGCTGGGGCTCAAGGTTTTATAGGTTGAGTGTAAAAATACCTAACACTTAGAGTTCACGACGGTTGTATTAAGGAACCTCTAATCTTTTCTTTGCCTCCGGGTGATTCTCACATATCCAATGCAATGTTTAGCGTTGTGTTTTGTTAGTGGAATTGCATTTGGTGCTTCCCAGAGGCTGAACTGGGAACTGCCACACATTACGCTTATTGTTCAAAAAACTTTACAACACTGTGAACAAAACATTTTAAAGTTTCTGATCCTATACTAACAAATATTCATTTGGCAATAATGATTTGTTTACTTTCTGTTTACCTCTTTACAGTTATGTATGCCCTGGGGGAGAGCCGCACACCTCCACCACAGGAGGGGTTGACGCATTGGCTTTCTGAGCCAGATATGCATCTTGGGAGATTGGACCGCATCCTTGTAGCATCGCCACTGGAGGGGGTAGGATGACAGCACCTGCACAACACACGCCATTACCCCCTTTTCTTAATTTTGTCTCCTGGAATGTGGGTGGATTGAACTCGACTGTCAAACGTTATAAAGTGCTGCGCCATCTTCGGAGGCCGGACATTGCCTTCCTGCAGGAAACCCATTGGAAGGAGGGAGACGGTTCCTCCCTGAGGGCTGGCTGGCTGCATAGTTGTCATACGTCTTCTTTTCGTGGCAAGTCGAGGGGAGTGGCCATTTTCTTTAACAGGGATCTTCAATTCAACATTCTGGATGAGGCTTGTGACGAGGAAGGTCGCTTTCTCTTACTTGACATAGAAATTTGGAACATAAAATATACGCTACTTAACTTATACGGGCCCAATTCAAATCAATATGATTTCTACCAACGAATTATACAATTGTTAGCCGAGCCTCCTTACCACTTTCTGATCCTGGGCGGTGACTTAAATATTGTAGCAGACCCATGTATGGATAGGTCCCCTGCGTTGTCTAGGCCGTCCCATGTCTTGAGCCGCAGTTTTTCTTTCCTCCAGTCTACTCTTCAGCTTAGCGACCCTTGGTGCCTCTTTAACACGACGAACAGAACCTGTACCTTCCACTCACAGGTTCATCACTCGAGCTCCCAAATTGATTACCTGCTGGTGGCGAATCATTTACTTCAAAATGTGATCAGTGTACGCATAGGCGAGGTGGTGGTCTCTGACCATGCTCCGGTGTCGCTCAGGTTGCGGTCTGCGACACTCCCACTCGGTGACCGCTTTTGGCGATTCCCAGCACACCTCTACCATTCGGAGGATTTTAAATCCCTAATGGTGAGTCACTGAAATAACTATATAGATGACGACATTCAGCACAGTGATGATCCAGTTTTGTTGTGGGAAGCGTCAAAGGCGGTGATGCACGGACATATAATAGGCTACATGACTCAACAGAAGCGCAAAGGTCAAGCCCAGTACCTAGCTCTGCAAAAAGAACTGACTGAAGCTTTTGACGTTTATACGGCCTATCCCACTGACGACTCTTTCGTCGCCTATCTGCAGACACGTCGTTTACTGGAGGCTTCCCTGACGTCCCAAGCCCGATCTAGCATGGACAATGTGCGCCATAAGTACTTTAAATGGGGTGACAAAACCGGTAGGCTCTTGGCTTACATATCTAGGCCATGGGCCAAGAAGTCCTACATCACTTCAATACGACACAAAGAGACTTCACAACTGCTCACACAAACTGTAGACATTCAAACACATTTCACTAAATACTACACGGACCTTTACCGAGCACACCCCCATGACAATGTACGCCAACAACAAATTTTGCAATCCGCAGATTTACCTCCACTTACCCAAGACCAAAACACTATATTGACGGCTGATATCACACCAGCTGAAATCAATTGGGCCATAACCTCCTTACATCTCCATAAGGCTTCTGGGCCAGATGGTCTGTCCGGCGAGTATTATAAACTGCTCCAATCTGATTTAGTCCCCGCACTATTAGAATTGTTCAATTCTATTCTGAGAGACTGCCCCCACTATCCGTCCTTTAATTCCGCCTTCACAACCCTTATTGCGAAACCCAACAGAGACCATCAGGATGTAGGCTCCTACAGGCCCATATCCCTCATCAATGTAGACTATAAAGTCTTAGGCATAATAATGGCCCACAGGCTCCAAACACTTCTACCTGACTTATTGACGGATCATCAGTTGGGCTTTATCCAGGGGAGACAGTCGGTTAAGGCCATCAGAGCCACTGTTGCTGCATCCTTAATATCTTACCCCAACCAAGACACGAAAAATATCTGACTTAGTTTGAATACCACTCGTGCATTCGACACTGTGGTGTGGCCGCACTTGATAGCAGTCTTGGCGCACAGAAACTTTGACCCATGTTTTATAACCTTTATTAATTACCTTTACACTGACCCACAGACTTTGTTACTTATCAACGGCTCTAGGGGGCCAATGAATACTATGGAACGGGGCACGAGGCAGGGGTGTCCGCTCTCCCCTCTCCTCTTCAACTTGGCGTTGGATCCTCTTCTGCGTCTCTTACAAAATCATTCGGAGTTTGAAGGGATTATAGTTGGAGCAGAGGAAATAAAGTTGTCCGCTTTTGCGGATGACTTCCTGCTCTATATCGGAAACCCGCAGACTTCCCTAGGTGTTATCTTAGAGTTATTACGGGATTTTGGTGAGGTTTCAGGCTTTCAAGCAAATATGCAAAAATCAATAGCGCTCTGCCTTAGGCCTAATCAGGTTATGCCAGCTTGGGCAGGGGGCCTACCCTTTAAGTGGGCTAAATCTTCATTTACATACCTAGGGGTGGAGATCCCCAAAAATCCGGCTAGATTGTATGAGGCTAATATATCATCTGCTATTCGTAACCTCAAGGGGGAGCTGGACAGATGGCGTTCCCTGCCCCTCTCCTTCCTTGGTCGCGCGAACCTCATCAAGATGGTGTACGAGAAAGGATATTCAAACTATTAATGCCCTATTCAGGGAATTTATCTGGGCAGGGAAACAACCTTGCATAAGCCTTCTAAAGTTGCAGCAGCATAAGTCACACGGGGGAATTAATTTTCCCAACCTCACTCTGTATAACCATGCTGCCTTACTCCAAACTGTTAAAGATTGGATCCTGCGGAAAAATGTGTTTGCAAACAATGATCTGGAGATGGGCATCCTATCGGGATCCTCTCTTGTCGGCTTCCTCCACCTACATGACCAGGAGATACCCCCGGCACTTCGAGAGAACCCCCTGTTATGGCCGACCAGGAAAGTATGGCATTTGACTCGTCACCAATTTCGTCTCAATGCACACCACTCTCTTCACCTCCCCTTTGTTGGCAATACAGAATTTCAGGGTGCGGCGTCCTACCCCTTTACAATGTGGCTTGGGGGGGTTATCGACTGTGGGACAACTTTTGAATCGCAATACTAGTAGGCCTTATTTATTTTCTGAGGCAGTAGCAAAATTCCCTTTCTTACAAGGTCACCAATTGGCCTATTTACAGGCCCAGCACTATGCTAGCTCCCTGTTTCGGCTCTTAACTGAGACGGATAAGAAAAATCTACTTGACGTGTCTTTACAAAATCCTCTAACATTTCGGAAGGCAATTTCTTCACACTACAGGTTGTTGAATAACCCTCTCAACTATGAGTCGATGGCATCGGGTATGAATAGGTGGACTTGCTCCTTCCCCTCTCTTACTTGTGAAGATTTACTTAAAGCATTGAACTACTCTAGAAAGATAGTACAGTCATCGCAATACTTAGAAATGTTTCTGAAACTGTTTCACTATGCCTACTACTCTCCCCTACGTTTATACCAAATGGGGGTGGGAAGTTCTCATGCATGTGCACGATGCGCAACTCCAGAGGCCAACTTAATACATTGCTTTTGGGAATGCCCCCTAGTGAGGTGTTTCTAGTTGCAAGTTAAACGTTACACGGAGACGCATCTTCTAACCCACCTTCCATTTACAGCAGATTGGGCCCTCTTTGGCATCCTCCCGCCAGCACAAAGAGCTGACAGGCACTCTAGAAAACTCTCATTGTTACTGAGTGCGGCGGCCAAAAAAACAATACTACAATTGTGGGTTAGCCCAGCAGCGCCCCCACTCCCCCTATTTAGGGAAAAACTCTACCACTTATTTAGAATGGAGTGGATTGACACATTACTGACACGGGAACAGAGGGTGGAGGGCTTCTTTGGGGTATGGGAAGCATATATGGAAACTCTGCCGAGAACCACCAGACTTAAATTGCATGACTCGCTTCAACATACCACATGGTATCTACTTCGGCAGGTGGCTAATGACCCTCCGGTGGAGCTGGAGTGATGTGGGGGGTAAATAAAGTGGGGTGTGTGGCTCTCCCCGCAATGCACTGAGAGATTTGTTCCTGTATAGTATTACATGTGCAGTTATGTTGGTGAAATAATCTCTGCTACAACATATCTTTGTTCAACAAGTTAATTTGCTCACTTGCATGCTTGACTTGTGTATCATCTGTATAGTATGTGCCAATTGTGATGTAATTTAAATACAACACTGTGTATCAATAAAAAAAACTTTATTTAAAAAAAATATATATATGATAAGCCACCGGCCACCGTCAAGGCCTTTCTGCATATGGTGGTCCTAGCCCTCAGACTCCCCTTCCATGAGCCTAAGCCTCACTTCCCCACAGATTGACCCTAAGCCTCCCTTCCCACAGTCTGACCCTAACCCTCCCTACCTCCCTCGCAGCCTGACCCTAACCCTCCCTTCCTGACAGCCTGACCCTAACCCTCCCTTCCTCACAGCCTAACCCTAAGACTCCCATTCCATGACCCTAACTGTAAACCTAACCCTCCCTTCCCCAGAAACTAACTCTCTAACTCTCCCCCTAACCCTAAAATTCTGCAGCAGGCAGCGCCTTCCAAAAATGAATGGGTAACATACTTACCCATTCAAGAAAAATAAATCGCAAAGACTGCCTATTCGAAATGAGACAAGCGAAAATCATTATTCAGCTTTCATTTCTTTTTAAAGACGGTATTCTGGCCGGGGACTCCCACCAGTAAATTTACACTTACTTTCCTGTTTTCTCAAACTCTGGGTCTGGTCTGAAAATTAGGCAAGTGTGAAGAATAGTAATGGCGGAGGCTTTGTTATGTATATGTGTGGTTAGTAATTCAATTTCTTTTTTAGGTTTATGGTAAATAAATAAAACACACTATTCCAGAAGGCCGAGCATCATGGATTTCCACCTGTGCAGGATATATTTATTGATGGTAATCAGCACAACAGATGGCCACTCTCATCTTTTTCTTTTATTTATATATATTTTTTGTACCTCTATGTGCTGCCTCTTGGCTTTTGGAGCCTCATCTGTTGAAAATGAGCAGCATGTTTCTTTGGACAGGATACAAAGCGAATAGATTGGTCCATGATGCTTTGTTCTGACATGCACAAGCTGTACAGAGGTTTTGCTCTTGGCTCTTCACACTGCGCTGGTGACTGGGATTTCCGACATGTAATTTATAAAATATTTGTTGGTTATAAATCAGTCACTTAGCAAACAGGAGATTAAGGAAGTTACTCAATTCAAGCCACTTTTTAAGGGTCACTAGACTACTTGCCTGATTCTTATTATTCTTTTTTTTTCTGTAAACTGTGCATACTGATGTTAAAAATCCCTTACGACCCAGTCTGGATAGAACACACTGTCTGTATTGTGTTCAGGCAATATTTCCAACAGACAGGTAGAAAATTGTGAGTGTATTCATATTATGAAGAATATTTTTTTCAAAAATAGAAACCAAAAAAACTTTACAGTTGAAAAGTGTTGTGGTTGGAAATGGTATTAGGCTGGGAGCTCCGTGAGAGAAGGTAACCTATTCACCCTCAGCAGAGGTTTTGGGCCTGAAACTCTTGCTGTTTTCCATCTTTGGGTGATTAGAACTGAACCTTATCAGCTGCTTTCTATGAGTGTGGGTCCCCGTAGTGAACAACCCTATTTTGAAAGGGCTGTTCACTCCCAGCCAGTTCCGAAATGGCTGGGATAGCAATTGCTTTTGCGTTGATGAAGCATAGCAATTGATCCCCGGAGCACCTAACACGGTTCTCCAAAAGGTGAGTTTCCCCTAACCAGCTCCCTAACCCATACCCTAAGTCTGACACCCCGCAGCCTAACCCTAAGTCCCCCCCACAGCCTAACCCTAAGTCCCTCCCACAGCCTAACCCTAAGTCTCCCCCCATGCAGCCTAAACCTAAGTCCCCGGCGGCGGCGTTTCTGAAAGTAAGTGGGCGAGTATGCAAATCACATACTCGCCCATTTCTAAAAAATATTCTCAGAGGGCTCACATTCGAAATGAGGACCCCCGAAAAATAACTTTTGGCTGTCCATAATTCGCAATGCGAGCCTTTGCAGCAGGGACTCGCAATGCTTTCTATGCCTACATTTGTACCCACCTTTTAATAGGTTTTTGTGAGAAATAAATAATTGAAACAACACCTTTTTGCGGACAAATCTATTAACATAGTGGAAGAAAACAAGATAGAGCCATTGGGCCTGATCCAGAACTACGCCGATGCGCTGTGCTTACTAAAGCACAGCGTATCGGCGTCTACTCTCCCCGACACTCCCCCTGTGCCGCCATATTTTCCCTTGCTTACGCCGGCTGAAGGCTACCCTAACTTCAGCCAGTATAAGCAATGGAAGGTACACTCGCACAGGAGCGTTGTTACGCTAAGCCCTCCCTCCCTCATTAAACTAACTCCCCCCCGCCCACCTTCACTAACCTTAACGTAGTAACGCTGGGGGGACGCCCCCTCCAGCGTCACTACGCTGTTCCTACGGATCTTACGCTTACGCCCGTCGAAGCTAGTTAGGCGGGCGTAGTTCTGGATCAGGCCCATTGATATGTTTATTATTCAAGAAAGGAAAAATGTGAGTGTGCAATCGTTAACACTCTGAATTCTGGGGTTCTAATGGGACCACATAAGGGTCCTTTTATTGTTGTTTTTTCTGTCATATACTTATTTACCATTAGAGCTAAAGCAAAAAGCAACTAAAGGAGATAAAAGTATCTGAGATGGGAGGAAACCCCAAAAGATTCCTTATAACATTACCTACATTCTGCCCCAACCTAAAAATGTGAGTGCATTTAACCCTTTGAGGCAGCATTGAATGGTGATGTATTTTGCTAGATCTTAGCTCCTGAGCAAAGACCATTATTATATGAAAAACACCAAGAGGATGCTTGTAAGTGAACTTTACACATACTATACTATACCAAGTAATTTAGCAATTTCACACTATTTTCTTGATATTCCTCTTTGTTCCCTTATTCCCCTTTTCTGTACAACTCCCACTGGCAACAATCCTATGAGGAACACTGAGCCTAATTTTTGATTCTCTTGGGCACTGCACTGTACTTAGGACATATCTAAACCATTACCTTGAACATTATAATGGACATCTATTAAAACTACAGGGAATTGCAGCACTATTGCAATATTCTGTACTTATTCTCTTGCAGTAGAGTGCCATGGGACGCTAACCTGTATAAGCAGCTCATTCCCCCACAACGCAAACGTGGTATTTGAGCGCTGGACCCTAAATAGATACTGAGTTATACGATTGCATTTATTATAATAGTATATATTGTGAACCAATTTCAATACCATTAGGAAACATACATTGAGAATTTAGGGTCTGATCCAGACTTAATAATGAGAGCCAATTTACACACACGCACTGCGCATGAACGTAAAAGATGTTATGCATTGTAACTCTGATCGCACGTAACTTGTACATAAATCCATATGATAGGACGTGACATCCATACACAAGCTGAAAATACGCATTGTGGGTGGAGGTACCCAGTATGGACTGGATTAGGCTTTTACGTATGACAAGTACGACCAGAGATACGCAAGGAAAAGTTAAGGCTGTCTCTATTTCGCAATACCATCTTTCTAAGCTGGGACTTCCACCAGCATTATAGGTGGTGCAGTTTGTGTGTCTGTGTGTGTATTACAAGGGGTGCAGTGCATGCCTGTGTGTATTATAGGGTGCAGTGTGTGTCTGTGTGTATTATAGCATGCAGAGTATGTGTGGTAGGGAGGATGTATTATGGGGAGGGGGCAGGGAGCTACTACATGACATTGCCAGGGGCGTCTGTACCCTTAGATACACCCCAGAGCATAATCATGCATATTTTCCTATTCTTGGCATTTAAGTTTGTTGTGTGTTGTGCTATCCAAATCACCTGTTTAATTTGTTGATCAGAGTGCTTTAATTAAACAGTATGTGTGAAAACAAGGTAACGTTGTTGTTGTTAAATCAACATAAAGACTTCTGGAAGTTATACATTATATCATGCTGACAGCTCAGTAAAATTTCACAGCTATCTTTAGTGACTCTTCCGCAGGGAAAACCTCTCTCTCTCTCTCTTAGTCTCCGTCGTGTTCCTTCATATAATAATCTGGCAGTTACAGTGGCTGGATCCATGCCATCATTTTTAAACAAAATATACTGTCTACTTTTAGTAACAGATTACAGCTACCTTTGTAGTCATTATGCTACACAGTAAAGCCTGTAAAAACACAGTCAAAGATATAATGGCTGAAAAGATTCCAGACAACTTCTATTACACCTATAAGGACAAGTTAGTCTTAGCAATGAGCTGACATCTACAGCAATCTGAAATATATTAGAATAAAATCAAAGGCATGTATACAGATATTGTAACAAGGATAAATGATGTAATGCTTACTTGTAGAATATCCATTGTGCTGAATATATAATTGTATTTTATGAGGGTATTTCTCATTCTCTTATTTTCTTCTCTTTATCCCTTTTGGTCAGAGGGTTACACATGCACTGCATTAAACTCTCTGTTTTATAAAGGGGCCTATCTATTAATATATGTGACATTGTGGCAAAATGTGCTAATTGGTCCTGCCACAGTGTGGAATAGTCTAATAAAATGATAATATGAAATTGTGAACATAGGGCTGTCACTCTTTAAAAATAAAGATTATTGGGCCTGACCAGACTTAAGGTTATTTTACGTAAGCAAGCGTACCCGAGTTACGCAATACTAAGTTTTATGCACTCCCTCTGGCACCACCCCTGCACGCACGTAACATAGCTGACTTTCATGTTGCACATTGCTGACTTACATGTCCCCCACAATGCAGGTCTTCAAGCGTTCACTCAAAAGGCACCCGTTCAGGCTAGCCTACCCCTCCTCCACTTAACATCCTCACTGCATCCTTTATCTATCCCTTCTCTTCCTTCCCCCTCTCCTCTGCTCACACCAACAGTCCACTTCCCTCCCCCTCTTTATGTCTTCTGTAAGTTCTTCCCTCCCATATAGTGTGTTAGCTCACGTGAGCACTGTCCTCCATCCTAGTGTTGTTCCTTCCTCCACCACTCCCCTCTCACTTCGTACCCTCTTGTTCCCCTCTGCTACCCTTTTACACCATCCCCACCTGGTGGCTCCCTCTCAACCTCTCACTTTGCTCTATCCCCTGCTCCCTGAACTTCCAAGCTTGACACCTCGCAGTTTGCTTTGCGTTCTGTGCTTGTTTCACTTTATTGTTATTTTGTGATATTTTTATAGTCATATTGTATTTAATATATACTATGCTGTCCATCCCTACCCTGTATGTCTGTACTGTATTTTGTTGTATTTTATACGGCGCTGCGGACACCTTGTGGTGCCTTATAAACGATAATAATAATAATAATAATAATAATAATAAAGTGTTCACAACCCTACTTACCTTTTCCTTGCGTATCTCTGGTCGTAAGTATCGCCTTTCGTACATAAGTGTCTTACTCATCCCATACTATACAATTTAAATGACTCCCTTCACCTACAATGCGTAAAATTGTGTAAGAATGTCACACCCACTCATACAGAGTTACATACAGTGCATTTCCACAGCCAGATTTATGTATGCCACATACATAAAATAGCTGACATTATTAAGTCTGTATCAGGCCCAATGTTCTTAAGAAATTAGGACCGTATTCACAGTTAGGATGGCTTTAAGAAGGTGTGGATAAGCATGCATCTGCACTTAGCTTAAAAGCTTCCTCCCCCGTTACCTCTTCCTTTTTTTAAGAACTCAAGTGTACCCTAGGGCTTCCCCAATTTTCCCCTCCCCCGTCCTCCCCGACTCCTTAACACACCTCTCCTCTCCCACTCTTCTTATTACTCCAAGAGGCTGCCGTGGCATGTCTCTTTCTACTCCCTAACGTACGCACGGTCTTTAAACACCGCAGTTACTCAATCTATGTACCTAAATTGTACGTAGATTGCGTAAATGAGCTACTACGCATGCATAGCAGCTCATTTCTAATTTCCTCGAACTTAAGAAGCTTCGGCTTCTTAAGTGTGAATAAGGTTCTTAGAGCCTCATCCAGACCTACACTCATGAAACGCTCATGTGCATAGCGTATTTATGCCAGAATACCTATGATGCACTCCCATAAATACACCCCTTGGTCGTACTTAGTTTTGCTTTCTTACGCCCAGCAAACCCTACCCTAACTTTTCTGTTCATAACCGCGGGCGTCTGTAAGCTCATTGCATAGTTACGACACTTAGCATGCCCATACCGTACGATTTAAATGCCTCACCCCGCCCTCGGTTCATAAATATGGATTTCGTATGGCAGGCACGAGCGTTGTTACGAAGCTGTTACTATCAAGGCCCATACGCTCAGATTTTCTTAGCATAACATCTTCCCCGCACATGCGCCGTAAGTACAAATACCCGTTTTTACGCTTACGCCTATTGTAAAAAGGCACACAATCAGGTCCTTAAACACTAGTGAGACCCTAACTGCCCTCTTGAGAAATCTTGATACGTCTAGATGTCTTGTATCTAGATAAAAAACTTTTCTTGTGATTAATTTGGTATTTCTCGGTGTACTGCTTGTACAAACAAAATGAGGTCCTTTTGATCAAAGGGTGCTTATTAATGCCAGGTCTGAATCTTTTTCTTTTTGAATTGATGTCTGATCTCTGCAGAAAGCCAGAAGCTGTTAAATGGCATATAAACAAAGTTTTAATGATTTACTAATGGGCTGTAAGCTATCTTCCCCACCATTGCGAACTGAGCTACTGTACATGTACATAACTAGGCCACAAAAATGTTAACAGCAATTTAATTAATTCCCCTTGTTAAGATTTAAGGAAAGGGCAAGTGCCCTTTCTATCCCACTCATGTAACCCCCTTGCTCCTGACCCTACCTTTACTATATCTTTGGTTTATGTTTCGGTACCTGTTTCCAGTTTGTGTTTCTGACCTTGACTTTGCTACTTATCTATTTGCCTGCTGTTTAAGTACTTACCTTCTCTTTGGGTTTGGTTTGGATTGGTTATTCTAACTTGTTACCTCCTTCTATAATTAGGAGGTAACAAGTCAATCTCTGCATGCATCATAGTCCATCCTCATCATCTGAGGCTCTGGTGAACACTGGAGATTTAAACATCATAACCAAATTTTTACCTGTGCTTGTCATAACCAACAGATCTATACCTCATTTGTGATCTCTGAGAATGCAAAATTATAGTTAACATAGGCTTCTGATGACAAACATTGACTGCGTGCCTAAATAAGTATTAGCCACTATGTCTTAGAATAGCACATGTGCTGTTATCAGATGCACTTGTGATGCATTTTCAGCATCGGCAAATATCGCAGATCACTCTCCAACCCCATTAAGTAGGGGTAAAGATATTGTATCTCTACATCTGCCTCTTTAACAAATGGATATTTTTATGTAAACATCAGAAAACACCATTTTGTGGAATTTACTGAATACAGCAAAAAGAAGAGTCTCTACTAACACATGCACAAGTAAAGAGTTCAAATAAGATGTCAAATTTCAAATAAACATTTCCTGATAAATTTTAAGATGAACAACTCTCATATTTATCTTTACTAATACTCTATTCTTGGTAAAATCATAATCTGTTCTTTTTATCAAGTTCACTTACATAACATACCGGTACCTCTCTTTGAATGGTATTATACCTTGGAACTAATAACATAAATCAATCTAGCACTAAGAACTGACAAGACCTTACCATGTAAACTTCCTGCTTTGTGAAAAAGGAATGAAACAGATGTCAGGAAGATAAGAGTTACTGCAGGTGAGCATTTGATAAATAAGGTCAAATTACATATGCATGGGAAGAAAAAACCATGGCTAGGACAAATAGCTACATTCTGTATATAATATGTTCCAGGTGTAGAAGTGAGAGTATCCTTCCTCAAAGCCAAGCATCTGAGATTACATTTTATCCCATGTAATACATCACAGAGGAACTCATTTTTTTCCTGCTCCCTTTCATAGAATGGATAAACTTATGTTGGAGACAAATTAAGATTTTTTTGTGGTTCAGCAAGAGTTCACATAAAAGAAAGTTGATATATCTTTGTGTGTGGTATTTTGGATTTTACCAGATGTCTAAGAAATATTATGAAATTATGTTGTGTATCTGTTTGGCAGCGGGAGAGAGATATATTCATTATATTAACTTCCTTTTGAAAAACAAAATCAATTTAAAAAAGGAAAATAGCCAAATTTATTAAAAACTTGTAATCTGCATTAATAAAAAAGAAAATGATGGCATAGGAAGCAGAATTCCTAATATTCCCCAACTTCTGCGTGTTTCAATGGAATTGCTCAAAAGTTTTTGTACAGCGCATGCATACAAATCCATTCTAATGACCAGAAAATATACTATTCCTCCCAGACTTCAGAATTATGACACTTAGGAAAAATGGGCTGGATTAAATACACAAGTGGGCGTTCCCTCTTAGTCAGATTACATTATGGACATTCCCCCTCTCTGTGTACTCATTCAGACCTCTTATATAATTTAGGGAATTTCCACACGTTTGATGAGAGTGGTATTAGTTACAATGGAACGGGTCAAGAGTTCCAAGAGTGCTGGATCCCCTTTGTATCAAGACTTTCTTGCAGGCAAGAGGAAGGAAATTCCAATGCGTCTAATGAATTTTGACAGAAGACCCCAACCTTAAGATTCTGCCCTCTCCTTGTGTAAAATAGGGACGGCTTAGAGGTGAAGATAGTACAGAGGGTGCTTAGTATGACCTCATTGTACGGATCTTTGGATCCATAGGATCAGGTTCCATACTGGGAATTTAGCATGTGTCTACGCTTGCTCACAAAGTGTGGGCATTTTATGATACTAGCAATTAAAAAACATGCCTTTTGTGGAGGTCTTGGTTTGGTCCAATGTGTACACAATGATGTCCGCAGAGATGGAACTAACGAGTTGTACACCCAGGTGCAAAAAATATGCTTTGGCCCTAATAATATCCCAGATAATCTAATGGGGAGCTTCGGCAGTGCGGTAATGACAGCTGTGGGCCCTTATATCAGCATGGGCTCTGGTGCCTTTGCACCTGTTGCACCAATGGTAGTTCTGCCTCTGGATATCTGACTAGTGCTCACATCTGTTGTGTATCTGTCCAAATCTTTCACCTGATCACATTCAAATCTGAATGCCCTTGGTGTTTATCTTTGTTCTGTTGTTATTGCCCCTTCTTTCTGTGTATCCAACCAGTCTTATTGCACCCTCTTTCTGTGTCAGTTTGGCCATATTGCCCCCTCCTTTTGTCCAGCCAGCCTTCTTTTCCCCCTCTTAATTTTTGTCCAGCCAGCCTTCTTTCTCCCAAGTTTTGTCCCGTCAGCCTTATTTCTGCCCTCTTTATTTTTGTCCAGCCAGCCTTATTTCCCCCTCTTTATTTTTATCCAGCCAGCCTTATTTCCCCCCTCTTAATTTTTGTCCAGCCAGCCTTATTTCCCCACTCTTAATTTTTGTCCAGCCAGCCCTATTTACCCCCTCTTAATCTTTGTCCAGCCAGCCTCATTTCCCCTCTCTTAGGGGCTGATTCAGAGATGCGATTGCGAAAAGATCGCAAATATACGCACCTTAGCTAAGATCTTAGCAGGTTACAGCCCACTGCAAAACCAGACACTCCCCTTGCAAACAGCGGTGGATCTTAAACTTAGACCACCATTGAATTGCCTTAACTATACGCTGTCATTTGGGATCTTAACTGACGTGGGAGCGTTCATTTAAGATCCTAAGTGTCAGCCCGCGCCCACTTTCCCTCATTTACCTGCCTCCCCCCGCCCATTTCCATGCAAATCCTTAAGATCTTAAAGATTCGCAGCACTTAAGATCTTAAGTGCTTGCGAGCGATTCAGACCTACGATCTTAGCGAA
>WWET01000386.1:295898-316556 GCA_011038615.1 Limnodynastes dumerilii
TTTATTTTTGTCCAGTCAGCCTCATTTCCCCCTTTATTTTTGTCCAGCCAGCATAATTTCCCCCTTTATTTTTGTCCAGGCAGCCTCATTTCCCTCTTTATTTTTGTCCAGTCAGCCTCATTTCCCCTTTATTTTTGTCCAGTCAGCCTCATTTCCACCTTTATTTTTGTCCTGTCAGTCTCATTTCCCCCTTTATTTTTGTCCAGCCAGCCTCATTTCCCCTTTATTTTTGTCCAGACAGCCTCATCTCCCCCTTTATTTTTGTCCAGACAGCCTAATTTCCCTGTTTATTTTTGTCCAGTCAGCCTCATTTCCCCTTTATTTTTGTCCAGTCAGCCTCATTTCCCCTTTATTTTTGTCCGGTCAGCCTCATTTCCCCCTCTTAAGTTCTGTGCAGACAGCCTTATTTCCCCTTCCTTCTTATAGCTGCCTCTTTAGTGTGTGCCCCCTTCATGTTATTCCTCCACACTCCCCAAAGCAAAATACCTTCTTCCACATAATAAACTTACCTTTTCCTCCTGTCTTCTTAACTCCAGCTCTCTCCTCCACGGCGTGCTTTGCAGAATGACGTCAGCGTGACCTTAGGTCACGCTGACGTCTTGTGAATGGACCTGCAAGCGGGTGAGCAGGGCATCGGGACCCAGTGGCGGCTAGTCCGACTGTGAGTATGAATGTGACGCGTAAATGTCCCATTATCAGCAAGCAACAGGTAACACCCAGTGTATGTCACCTGTTGCTCTCTGAAAACAGGACATTTTGGCATCCCGAAGCGGGGCACGGGAACAACGGGACAGTCCATCAAAAAACGGGACTGTCCCATTCAAAACGGGACGTATGGTCACATTAGGCATGTACCATATGGCCAGAAAGCAGATAAGCTCTGTACAGCTATGCAATCATATACTGTACATTGCGCAAGTGCAGGGTTGTTAGACTGTATTGTAAAATGAAATAGTAGAAAAGGGGAAAGCAAGTACATTCAGAATAAGGGCCAGATTTACTAATCTGTGGGTTTGGAAAAGTGGAGATGTTGCCCAAAGCAACCACTCAAATTCTAACTGACATTCTCTAGTATGTAATAGGAAAGTAAGAATGTTGCTATAGGCAACATCTCCACTTTTCCAAACCCGCAGCTTAATAAATCTGGCTCCAAACGTTCTACTGTTCTATTTATTACTTGTACTGAGGGAACACCCCATTTATACAATCGTCTAATACACAAGTGCTCGCTGTTTCCCATCTCTCTCCCCTTTTCCCTGCCACCTGTATAGTGAAATGGAAATAATAATAATATGATTTGAATAGTGCGATCACTTCTATTGCAATGTGTACACACAAAAACAACAGAAAACAATAGTAAAACAGTAGAAAATAATAAAATAAGAGATTTTTGTTACTGTATAAATTACATATGTGACAACAACACAATACTTAAGCAGTGATTTCCTAACTTTAGTATTGCATTTGCGGTGTGAAATTGTAATGATCAGCAATAGGTGGGGGAGTGTTAGACCCTTGGGCCTGGATTCAGAGTTTGAGAGTAAAGGTAAAACAGGTGCACGTGTACAGCTGGGCTAAACCATTTTGCAAAGTGAGGGGTGTTGGAGAGGAGAGCGCTCTGTAAGTTGTCTCCTCTATTCTAATGACTGCTCCCCTGCTCTAGTGCAGGCTTGTGCAGTAGGAGGTGTCAGATGACATCATCTTCCTGTTTGTCTGTTAGACTGCCTGGGCGGGATCTGTTCCCTCTGCTAGTTGGAGTTTGTCACTGAACTGTACAGACATGCAGTTTATAGTCTCCTCAGACTAATATTAACCCTTTACATACAGCCTGAACCTGCAGATCTGATAAGCCGCTGCTTATTCATATCCTTGCTGTACTGTGAGTTCCTGTTGTTGCAGAACCACCATCTATACTGCTGAATGCATTAACCCCTTATGTACCAGTACTGCATAAGCTGTTACCACTTGCTCTCTACTGAATAAACCTAAAATCTTGTTAAGTGCATATGTGTGGACTACAATCCTTATCCAACATCTGCTGTCAGCTATCTTGCACCACAAGACTCTGCCAATAAGGGGGTGTGAATTAATCTTAAATATTTAGCATGCAGGGAAAATTATTTACTTTTGCACACAGAACTCAAATACTGCATAGCTTTATGTTTAATCTATGAAACAGAGTTGAGCTAAGAAATTTCACCTCAAATATAATTTTGCTTTAAAAATGTAAATTTGCCTCCCATTGCAGATCAACATGGTATTGCTAAGATCTACACATGCACCTAAAAAAAAGGTGTAAGTCTGAATCAGCCACTTGGACTTAAACGTGGCCTGTGACAGGTGCAAACGTTTCAACAGACACAGCCCTTATTTCTGTCTGATTTGTGCCCTGCAGCTCCGAGCATGTGCAGTGAGATACCTCACGCCAGCTTTGGATCGGGCCCAATGACTCCAGAATTGGGAGTAAAAAAAAAAAAAAAGAGAGAAGTAAATCTGCACCTCGGCAAAACCATGTTGAAGTGAAGGGGAGTTTAAAATGTATAGTCAGCATAAGAGAGGTGATGTTTTCTCAGCTTTTCTGCTCAGTATCTGTGCTATAAGCAAAAGAAAAGTATTCTCTCTGCATGATAACATTTTCATTCACTTGCATCCCTCACACTGTTACATGGTTTTACAGGTGCATATTTACACCTTTTTATGTAGTTGCTCTTATCTCAGGATCATTGTGGAAGGAATTTGTGCACAAAACAGCCTATTAGCCTAATGGAAACTAGCAAAACACTACCAAATAATGGCATAATTCAGTAGCGGGTATCAGCACTGTCCCTTCTAAATGGTGACTCTTTATGGTTATGTGATGCATTTTCTATGGAGATCAGAAAAACACACCTATTTTCCTCGATGATTGCTCACAGCTGCAGCCTTAGAACCATCTAGAAAATTACAGAGCAGGAAGACAGCGCTGAGTGACATGAAAGGAGAGAGAAGAGAAAAACTAGTTTAACACACTGCCTTCTATACACTCTGCAGCATCAGGTTAGATTAGTAGGATACAATGACATGGATTATGTGTGTCCTTTTCATATTTGCAATGGTCATTGCCTTAAAAGAATATGCAGCCCATACACACATTTGCCTGGTTGCAACATCAAATCTGCCTGTTAGAGAAATGTAAAAAGTGTAACTATGTAAAACAGCTGCTGAAAGGGAATTTAATTATATTAAAGCTCTAGTGGTCAATGTTGTGGCCATCATTTCCCTTCCTATTAGACCAGTGTTTCCCAACCCTGGTCCTCAGGTATCACTAACAGTGCATGATTTCCAGGTCTCCTTGCTTGAGCACAGGTTTGTTCATTACTGACTGACACATATAAAGAGTACCACCTATGGAACTTTTAAAATGTGTCAGTCAGTAACAAACACACCTGTGCTCCAGCAAGGAGACCTGGAAATCATGCACTGTCATACCACTTTCACATCACCATGAAATACCCGGGATTTTCGCAAAAAAGCCGGGACTCTGCAAAATCCCGGGTATTTCATGGAGATGTGAAAGGTGCACTTCCGGTGGACCCGTGTCAGAAGACCCGGGAATTCAACCCGGGTAAAAAGAAGGGTTATTCCCGGGTCCAATACGGGTAGGGGGGCAGTGTGAAAGGTGTAGCACCTAACGCACTTGATTGGTGCAATTTGTTTACTGTTGCCCTGGCAACAAGTGTTGCCAGAGCAACGGTAAACAAATTACTCTGTCTGATGACGACAGGGCAGACCCAGGTCTCTCTGAATTTCCCGGGTCTGCCCTGCAGTGTGAATTGGGGTCTGTGACCCTGGGATCCTCTGCTGCCCCGGCAATATCCCGGGTCTTTGAACCTGGGATATTGCTGGGGTGGTGATGTGAAAGGGGTATCAGTGGTACCTGAGGACCAGGGTTGGGAAACACTGTATTAGACCATGCAGATGAGCACTATAGTAAAATAGACCACAGTCATGGCCTAAGTTTATTATAACACACTGTAGTACATCCACTTCTGTTAGCGTTTTGAAGGGGGCTTTTTGCCCCATTGCCTCGCCAGTTACGAAGCCTCTGCTTTTACCTATTATGTATCACCTCTCACATGGGTTTGGTTTTCCCCTGATCCCAACCCTTACACTAACCCTCCATCTCCTGCAGCCTAACCCTAACCTTCCACTTCTATTAGCCTTATCTTTTGTAGCTTAACCCTAAGCTTAAACTTTCATCTTCTGCAGTCTAACCATGACCCTAACCTTGACTCTCCATCTCACTCAGCCTAATCCTATAATATTTTGTAGGGTGATTACATGAAGTATAGGCTGAACATACACTTACTGCTAATCGCCAACTACTTTTGTTTGGTTTACCTGTCTCCGTTCTCTCCCCAGTGTCCGTGAGAGTACATTTGGCTATTGGGGACATGTACTTTGGTGAATTGGGGCCTTTTGTTATGTTGCATCCATTCCCAGTATTAAAAAGCGCAAAGCAAATATTTTTGAATGATATGGCCGCAATTCAGCTGGCGACTCTAAAATTTTGGAAATAGGGCCGACCGGACCAGCAACTGCAACCCTCTCACGCAACAGTGTGTGTTTAATGACCTCGTCTTGTTTATGATGTCCGATCATATTTTCTCATTGATTACAGTAGCTCAGTGTCTGCAGAATGATGGGCTCTAGTATGCTACTCGTGAATTCAGCTTAATTAAAAGTAATGCAGTGCTGCAGGCCTGTCAGAAATGGAAAATCTTTGGCAAGCACAAGGGGTGCTAAACAGTATCTACTGGATAACATGGCACTTTATCTTAATGCATTATATAGCTTCAGTGTTAATAGATTTTATGGGGTCTATTGACATTGTAAATATTCTTCAGTAAAAGCATAAAAACATTTTTGTAGTAAAAAATTAATTTAAAATAGCAGGTAATGGAAGAGATGTGTGGATTTGAAAGAGTGGAGATGTTGCCCATAGCAACCAATGAGATTTTAGCTCTCACTTTCCTATTACATACTAGAGAATGTCAGATAAAATCTGATTGGTTGCTATAGTTAAAATCTCCACTTTTGGAAACGCAGCTTAGTAAATCTGGCCCATGGACAAATTTCTCCTCTGTTCCTGATATTTCACATTTCTCTATGTCCATATATTTGTCTGTCAAGATAAAGGGAAAATGCTATTTATATCACTATGCTAATGCCATCTCAGGATATAAACTACCCCCCCACAATGTCTTCTGGCTGCACCTATCACTGATCACCACCTCCTGCAGTGTTTGACAGCTGAGAATACAATAGCCTGTACACTAAACCATAAATGTCCAGGCTCTTGTATCTCCCAGTGTTCAGCAGTTATTACAGAATACAGTGACAACTGCAGCTCAATATTTCGTAGGGTGATTACATGAAGTTTAGGCTAAACATGCATTTACTTCTAATCGTCAACTACTTTTGTTTGGATCATATAGAAGATTTAGACTATATTACAAACAGAACTTGTTGGGGTTTAGTGTTAATCCAGCAGTAAGACGTCAATTAACCCACTTGCATGTTTTTGGGTATGGGAGTAAACCCATGCAGGCCAGTTTCATCTGGGGCTCCAGTGGATATTTTGGTATGTGTTAGGCACCCTATAATACAATGCCAGTATCAGATGCAGCAGGCTGACCCAGACCCCATAGGAAAGAGGTGGATGATTGAAGGAACTTGCACCATGCCCCCCTCTATCTTTCACAAAGCTGTCAACTGCTGGCATGTTATTTGTAAACAGCACCCAGAGCTCACAGACTAAGTGCTAATCACTATCTAACATGCCAGTTGCTGACAGCTAGATGGTTGTTACACTATTTTGATGTGTAATATCCTGTCTCGCCCCTAGGGGCAATCTTGGACATTAGTGTGCCTTAAGACCTTGGACATTTTCCTGAAATGCCCCTAGGGGCTGCTGTTGTACTCTTTTATGATTAGTTAATTATCTAACATTGTGCTTAGTACTCCCTCTGATTCCTGTTTGTATCTGTATAAAATAAATCTGGTATAAAATAAATCTGGTAACAAGTCCTTTGCGCTAGAGTCTATGAATAAAGGAAGTTCTTGGTGGCACTGAACCTTCCTGTTTTCAATGTTCTTTAAGGGTACATAAGTTCTTTTCAAATCGAGATTGACCGTAATCCTTTCTTTCTTCCTCTGTTAGCCGTTGATTCAATCTTTTCCAATCCTCGTTCCGGGAAGAAAGAGAGATGTATCTAGTGTGATACTGTTTAAATTTCAATGTACCCCACTGACACACAGATGTCTACTCACATATCACACATCTTGGTCCATAGGCATGTAACCGATTCTTTGTCTTCTTCTCAACTTCAGGTTTCCCTTAGCGACGTCCCGGATCCTGGATCCTCCTCCTCCCAACACCTGGAACCATGCAAAACACAAAACAAGGGGGGATCCTTGTGCAGCTCACCACTTCAGGTAAGTATCTCCCAATAGCTCCTACTTACACTTTCCACTTCTTGTATCAAAAACTTCACAAATTTAGTCTTTTACTCGGATCTCGTCGATCTCCAAACTGACACCTCCTGCAGAAAAGAGAAAGACACACTCCTCCTTGCGCAGTAATCCAACTCAATTGGAATACCCACTCTGTTGGTACTACTTACAGTGAGTCCCCTTGGGGCAATGCCTGTCATCAATTTCTTTTCCTCCAAAGACAATCCATGCACTTGGTCCTTATCAATAAACTTTATTAAGAACACTAAAAATTCAATAAACACTTTTGTCTTCTTTACTGGTCACATTCTTTTCCCTCTTATATTCAGGTGAACAGTCCATATACAGACCCTCAAATGTTCCACTTCCCCTAAGATTTCTAAGACACACTCCTCATTTCTCCTCACACTCCTAGCGCAATTTGTATATAAACAAAGGGGCCCCTCATACAATGCACTTATGGGGAGGGAGGGGAAGTACAATACCTTGGGCTGCAGAGACGACTAGTACACGCTATCAGAGTCCTACCAACGCGTTTCAATCAGCAATGTGATCTTTTTCAAGGTACTCCATAGTGTTTATAGCCTGCAGTTTATCTAGTCTTGTTCCCAGTTATGTCATTGTTATTTTTATTGTTGCTCCAAGTTCACAGTTCACCTGTTTTCTGTATTATGTGTGCACTAATAAACACTGTTGGTTTCTTCACTTATGTCTGGTTGTTAGTGCTAAGCTATACCTGGGATGCCCTTTAGCACGGTTGCTTAATTTATATTTCTTCCCCCCCAGGAGGGAAGATATAGATTCTGGTATGGGGGGGCACCCCTGCCAATCCTAGTGTTCCAAGGGGTGGGGCAGGGCTTGATAGCGTTATCAAGCTCCGCCAATTCCTAGTAACTATAGGGATAACAACTGGGAGAACTGCCCAAATTTCATGAGTCTTCTGGCTATTCCGGGAGAGTCGGCAACCCTACGCGTCAGAGATTGTGACCTGCTGGATGACTGACACACAAGTTTATCCTTACCATCAGGGGCTCTAGTGAAGACCAGACCCCAGATAGACTCCACACTGAGGGAACAACAGGTCCTTCATGTGTGCAGGGTGGGCATCTGTCACTGGCCCCCCACTCCTTCAAACTCTATATCATCTGCCCCCCCCTTCCACCCACAGTCGTTAAGCCATTGGATACATGTCACAATGATTATTATCTTTAAGCATGGCACACCAATGGAAGACCTCAATTTACAAAAAAAAACACCTGTCAACCATTAGACAGAACCATAGCAGAATAGATTAAAAGAGATATGGGACATATTGATTTTAATAACCTGCATATCCAATAGTTTTGCAAGTGCAAGAAAATTATTCTCTACCAAAAAACAAGCTTTAATTTTCCTGTACATAAGTTATAATGTTGCATATGCAATACACAATTTATCCAGTGCAATATTGGGTAACTTTATACATAATCTCCTTTATTGTGAAGAGGGAAAAATTGTAAGAGACCATCTTGGAACCTGTCCAAACTACAGGCAAGTCACCTTAACGCACGTCTTGGAAGATTAAACCTATGTATAAATTGAACTGAAATATCGCTTCCTCTGCTTTCCTTCCATCAGCAGTTCTACAAAGACCATAATTTAGGTGGCAGGAAACCATCTCTATGACATCATCCTTGACAAATCTGTATTTTTTTTTTTTTACATCCCTCAACTGCTTGTGCTCAAGGACATACTGAAAACCCTAACGAGATAACAAATGTTTATCTGCGAACAAAGGCAGTCTGATCGTCTCAGCTGCAGACTGAATGGTGACATTTTTCATTTGTGAATTTGTATTTCATTTCCTTCCTGGTTTGATGCATAAAAATAACAAGTAAAGAAAATTTCACTCTCTTTAGAGATAAAAACAGGAAACATATCAAGAAATAAAAGCAAAATGTAATTTACACTGACCACCAGGTGCACGGGCAAGGCTCCCTCCCCGTATCCTAAACAGTGGAAAAGACTGAGCAGTGGGCAATCTGGTCTGTTCCAATACCGCTTCAGCCTGTGTGGCTATTCTGTTCATGCGGGCAACAGACGCCTGTCCAATCATATTCAGACGTGTGGATCCTCACACCCTGGACAGTGTTTCTGAGCGGATCTTCACTCCTACCTGATTGATAAATCTCTACTGTTGGACCTGCTGACAAATTTAGATTTACTAAGCTGTGGGTTTGGAAAAGTGGAGATGTTGCCTATAGCAACCAATCAGATTCTAGCTTTCACTTTCTGTGAAAACGTTCCTTTTAGTGGGCTTTATTCAGATCTCTCTGTAAGTAAGCACGGAGGAGGGAATGCACGCCCCTGGCACTCTCCTCCTTCTTACAGAGCTTTGGACACTTATGTGTCTATAACCTAACCTTAACTTAACTGCATGGATCTGTGTCCACATGTACCCAGGTCCATGCAGAACTGTCTCTCCCCATCCCTGTCACTTAATTAGCATGGCTAACCGCGCCTATATGGCAGGGTTTAGTCACGTTTAGTCACGTACCCAGGTCCGTGCAGAACTGTCTCTCCCTATCCCTGGCACTTAATTAGCATGTCTACCCACTCCTGTATGGCGGAGTTTAGTCACGTGTAAATTAAATGCCGACCCCTTTCACAGAAGCTCTTCTTTGTTCCGTATGGAAGCCCTTCTGACACGTAACTGATGAAATGAATGTATGAATTGCGGAAGTCCCCTTCCATTCTTAATTATGAATCAGGCCCCATGTTCTCAATCTTGGATATCACGTAACTTTGCAGTTTAGTACTGTCGCTCTTCCTGGCTGGCAGTGAGAGAGTGTGCTGACACCAATGAATCTGGATCAGAACACTTTTTTTATGCCAGCACCTCTGATGGAAATGTTACTGCTCTTAAGTCTGGATGGATGCAATACATTTGAAATGGTTAGCTCATATTACATTCAAGTGCAAGGTAGAAACACAGGCACAAAATAACTGAAACACACAGAGATTGGCAAAATAAGATTAGTGTATATACTCAAAAGACAGCGCTGTGATAATAAAAGGTGACAGGGTAAACAATAATAATAAAAAAATTATATCATATAAATAAAGGCAATATCGGCATGTATGAGGTCTGAAATCATATAGTTGTATCAACTGTAGTGGAGCTCTAATCCGTGTTACACGCTGCAGGAGAAATCTTAGCAGCCTGTGAAGTCCTCTCTAGGTTTAATGTCTGGTTTTCCACAGCTGTTAGGTAATTGAGTATCTTGCCTGAGTACTGCAGCTGATTGATGGGTGGAACTTTAAATAGCCTAAGCCCGGGAAGCCTTGTTGTTGGCTATAGCGTCTGGTGTTCCTGCGTTTCTGCCTGCATTTTGATTGTGTTCTCTCCTTCCATGCTTCTGCCTTGGATCGTGTTCTGTATCTGCCCTGTGTTCTCCTTGTGTTACCCTTGCCTGCCTCTGTGTCGGTGTCTGCCCTGTCTGTGTCTCGCAGTGTGCGGCACAGGTAGCTTGCTGCTCGCGTTGGCAGCTGTGATCGTTCGTCCAGTACATTGTTCCTCTTTGGCCGAGTGTCTGTGAGTTTTCCACCTCTCACTCTCTGTACCTGGTCTGGAGCTTTTCCATCTGCTTTGTTCCCTCTGTTGTTGTCCCGCTGTGTTTGTCATCTCGCAGCGTGCCAGGGTTGGTCTCCGGGTCTGCTCTGTTGTTACACTTGGTGCGTTACATCTCTCCTTGTGTCTTTCCTCGTGAGTTTCCTCCGGTGTTTACATCTCCAGTGTGTAGTTGGGGCGTGAGTCAGCCCATTGGACTCTTCCTCTGGCGTGCTATTACCATCTTTTTAGCTCCTACTCTTAGCCTCCTCATACGCCTGCTGTATCTTGCTATTTCCACTCTGCAGTTACTCAGGTGCCCCTGGGAGGTCCTGTCTGTCATCTGTTTCACACCTGTGGACCTAGTGCATTTCTGCCTACACTTTTGTGTAGCCATTCTCTGTGTAGTGTGTGTGAGTTCCAGCCTGCTATCCTGTATGCTTGGGTTCCTGCCCATGACCTTATGTGCTCAAGCTCGTGCATACATCCTTGTACTATTCTGCTCTGATCTATTGTCTGGTGAGCAAGGGTTCCTGCAGTCCTCTTGTTCTGCAAGGGTTCCTAGGTGTGTGACGGTTCCTGTTCAGGCACCCTCGCTGCAGTTCTTCCTTGGGAGCTATCGCCAGGGGCCACAACCTATCACGTTCTAGCAGCCCACACTATTCCCACCAATAGGGGCTCTAGTGAACACCTGTCCCTAGTTTAGACTCTGCGCCCTGGTGAGAAACTCTCTTGGTAACTGTAACAATCCAGATAAAACATGTGAATAAAAGAGATGAGGGAAATAAGAAGTAAAACGTAACCTTTATTCAATATCCCTATACACAATAAAAACTAAGTGGAGATTGCAATCTCTAAGTTAAAATCCAGACAGATACTACCTGGTGGTGCAAGATGGTACAGGACTCGGCACAGTCTCTGTGGGATGGAAGCATGTCCGAGAGCCGTCCAGCTGGGACAATACAGGAGAGACCGCAAAAGACATCCGTCGGGTAAAGAAACTGTACTAGAGTGGATGTCGGATCACCGCTGATGCGTTTCAAGGTGGTCGCCTCTTTCTCAAAGTGGTCGAGATTGGGGAAAACATGGAGATCTGGATCCATCCCATTGCTATCATCATATAGTTGCCACCACTGGCAACTATAAACCATGCCACTAAAGCTGGCCATACACTAAGTGATAAGCATAAGTAAAATAAGAGCAACAGCCATCATGCTGCCCAAACAAGGGCTGATTGTGTCACGGGTCAGTTTAATTTATCGAGCAATTACCTTGCCTCAGGACAATCACTGAGTCTATGACTATCAGATGGCTGACATTGGTTGTAACTCTCTCCTATATGCTGCCAATGAAACCAAGCAACTAGCTTTAACTGAGAATACCTATAAACTGAAGGTAATCTCTAAGCCAGAGGTCAGCTTTCCCTGTCTCATATTGATCTAACCGAGATATCTTTAGGTCAGACTCTTCAATACAGATATACATAAAGGTTATTTAATCAGTAATAGATGCTTAACACCAACAGCAGTCATAATTTTCTAACTGATGATATGGCTAAGTCTAAAAAAAAAAGTTTATAATAAAGAATAGTTACTGCGAAAAATAAAAAAAAAGTGAATTGTATTTTATGGTGACATGTCTTTTGGCTTTTGAACGATTTTACACAATGCGGCTTAGGAAGGAAAGGTTTTATAACTGCTACATATTTAAGTATATTTTAAAAATGTGCTATACTGTATGTTCCATTAACATTTGCATCTTTTCATTATCACTGTTTTATTTTCTTAACTATGAAACTGACACACAAATTCCTCCAGACTCCATGTGCGCGCCAACAATTTAACATCCAGGTGAAAATGACGGTCATTATGCAAATGTGGCTCTAAATGAAACGTCTAGAACAAAAACCCTGTTTGTATATAAATCTGGCAGTCAGGCAGCTGAGCCACGCAGTTAGGATTAAAGAATAGGGTTTGAATACTGGAGTACATTTCATAATTACAGCACAGTCTAATTCTGCAAAAGGCAAGCTCACAAAACCCAACAGGCGGAAAACGCACTTTGGCCACAGGTGGAGGAGGATTTTACTGGCAGACACAATGTCACCCTGCTCCTATCTCATCCACCTGAAAATTCACACCTGCTGCTTTATTTACTTAATTAAGTTCTGAAATGAATGGTTTATTTTCTATGCTTTTAATTTCTGTTTTCTGACAGGGATGTACAGGGATTTTTTTTAATGCCAAGTCTTCCAGACTACAAGCTTCAAAACCTCAGAAATCCCTGCAGATATGGGTTCTTAATAAAGGAAGGCAAATGAGTGGTTTGTGGGAGTCTTCATTTAATTAAAGGGATTTAAACATTAAAGTGTCTCCATGTTTTTATTTTTCGTTGTCTTTATGGTACTATTGGAACTACATGTGCCAGCGCATCTTGTAGTCAGGAAATGATAGGGAATCACAAGTGCCACCTTGCCCTGGTCTTCCCTTTTGGGAAACAGATCATTCTAAGATCTGTAGTTTCATAGTTCATGAGTTGTGGGAGCTCTTTTGGTAGTGGCACTACTGCTGGTTTTGCCAGGAAGGGAAGTAATATTGGCCCGTATTCAGAGTACCGGACATATAACATATATGTCCAGTGTTTAGCGATTTTTACTACTGTGCATGCATGGTAATTTTTTTACGTAATCTACGTATCTTTTTCTGTACTTCTGTTTGTTGTGTCTAATGTCACTCCATCTGCACTTCAGTATATCTGATTATGATTGTGCATCTGCACTCCAGTCTGTCTGGTTATTATTGTGCCTCTCCATCTACACTTCTGTTTGTTGTATCTAGTGCCACTCCATCTGCACTCCAGTATATCTGGTTATTATTTGTACATCTCCAGCTGCACTTCTGTTTGTTATATCTAGTGCCACTCTATCTGCACACCAGTCATCTGGGGGTAGATCCAGAACTACGTGTGACGTATGGTTATTCGCGGAGCGTATTTTTGTGTGAGTAAATTCGTTACACTCCCCTCGGCACACCCCTTGCACAGACGTAGTTTGTGAAGATACGCTGCCCAAACCCTACCGTAACTTTTTCAAACGTAACAGAGTACGTCCGCGAACGGACGTACTGACTACATGAACGTACGCAGCTTAGCATGCCCATACTGTACACTTTAAATACCACCCCCGCCTACTTCACGTAAAACGCACGTATTGTTGACTAACGTAAAATTGGCACGCCCACACGTAAGTATTTACGTGACACATACGTGAATCTCCCATACGTTCACAATTACGCTACGTGAATGTGCGTATTTTCTATGGTGCGCATGCGCAGTGCGTACGCAACTGCGAATTTACGTCTCCGCCACGCGTAAAATCGCGGAAAAGCGTAGTTCTGGATCTGCCCCCTGGTTATTATTCTGTGCCTTGCCACCTTCTCACCAAGTAGTCACTACCCTGTGCCTTCTTCCGCACTACTGTCTACCTGGTGTTTTAGTTCTACTTCTTTTGTATACTTGCCTGCATTAGCACTCATCTGTTTTGGGCGGTACGCTACCATCGGATACTGTTCTCCGGTACTGATTAATGCCTTTACATATAAAGAGACAGGATCCCGCACCAGTGTTTAACCATAAGGGTGAAATGACATGAAACCCTGTATATTAAATTAAAATAATAATCGGATACAGGGTGGGTGCTACCAGTTGGTAATTACTCACATATATATATCAAAGAAAAATCCTCACAAAAAAGAGTAAGGATAATCTTAGACCAACCACAATGGTGCACAACCATACTTCAGTCTGGTTCAATTAAGACATAATAATCTTTATTGGATACACAATTTCAATCTTAAAAAGTTTGAGCCTAAGACAACATGTATGACATGCGACAAACACTTAGTAAAAGCAAAGAGAGAGGACACCCTCTCCGTGTTGCAGCTGTATTAGTCCATCCAATTTAAACAGCCAGCTCTGGCCAAACCTATCCCAGTACTAGCTAAAACAAAATAAAAGAAAATAATAAAGTCACCTCACGGTGACGCTTCACCCAATTAAGAGCTACTAAGTGTCCCTACTTGCAGCCACAAAAAGCTGGTGCAAGTGCGTTCACCAAAGACAAACTCACGGCTGAACCGGAACTTGAAGGCAGGGAATCATTGGCAGCAGCAGCACGGAGACGGGGTCCACGATCACACTGACACGTGTTTCGCAACAAGGCTTTGTCAAGGTCTTTGTAGTGATTCCTCATGCTCCCTACATGCTCCTTACTCACCTAATCTTGCACCAAGTGATTTTTGGCTTTTACCAACACTTTTACCAATTCATCTTGCTGCCCCTGCTTCAGTGATTTTCCAGTGATCTCATCATATGTGAGAATGTGAGATGTTGAGAAGTGACAGCAGTTTCAGCTTCCTGGTGCATGTGCTTTTCAGGAAAAAATATAGGAGACCATAGAACTTGAATGATAATAATAATAATAATAATTAATAATAATAATAAAAATAAATAATAATAAACCAGATACAGACTTTCTAGTAGAGGGTGTGAAGATACAGATTCTTCAGATCACTCAGACATGGGGTATATGGAAATCCAAACAGGTTTATTACAAAACTTTAGAGTAATGGCATGAAATGAAGCCCAGCACAGCCACAATAACAAGTCCCACAGTGATGAGTCCAAGTAAATCCAGGGTAAGAGTTCCACAATAAGCCTGTGGCAGAAAATCACCTCTTAGTTCAAGTACAGTCTAATACAGCAGCAGAGCCGGCAGGCCCCCCAAAGTTCCAACTGCCTCAGTCACACACCTGTGGTTTCCTGTAGAGGGTGGAGGGGCAATGGATACACTCAAAGTTCCCCCTTGGCTCTTCCTGTGGTCTGCAGGGATGTATAACCATATATGAATTTCCTGCAGAGAGGGGGGGGGGTCAATGCAGCTACAGCCTCCCCCCTCATCAATATCCTGTAATCAGGCTTACATCTATTATACTAGAGGTAGAAACAGAATAGGCGCTTCATGGTGCAGATAGTTTAATCATTTAAAAACAGGCAACAATGTACATGCGTACCAGAAAAGGTGGAACCACGTTAGTAGGTTCAAACAGGCATATATAAACAGAACATACGATCCACACGTCTGGGCTGTTAGCCGACGGAGACCAAAGGCTTGCAAGGTTTTCCAAGTCGGCGTCCACGTGCAGGATCGGCGAGAGTCACAAACAGTATACGGGGATAAGGGCCGCCCCTTACATCTATTATAACCCACATCACACATTACACACACAATAACAACATAACTACATAGCACACTCTACCACAGCTACAGAAACTCCATATTACACAGGTATAACACGCAATACGTCATAATAATAAACAGGGCTAAAAAATACAGCCTGGGTAAGGATTGGGATAAGGAGTGACTCTCCCTCTCCCAGATTGTTTTCTTTACAGTGGGTGTTTTACTGTCACTAGGAAAACACTGGAAAATGGTGCACAAAAATGCATTTGTATAAAAATGGTAATGTGCAAAGAGCAGGTAAATATAAAAAACACATCAAACTTTCAAAATTAGTCTTGTTTAAATAACAACCCACTTCTTATTAAAGAAGATTTAATATAAAAAGCGCTCAAAAGGCTCACTGAATAATATCTGACTCTGTTTTAAGTTCCATTAACTCCTTTGTACGAAAAATATGTTTTATACATTTAGTTACCAGAGCATTTAAAGTAGCTTAATAGGCATAGAAAATGTATTCTGATGCACCAAAAAATAAAACTAAAGACTTAAACTTCTCTTATTTAACTTTTACTCTCTGTCCACAGATAACAGGAGCATTTGGAGCATACATATTTAGTTATTCTGTATCATTGCTAGGAATAAAAAACGACTTGGAAAATGATAATCACAGTAGAGAATCAATTTTAATACCTTTTTATTATTTTTATTTCCCTTTAGAAGGTTATCTTTGACAGACGAAAAAAAAAAAACCCAAAACAATTTGCCGCTTGTAGGTCAATTGGAAGATATAAAATTGGTCTTAAGAATCCCCAGTCCCTGTTGTGTATCTCATTTTGATGTAACCAAAACTCTTGTATTCTAAAGCACAAATATTCTCATTTCCCAAGATTACTGCTCAGTGAAAAGAAATAACAGTGTATATAGGAGATTCAATTCATTTCTATCTCTGGTCTAATGACTGCAAGCAATCAGTTTGCAAATGTGTCTGCTCCTTATAGGGACAATTTTAGGTTTCTAACAAATAGACAATAAATGGAGGCAGAATATCCCTTAGGCTCTGGTTTTAATGAATTAAATGGAATCTATTATTTCAAAAATTAACACATTATTTGCAGGTATACACAACAATATTTCCTTATGGGCTCAGGGATGTATAAAGCATATTCATGAGAAGCTATTGATATTTTATTTTGTATTTAGCTGACATAGTTATCAGGAGATAAATATATAAGCAATGCTCAAGGAAAACTTTGTTTCAGAGTGTCATTATGGGGTAGGTCTATAAAACCTTTGAAAAGAAAAATATGTTAGTCCAAGAAACCAGTTTAGACAATAACAGCTAGAATTTGATTGGTTGCTGGGGGCAACAGCTCCACATTATCATTTTAGAAGGTCTAACACAGTTACCCATCATATATTGCATATAGCCTTTGGAGGCATCACCGGTGGTCCTTGAGTTCTTTTTTGTTAATGTCAGATTTATTTGTCATAGGTTGCAACAATTATTTAGAGTGTCCATTAGTATGGTATTACATATAAGAGTTTTTTCAAATTTGAACTTACTGGACCTGATTCAGACTTAAAAAGAGCTCGAAATTAAAACTTGACAAAACCATGTTGATTTCAGGGGGAGTCAAGGTAATTGTATTCTTTGCATGCAGGGATATATCTTTGAATTGCTTACTGCACACAGATACTGACCAGTTTTACTATCACACTGTTATTTAGACTTGGGATAGATAACACTACCTCTCAACTCTGATACCGTTTGCAGCATATGAAATATGACTCCCTTGCAATCAACGTGGTTTAGCCCAAGAGTAACTTTAATTTCTTAATTTCAAGTGGCTTCTTAAGTCTGAATCAGGCCCACTGTGACTACTAAGTAAGTTTCTCAGAACGTATGGCTGTGAAGTAAATGATTGCCGCATAGTGCCTTACACTAGATTAAAACAGACATTGCTTGTTGCCTTCAATGCCATATCAATACATAGAGCTAGCTATGCAGAGCTAGGTAAGTAGTCCTGGCTGTCCCCCCCTGATGGCAGCCCTGCTGTCAGCCACATACTATGCAATGTTCTCAGTGACCAACATAACTGTGTGATTGACAAGGACATCCCATAGTGACTACTGCCCTTCTCCCATCCTAATAGGATCTGCCCAGCAGTGGGGGAATTATTAGAGAAGAATGATTTTCGTTACCTACCATTTGGCTGCATTTCGTCAGATCGCTCTTCGCCGCTATCTTATACTGTGTGACTAACTTTCATGAGGACAAGTGCTGTGAATCACAGGCTATGTGTCATGGAGAGAAACTGAGACAAGTGACAGACTTGCTGTGAGTGATGTGAGGCCAATTTTCAGGTTATTTGCATCTCCCCATGCAGTCAGATATATCTCTATATGAAATTATGTTCATATATCCTACTTGTTTGAGCTTAATGTATCAGCTCTGATGAAATGAGAATCATCCTCTTTCCACCTTTATTAATTAGGAACTTAATTTTCTGATTGAAAGGATGGATGATCTTTTCCCTCAATGGGTTCAGCTGTAATGTGGATACGGATGAGATTATGTGAAAGCCATAAGTGAAGTACGATAACTGACAAAAATGTTAAAGGAGTTGATGAAAAAGAGAAATACGCTGTCAATAATTATGCAACTGTACTGCAGATCACGTATCACTTAGCAAGAAAATAAACAGCTCCTAACAGACTGTGGTCAGCCAAGCAATATTAATAGAGGTTAAGCTGGTCCATTGACAATATATCCGTAATATATTTAAGGTTGATTTTTGGGATGATTTTCCTATGTTATTTTCTTTCTTAACCTCGATTTTACAGGGACCTATTTCAGACAATTTAGAAAACAGCACCCTATTTCTTTTAATTGTGGAAAATAGAAATTTAGAAAACAGCCCATTTACAGCAGTCCCTGGCCCTATCCAAACTCAAATGTTATTGGAAGTCCACATAAATTTAGCCCAATCAGGGCCACTGTCAGAAAATGCAGGGCTCTGGACACAGCCATGGAAACCCAACCCTATGTGACATCATTGGTGACATTTAAATAGGGGAGGTGTGCGCGGACCTACTTTAACAGCGGGCTAGTGCGCAGGGAAGCTCTTTCCTTCGCATTGGCCCACTACTGAGCAGCAAGTATTGGTGGAGCTAGGTAAGTATCGGCTGGACCTCATCGGCTTCGGACCCGTGACAGTAGTCATTGCTGTCCCTCCTTGATGGCAGCCCTGAGCCTGGTCATTTGCCCCAGTTACTGTGGGCCTGATCCAGAGTGAAAAGGAATGTATCTGGCAGCTACATTGCCAGGTACATACTCTTTCCTCAGTCATTCGCACTGCATGGTAAGTCTCTGCTGTGTATACTGAAAATTATACTTTATGCAAGTACTTAATTGACAATGCCAATAGAGTAAAAATATAGCAATGAGTTAAATAATCTTAAAAACAAATTAAATGTTGGATTGATGAATTAAAAAACAAATTGATTAATTCATTTATTTATATAACCCAAGATACTACAATGTATAAGCAGCATTTCAATACTATTAACACTGCATTTGAAAGGTTAAATGCTAACTCCATGGTTCAGTGCAGGTTGAGGTTTGTTTTTGTGCAGATTATTCCTGTCTTTCATGCACCTGTCTTAATTTAAACTGATTTGAGCAACCACCATTTTGTCATTACACATGTCCTGTAGCTGGTGCAAAGATCTTACCATAAGCTGTTGGAACTTGCGTCTACGGATCAGATCCACATCCCCACACGTTTCAGTTGTGCCCTTAGCATGCCCTCACTATACACTGACTGAATTTATTTGCCCTTTATCACTGTAATTCTTGTTCTGGGCATGTGCAGTGTGACAGAAGACAAATGTTGTGACATCTGGGTGCTCCAGTCTGGTCAGGCCCAGTATGTTTCAGTCTAGGATAATGTTGATGACTGATACTTCACAACTTTATCAGTCCCTTTGGATGAACACTTGTATTATCTTGTGAAATGACTCTTCACTAAAGGTATAGAGATGTTGCTTATGATTAGTGGTAACAGTCCAAGTAAATCAGGGAATGTTGATTGTTACTGGTATTTATTTAATTATACATGACTATATAGTATATGTCTACATTCTTTTTCTCAATTAACAATGAATCTTTACTCTAATCATAAAGATCATACCCACTATATTTAAAATTGAAGCAAGGAATTTGATGGTAGATCAGAGGAACTTTGCTAATCCAATCTTCCCATTTTTATTTGCTTAAACCCATAATGACTGCAGACAGAAAAGAGCCTTAGTTATGTTTAATTTTTAAAGATTTTTAAAGATTTTGGATATTCCTATAATAATTCTAAACAGGGTGGCGTAATGCACTTGGGTGAATAGATGAAAAGAGGAGCCAGTCCCTCAGGCTCCCGAGCAGCGATTTGCATCAATTAGAAGTGGGGGAGGGACCTTCTTCTCTTCTATGTAAATATCAGTCACAAGTCAGGGCTGGTTGGTCGAGACAGAGGTTATGCAGTCTGCAATGCAGTGCAGACTCAAGGAGGGCACAAATGAATAGTTTGCAGACGGGCACTGAATACCCTAGCAATGGCACTGATCCTAAACATGTCTAAATTGCTCTACTGTATTAAATTTTTTTCTTTTAACCTCTAATGGAAAGCTTCTTTACTTAACTATGCTTTCAGTGGAATAATCCTGCACTTGGGGTTGGGTGACTGGGGAAGCCTTAGAACATAACATGACCATAGCTTGACATATATGCAAACACAAGGGTGTTTCTAGAAACAGAATTAGAGTTCTGAAGTGATGTTTCCAAACTCCACTCTAAACTACAGTTTAAAATGTAAAATGCTCAGTGTTACTGTTTTATTTTAGAGGTACCAGAGTATTTTATTGATATTCTTAACATAAAATTAATATATTATTAGATTGAATTTTAGTATGTGATGTATTATCCTTTATCTTGATAAATTATTAACTTGGATCAATTGCACTTTGCCTTAGAGGTTATACTTAACATAATATTCAATCAGAGTTTAATAAGAGATGCTCTCATGTTATTACATTTATGTATTATTTATACTTTTAAATATTGCTGAACTTTTGTAAATGCATGCAATTTATTTCAATGTCTAATGTCACCCTAGTTTCTCTCTTTATCTTTCTCAGGGTTTACATCCACAGCAAAAGGAAGATTTTTTTTATTTTTCATTTTGGTAAAATAAGTTTTAAAAGAAGGGGCAGAGACAGAGGACCGGATCCTGACACCCACGTTTTCTGTACATGCAGAGGGGGGGGGGGGGGGGCTTTATTT